>JAREIK010000072.1:173985-747058 GCA_029783825.1 Sapria himalayana
TCGTCCTCCTTTTTATTCTACTTCTTTTTCTTCAACTACTTATCCTAATCCTTATGTTTCTCATTCTCCTTCTCTTATTACTATTTATCTTTCTTCTACATCTCCTTCTTCTGCTTCATATTCTTCTTCTTATTTTTTTCTTCTTATTTTTCTTCTTTTTCTTCTTTTTCTTTATCTTATTTTTATTATTATTATTATTCTTTTTTTATTTTCTTTTTTATCTTATTCTTCTTTGTCTTATTCATATTTTTCTTCTACTTCTATTTCACCTTCTTCTTGTACTTCTTCTATTCTTCTCATTACATTTCTCCTTTTTCTTCTTCTTTTTCTTTCCATTTTCCTTATCCATCTGTGGTTTCTTTTTCCTCTCCTACTACTTCTTCTTCTACTTCTTTTGTTATTCTCTTTCTCATTCTACTTTTTGTTATATATATATATATATTTATCCTTCTTTTCTACTTTATCTCCTTCTCATTCTTCTACTTTTTCTGTTTCTTCTTTCCTTCTCTTTTTACTTCTTCTTTTACCTCTTTAGCTTCTTCTCCTCATTCTCATTATTATTATTATTATTATTATTATTATTATTATTATTATTATTATATTTCTTCTCTTTTTTTATTATTCTTCTCCATTTTTTTGTTTTTTTTTTCTTATCCTTATTATTATTATTATTATTATTATTATTATTATTATTATTATTATTATTATTATTATTATTATTATTATTATCTTTCTTCTCTTTTTTTATTATTCTTCTCCATTTTTTTGTTTTTTTTCTTATCCTTCTTCTAATTATTATTATTATTATTATTATTATTATTATTATTATTATTATTATTATTATCTTTCTTCTCTTTTTTTTATTATTCTTCTCCATTTTTTTGTTTTTTTTTCTTATCCTTTTTCTCATTATTATTATTATTATTATTATTATTATTATTATTGTTATTATTATTATTCTTCTCCTCCTATTTCTTCTTCTTCTTCTTCTTCTCCCACCCCTTATTATTTTTTTCTTCTTTTCACTCTCTTCCTTCTTCATCTTCTTCTTTTGATTTTTCTTCTTTTTCTATTACTTTATTTTCTTCTTGTTATTCTTCTGCTTTTTCTTCTCCTTCTTATTTTTCATCTTTTTTTTTTCTTCTCATTCTATTTCTTTTCTTTTTCTTTTTTTTCACCATCTTTCTTCTACTATTTTTACTTCTTCTCTTTATTATCATTCTATTTCTTTTTTTCTTCTTCTCATTTTCCTTCTTCTTTTTCTTATCCTTCTTATCCTTCTCCTTCTTCTCCTCCTTCTTCTCATTCTCCTTCTCATTCCCCTTCTTCTCATTCTCCTTCTTCTCATTCTCCTTCTTCTCATTCTCCTTCTTCTTCAACTTCTTGGTCTTTTGATTTTTCTTCTCCATCTAATTATACTTCTTATTCTTCTCATCTTCCTTCTCTTTTAGCTTCTTCTTCTTAATCTTATCCTATTATTTTTTCTTCTTAATTTTATCTTTTTTTTTCTTTGTTTTATTTTCTTTTTATTTTATTTTCTTCTTCTACTTTTTATTTTCTTCTTTTTATTCATATTCTTGTCCTCCTCCTTCTAATTCTCCTTCTTCTTATACTACTACTTCTTCTCATTTTTTTTATTTTTCTGTTTCTTCTCATTTTCTGTTTCTCCTCCTCCTCATTCTCCTTTTTCTTTTCTTTCTCCTCCCCATTCTCCTTCTCATTCTCCTCTTCATTCTCCTTCTTCTCATTCTCTTCTTCATTCTCCTTCTTCTCTTTCTTTTCTTTCTTATTCTCATTCTTTTTCTCATTCTTATTATCATTCTTCTCCTCCTCCTCCTCCTCCTCCTCATTCTTATTCTTCTCTTCCTTTTTTTTTATTCTCCTCTTCCTTTTTTTTAAATTCTCCTCCTCCTTGTTTTTCTCCTCCTCTTTATCTTCATTGCCCCTCTCCTCCTCCTCCTCTTCCATGCCCCTCTCCTCCTCCTCCTCTTCCATGCCCCTCTCCTCCTCCTCCTCCTCTTCCATGCCCCTCTCCTCCTCCTCTTCCTTGCCCCTCTCCTCCTCCTCTTCCTTGCCCCTCTCCTCCTCCTCTTCCTTGCCCCTCTCCTCCTCCTCTTCCTTGCCCCTCTCCTCCTCCTCTTCCCTGCCCCTCTCCTCCTCATCTTCCTTGCCCCTCTCCTCCTCATCTTCCTTGCCCCTCTCCTCCTCCTCTTCCTTGCCCCTCTCCTCCTCATCTTCCTTGCCCCTCTCCTCCTCATCTTCCCCGCCCCTCTCCTCCTCATCTTCCTTGCCCCTCTCCTCCTCATCTTCCCTGCCCCTCTCCTCCTCATCTTCCTTGCCCCTCTCCTCCTCATCTTCCCTGCCCCTCTCCTCCTCATCTTCCTTGCCCCTCTCCTCCTCCTCCTCATTACCCCCATCCTCCTCCTCGTCATCTCTTCCTCTTCCATCTCCTCCTCTTCCTCCTCGTCCATCTCCTCCTCCTCCTCCTCGTCCATCTCCTCCTCCTCCTCCTCCTCGTCCATCTCCTCCTCCTCCTTATCCTTCTCCATCTTTATTTTTTATTCTTCTTTTTTATTATTTTTTATTCTCTTTCTCCTCCATCCCTATCTTAATCTTACTCTATTTATCTAAGCACGAACACGGATACGAACACTGGGACACGGCACGACAAGTTACGAGAATATGATAAATTTCAAAAAACTAAGATATGCATATGACTAGGACATAACATGATTGAATAAAATAAAAATAAAATTTATATTTATTCTTATAAATATTATGTATTTTATAAATTAAATATTTTATTTTATAGAATAAAATAATATTTATACTTATCCTTATAAATGTATCTATCACATTTTTTTTCTCTCTCTACCTCTCTCTTTTCCTCAATGTATTTATCACTCTCTATTAGCTTACATACAAGTTGACTAATTCAATGTGAAGATGTCTTCCCCCATGGTTTCACCCCTAAGTAAATCCAAACAAGTACATAGTCATCAACTTAGTGATGAGATTTAAAAGAGGATCTCACATGAGATGTATTTCTAAAGCTCACCTCTACCATTTAAACCAACCCCATTAGAGCAAATAGTATTCCTACTTGATTGCATTAAAATAGGTATATTTGGCAGGCAAGTTTTTTTGCCTTGCGGTTCACTTTCCTTGGTATTGCACTTGGATTTGACAAGAAAAAAATTACCATTAAAATTACTAAGTTAAGTGACTTGATAATGGAAATAGTAGCCTTAAATCATTAAAACAGACAGAGGGATTGTTACAATCAGGTAAAGTTACATCAACACTGAAGAGGCAACTAGTACACGCCCTCTCAATGTTCCTGACATTACAGCACTGTGCACCAAAAACATATGTCACACATGGTATATAATCTACTAAATAAACAAAAGAATCAAATTGTTCCCACAAAACAAAGAACACCAATCAAATACTATATAAGCTACACACAAACACCAATCAATCCTCAACGCAAAGGAAGAAACTGAACCACTAAATTAGAAATTTCATTGTATGCAGAACCAGCAACTTCATCCACTACTGATTTGAGCACGTAGTACCAAACATTCCCCACCATTTTCTATGAGTTTTATCAACACCTAATTTGCGAAGCCTCAACTTTGTTTCATGTAATCTACCCTTATAGTCCTTCTTCCATGTCTCAAATCTGATTTTCAAAGCGTGGAATTCTTTCCTGAGATTTGTATAATGAAAACATTGGTTGTTGTCACCAGCCTCCACTAATGCTTTGACATCAACATCAAAACCTTGGCATTGTTGATCAAATTCTTTTGATAGATCGCTCAGGGCATTCATAGAGATGCTTTGATCCCTTGCTGTGGCAAACGTAATGGAATTGCGAGCTAGTCGGGGAGAAGTTACTCTAGAAACACATCCAGATCTTGGAAGCATGGTGTCCTCCTCAAGATCACTACCCCTTGGGAAGGTGCAAGAAACTGGTTTTCCAACAACAAGTGCATTGTTTTGGGAAGTAAGATTCTTCATTTTGGCTTCTGCAAGACTTTCCTGCAACCAAAAAAATATATCTAACTCTAGGTACCCAGTTCTACTAAATAATATAGAGCAATTTTATAAATAATTGCACTTTTTCGACATTAAAATCCATTATAATTTATTTAAACAACAGGTGCCATGTTTTGAACTCATTTACTTAATCCACTTGAATTCATCTCTGGAACCCTTTCTAGTCAGCCCTCAATTTGCTTCTTCAAAACTCACCATTATACATTAAGAAATACCATTATTGTCATGGTAATTGAAAACCATATTTATTTTAAAATTATCTTTAAAAACAATTTCAAAACCTAAATGTGATTTTGTGAGCTTTGCTCAAAAGTGCTCAAGCGATATCCAATTCTACTTCGAATCTTTTAATATTATAATATTTGGAATGTATTTTCATCCCATATTTGATTGTATACAAATCATACAATGTGATTTTTTAAACTTTCAGAATTTTCTCGAAAATCAGTATGCTGTGTGGTTTGAGTGTGTTCAAACACATTCAAAAAAACTATATTTGGTTTCTTTAAAATATCTTCGAACGGATTGTGTTTCAGAAATAATTTAGAATATTTTCAAATATCTTCATTCAGATATGTTTGAATGAGATGAATTTTAAAATGTTAACTGAATATTGTAGTTACTTCCATCCACCGAGAGATTGAGGTAACAAGAATAAAGAAAGAGGGTAAGATTTCTCTCAGTGTTGTCATTGTATGAGAATATGACAATCAAATGACTCGCACCATATAAGAATTCAGAGTCTCCCCACCGATACAGCCACTATATCTACAGAAGAGTATGATATATCTTTGTATAGATCTTTCACAAATTGATCTCAGCTGAATCTTTAGATATTATAACTTTTTCTTTTCCTACATTTCCCAATTTCTGGATTATCATTTTAAGAGTCAACAATCATATTATATATATTTATTTTTTTAACCTTCTTTATTCCCTTTATAAGTTTTACGGTAGCCAATTACAAGGTTTCTCAGGCCATTGATTATAAAAGCAACAATCTCAGTCCTATTACCTTATCATACATTCCTTGTATTCATGATTTTTTTTACAATCTATTACTAGCAAGTTGTATTACAAAAAAACTTAAATTTTAATACTATTTTTTTTTGATGTCTTGTGAGATTAGATGACTTTTAGAACTTTTTGTTTTAATTGAAAACACTTTAAGCATTTTAATTCCAACAATTATAAATTAACTCAATTAAAATGTTTGATTATGTTTGTACAAGTCTTAATAAGATCTCCTACTCAAGAGATTTTACTCTATACTCTCAATCTAATATGAATTTATTGATAAATATGATGACTTTATTAAAGTGACATCATATTGAGTATCATCATACTCAGAAGTAATTGATATGTGACTCTCTTTATTAAGATAAATTTGTCATTCTTATTATTGACATAGTAGAATATCACGTATCAGTAGTTAACTCATAACTATAACATAAAGTTAGTATAATTTTAATTGTATCATATATCTGTGTGAATTTTTTTTTAAGCCTCATAGACAAGCATAGACTGTTAAACTATCAAGTTAATTTCTTATTTTTCTAATATAAGAAAAATAATTTTTATTATCACTTGTATTATCTAGTTAATTATGTAATATATGTGCCTAAAGTAAAATATTTCACATAACGGATCATTTAATAGTCAAACAAACATACTAATAATTATTTTATTATTAAAAAAATTATTAAAAATAATACTAAATATTTTATTCTGAATTTTACTAATTTTTTTATCATACATCTGTATCATACACTCATATATGATTAGAATATCATAAGAATAAAAAATCTCATAAAATTCTAATTTTTTTTATTAAATTTCTATTTAAAATCTACATCAAAGGCAGTGAAAGATACAAATGATAGATCATCGCAATTAATTCATATATCAAACATCACAAATACTTCTCCACTAAATTTTCTAAATTTATTAATTATTTATTATTTCTCTAACTTATAATATTTTTTTAATGTCATTTCTATTTGTAGACCTAATAATCCTACCATTAGCAGACCAAAAAATAAATCTGCATAATATTAACTATCAAAATACTCATGATCTTGATCAATTTGGTGATATTTTTTTTTCCAAAATTATTGTGATATATAAAAGAGATTGTCTGATATTAGTTTGTCTCAAATTTAATATATCATATTTTTTGGTACAATGATCGGCATGTCTCTTTAAATATCCAAACTCACATCCACTTCTACAAGTATAAATATTTTGACAATATATACATTGTATTAATTCTTTATCGATACCTTTAGTTTTTATTATTTTGAAGTGTACCTATAATATTGATATTTGCTTAATTTTTTTATTTTTTAAATGATAAATGAGTTTTGATCGAAACCATTAATAAAAATATAGTTTCAAATCCTACCTTTCAATAAGACTATCATTATTATATATATCTACATCAATAATATATTCATCATCATTAACTTTACTATGAAACATTTTTTTAACTATTTATATTTATTAAAAAAAATTTTGAAACCAAAAAAAATAAAACTCACAAAAATAAATATCAAAAAAATATCATTATCGCAAACCAATTGATTATATAAACTGTACAACTTTATAATCTAAGTGACATTTTTTAAAATTTACTATATAATATTTTTCTTAACTATTTGTATTTATTAAATAAATTATGAGACAAATAAAACTCAAAAAATTAAATATAAAAAAAACCATTACCAAAGATCATTTTGTTGTAAAAAGTACCCTATTTTTAAAATATAACCTCAAGACAAATTGCACAAACACACCCAAATCACCATCTATCCCGTATGGATAAACATAAATCATAAGTCAATTCATATAATAAATAATTAAATAAACAATTACAAAAAAAAAATAATAAATCAAAAATTAAGAGTTCAAAGGATGAGAGAGAAAGATGTTGGCACAGAAAAAAAATAGAAGAAAGAAAATTTGGAAAAAAAATTCAAATTTTTTAAATTTTTTTCTAAATTTAGAAATTAAAAAAAAATAGAATGAAAATTCAATTTATAGAGAATTTAAAATGATTAAAAATTATTATTATTTTTTTGATTTTTTTTTTAATAATAAGTGACAAAATCATGATAACCATTGATTTCTGACCAAAAGCCATAAGATGTAATTCAACGGCTACTATAATATAGTTAACTATTTAAATTTTTTTAAAAAAATATCTTGTAGGGACAATGATAGACCTCACCTATCATTGTACATATCAGAGTCCATTGCATAAAAACACGAGTGGGGTAGGGAAGGCCGACCAATTGTGATCGGACACATAAGCAGAATCCAGCTTGTGGCCAATTAAAAAAAACTATTTCATCAATGAATCACCCAATAGGGCTAGACTCATGACCCGAGACCCTGCCATGCATGGTCCCAAGTCACCAAGCAAGTTTACCATGTCACAAGGCCAAGCAGGTAGGTAGTGCCTGACCGTGCACAAGAAACAACTTACACCAGCTCAGCATGGCATGAGCCTTGACATAGGCCGACATGGTCCATGACTAGGCACGATGCTGGATCGTGTCTTATCAAGCTAGGCACAACTGAACTATGCCATGATGTGGGCAATATTGGAGTCACCCAACCTAATTGACACATCTAATTCCAAGCAAGGCAATAAATAAAGAGGGAAGAATAATTTATTTAGGCATAACATTTAAATTCACAATTATCCTAAACTTATTAAAAAAATATATAATATAATAAAATAATATTCACACTCACTAAAATCTTACTAGTATCTAGTGAGAAACAATTAAACCCTCTTTAAGTATTAAAGTATAGGATAAAAGCACATCTCAATGTCCTATATATCATCATTCCATCTTAAAAGAAAATCAAATATAAAACAAATATATCCAAAAATTTTTAAAAACAAACTAAGTAATTTCTCTCTAGAATATAGATTTTAAAAGAATATACACTAAAAAACGACTAGAAATAGTATCCAATTGATAAACTAGATTTTAGTTAAAATTATATATGCCAAAAATTATTTTGAAATAATTTTCTATGGATAAAATTTGATATCATCTCAATCAAATATTTATTTTTCATTTAATCAAACTCATTCTATTAAGATGTACCTACATAAAAATGCAAATGTACAGTTATAATATTCATATATTAAGTAGTAACTTAGTCTGACATATATTCTAATATATTATTAGTTCTTAAATTTTTAATATTTTTATCAAAATAAATTTTTATAATTAAAAAAAAATCTAAAAAATAAAACAATTTGTCACTATATATATATATCTCAAGCAGTTATCAATAAAAATTATGTTACTCATTATACATCTGAGTGTATCAGATTAAATGAGTCCAAACTAAACTAGTGTGTAAGATTAAAAATTCTGATAAATTATCTTAATTGACATGTCTTACATTGTAGAAAAGAAAATATCCTTAAAATTAAAATAAAATATTCTCAAATTAAGTACAAATGAATAATCAAAACTAAAAATACACAAGTAAAAAATTTAAAATATTCAAATATTTAAAAAAGGATTTATAATTAAAGAGAGAACATACAATCTAATGTACTCAATCCCAAATATAATATTTTTTCCAAATTTAATCTCAACTTGCAAAAAATATAAATAAATATAAATATAAAATCAAAACTATTTTATTTGAAAAAATAACTCAATAAAAATAAATTAATAAGATAATTAAAAATAAACATAACATGAGAAAATAATAAGAATTTAAGTTAAAATGTATCATATCCAATAATTTTATTTGTTATTGGCTACAATAATATTTTCCAAATAAAAAAAATATTAAAAATATGATGTGATTATAAGTGATTTGAATGTTTATCTTTTTGCTGATAATTTCAAAGTCTAAAGAATTCAAGTTAATAAATCAATAAATTTATTTGTAGTTATTTCTCCTTCATCTCTCCATTAGGTAGTTTATCTGTCAGGTGATATTGTATTCTTTGACCAAAGAACATTGTCTTGACTAATGCAACTCATTATATGTAATTTAAACTTCTAAGTTTCATGAAATAATAACTAGAATTCTAACTTCCTTATTTAGCTGGGTATCCTGCCTAACAATACTACACACATTTTATCACACAAAAAAAATATCACTGCATAATCAAAAACACTATACACCAAACAAAGTTTCTGCTCAAACACAAACCGCATAAAACCAATGCACAAAAATTAGGGTTTACCAGTAAATTAGAGTTCTGCTCAAACCCCTCTAATTCAACTATAGCCAAATCAAATTTGCCGTAAAACAGGCACCCAAAATTCATGAATTCAGCACAAATACTCTAACCCCAGCATCGTACAAGGTGGACATCAATGCTTTGTTACACATAATAAATGTGTAATGATGAATGATGTTATCGAATCTGTCATCCTCATCCCTACAGTGCACTATGTGCACTTAATATCCATGGTACCACATGCATTGAGCTGGTACAAAGCACATATACCTCTACAACCCTAGAATTACCTTCCCTCTACAACCCCCATTATGACCAAATTTGATCCTACCATACTAAATAAATTTTTTATACTTGTCATTGACTATCATAATATTCAATGAATAAAAGAAAAAAAATAATAAAAAAAATGATTATCAATAATATACTTATGGACTCTCATGTCAACAATCTAAAAATTTGAAGAAAAGCAAGTGGGAAAATGAATAGTATTTGAAGAATAAAAAATATTTATTCTTATCTTAAAGATGAATTTCTTATACTCAACTATAATAAGTATCATGATAGACATACTTTGTAAAAACTCATGCATGACTTTAATAGTCAATATGTCTCCCACTTTCTCTCAATACTCTATAATACTCTTAGTTTTCTTTCAAGTATATTCTTTCTTCCTACAATATGTGCACCAAAGAAGGAATCTCCCATATGTTCATATCTATGTCACGTCCCAACTCCCAATCAATACCAACAATGAGTTAGAGTCACTCATAAACATGGCATCAAGATTTGATCGCCTCTTATTTTTTTATCTTGCTCGAGCATAGAGTTATCAACATATTGTAAGGAGTACAAATGGGCACATATTTTTTGTGTGCCGTCTTCGACTAAAATCTTGGGTTTCAACCCACGGTTGAAATGGGCACACATTCTACACCTTACAATGGGGACACATTGTTAGGAGCAGAAATGGGCACATTTTTTTGGATGAAACAACATATTGTAAGGAGTATTGTAAGAAACTACATTCCAAACCTTGGTATCGATTAGGAGTTGGGATATGACAGATATGAAAACATGAGAGATTCTTCCTTTGGTGCACATATTGTAGGAAGAAAGAATATGTGCCCAAAAAAAAAAAAAAACACTCAATCTTTGCCCGAAGAAATAACATGTCCCCAAAAAATAACATGTCCCCAAAAAATAACATGTCCCCAAAGAAAACTCTAGGCATTCCAAACATTGGGTTTAAAACCCAAGGTTTGGAATGCCTAGAATTTTTGATCTTCAAGCATCATTGCACATTGCATGCAATGGGCACTTAGTTTTTACGTGCCTTCTTCGACCAGAATCTATACATCCACATGCATTATTGCATGCTAAGAAGCATGGACACGGACACGGACACATGGATACGACACGGAGACGGACACATGGATACGATACGGATACGGACACATGGATACAACACGGCAGGATACGAGAACACGGCAAATTCTAAAAAACTAAGATACTGATACAACTAGGATACGACCTGTAAAAAAAATAAAATTAAAAATAAAAATTATTTTCTTTATAAATATTAGGTATTTTATAAAATAAAATAAATTAAAATATTTTATTTTATAAAATAAATATATATTTTTTATTTTATAAAATAATAATATTGTATGTTATTTAATTTTATAAGTTAATTTTATAATTATTTTATTTTATAAAATAATATTTTAAATTATCTTATATTATATAAAAATATATTTTTTTATTTTATAAAATAAAAATATTTTATTTAATAAAAATATTTTATTTTATTTTAGCGCCCACCCCCTGGCTCCCCCTCATTTCACGCCCGCGCCCGCCCCCTGCCTCCCCCCCCCTCAAATCGCGCATGCCCTCTGCCTCCCGCCTAGAGGTGTCAAACGGGCCGGCCCAGCACGGCACGGCCCGTTTTTCACGAGGACGGTCGTGCTACCGTGCCGTGCCCGGCACGGCACGGTGAGTTATAGGCGGGCACGGCACGGCCCGTAGGAACGGCAAGGCAGTGCCGTGCCGTGCCCGGCCCGCTCGGGCACGCCTTGCCAATACAGGCCAGGCCAGGCGGCACGGCAGGCGGGGCGGGAGCCGCAACACGGGACCGGGTCAACCGGGGTCAGGGTCTCGGGAGGCCAGCACGAGCACGGGCTGAAAATGCCAAAATGGCAGATTAGAAAAAAAAAATTTTTTTATTGTAAATTTTTTTATTAATTTACTGTATAGACTTTAGAGTATTAGTAATAATTAAAAAATATAATTTTTTGTAAAAATTATAACATTTAAAATTAAATAAAACAAACAAAAATTAGAAAAAAAAAATTTTTTTTTTTCAATTAAGTTTAGCTTTTTTATTATTATAATTTATTAATTATATATTAAAATTTAAAGTTATTAAATTTTAAAATAAAATTTAAATCGTAAAATAATAAATAAATACATTAAGTTAGTAAAAATTATAATTAAAAAAAAATTAAACTACACAAATAAAAAATTAACATTCATGCTTTTGAAACCAATAGTCCGAACAAAACAAGTATAAGTTTCAACACAACGTATGGTACAAAGTACAAACAAAGCGTATAAATAAAATAAATAAAAAAACATCGAAAAAAAAGAGCAGATGAGCATCAATCGTCAAGCGGCATATCATGAGAATCATCACCCGCACCCGCAACATCAAGATCAGTATCATATGGATCATCATCATCGGCAATCAGCTTCTCCGCCATCGTAGTGGATGTGGATGCGACTACAGTGTCTGTCACAGTCCCAGCTTCAACACGATCACTGATGCTAAATCTCGATTCCTCCCAATCCTTCAAACATGCCAAGTCCTCAACCATATCTGGACGTAATTTTGATCTCCTATTCGAAATCACGTTCACTGCAACAGAAAAAGCAGACTCTGATACTACGCTCGACACCGGAGGAGTCAGTAGATCCCGTGTCATCCTAGATAGCACGGGATAGGCGGACTCAGATGATTTCCACCACTGTAATAAATCAAGATTCTTATTAACAGAAAGTGATAGGATTGAGCAGTAATCGGTATCTAAGTACCGAGACAGCTCGCTCCTATGTGAAGGTCCACCCCTACGTTTCCCCCTCGCTAGGTTAATGGAATAATCGTCATCTCCGAACAAGGTATCAGTGTCCGTACTCACAGTCTCACCACCACCACCACCACCACCATACTTAATATCGTAGTATGTGAACAGGTCTGTCAACTTCTCGTAAATGAACCCTTCGGGTGGCTCTTACAGGTTCATGCACGAGGAAATGAAAGTCAGGGTGTTTTCAACCCCTTCCACCTTAGCCCTAGGGTCCAATGCATGCTGCGAGGCAATAAAGAGATGGAATGGTGGACCAGTACTTCATGTACTTGGTCTCCATCTCTGCAACCATATGGCTAATCGTCGGGTCCGCTCGATACTTCCTAAATATGCTACTAATGTTACATATGCAACGGAGTGCAATGCAAGTGGTGGGCGTATAAACCGACGAACACATGTTCGTCGTGTCATAAAATATCTTCAGGAATTTCATAAATGAAATTCCTGAATCCCAGTCAGTGTCGTCAATAATAAGTTCGCCACTCTTACTATTGACGTAGTCGGATATCACGTGTTCGTATCCAACACATGATTTCAACATCAGGTACGTGTAATTCCAACGATGTCTCACATCCGATTGGAATTTCTTCTTCTTAAGATTCGCAGACAAACAGAGATTACCAAACTCTTGTAGTCTGCGAGGAGTGCGAATATACTTGAGTGCATTGCGTATATTTTCCAACGCGGGGGAACAGACATTCATACCCACTTGAACTATCAGGTTAATAACATGACACATGCATCTGACATGAAAGATCTCTCCTAATGGTGCGTCTCTAATATTCCTAACAAACATATTGATCGCTACTCCATTATTCGCAGCATTATCAAAAGTGACACTAAAAATTTTATTTTGAATTTTATATTCCCTAAATATTTTCATCATACACTCAAAAATGGCCGGTCATCATGAGGATGAAGAATCTCAGTGAATCCTAATATTTTTTTTATTGATTGTCCAGTTAGAATCTACATAATGACTCGTGAGACATGCATAAGAAGAATCATCGTGACATGTCCAAATATCGGACGTCACGGACAGCACTCCACTAAATGCCAAAAATTCCTTAATTATTTTTTGTTTTTCTAGCTTATATATCTTTAGTATGTCACTCCTAGATGTGAACCTAGGAATCCTACGATAGGATGGCTGAAAATAAGTCTGCATGATGCGCACTACCCTCGGATCTTACGAAAATCTGATCGGAAGACCCATCAATGTGATGAGCCTGGCCATGCCGTCCCTACCCAACTCGCTGGAGTATACGAAGGGAGTAAACTTTGAGACTGAACTCGATCCAGTCTCAAAAAATGCAGTGTCAAGTTGGGTTTGTCTAGGATCTAAGGGTCCATGTTTTTTGGAGCATATTTCAGCATGCCTCTTGAGGTGCCCAGTCCCACATGTACTCTTGCATGTTAAAAATCTCATACAATATTTGCACTGTGCCATTTCAAATTCCTCACCCCTAACATCTACTTGTGTTATGATTTTAAAATGTGTCCAAACTACAGAAGTCCTCCTAGTTTTTTGTTTTTTAGAACTTTGGGCTGAGACGACAGGAGAAACCAAAGTTTCAGGAGCCACAGACGTCTGTGTAACACTAACATTTTCATTTTCCAAATTTAAATACGTGTCAGGTGTATTTGTTATTTTTTCGTAAGTTTTTCTAGAGAGAGAAGCTTTAGAGAGAGAAAGTCAAAAAAACATAAAATATATTACCCGGTAAAAGCAATGAGGTCAGTCACGTGCAAGGTACACCACAGGAAGCTCTGATGTTCAAAACTCAAGTTGAGTTTCACGAAAATCTAAGCCGAAATCAAAATCACGAGGCCCGAGAGAGAGATACACGGTTTATGTAAGAGAGAGAAAGTATTGAGAGGTTTTATGTTTTTGAAAAACATAAATGTTATATGGAGAGGGGTAGAATTTATAGGTTAAAGAATGTTTTTTTAAATAAAAAAAGATATTTTTTTATTAATTTTTTGAATTTTTTTACGATTTTTAAGGGGCAAAATCACGAGGACCGTTGGATTCTGCCCCCTAGCCGTTGGATGTGAATCCAAGGGCTGAAAATCGGTGGAGTTTGAATTTTTTTTTTCTTTTTGCCATTGGATTTTGCTCGGATCGGTTCTATGGGCGTCGGGACTCGGGTTTCGACAGAAAAGACCGCGGGTCGGGTCTGTTTGGACCCGACCCCCGGTCTTTTTACCGGGGGGGGACAGGGGACGGCCGGATGGGTCACAAGGCGTGAGTCGTGACTCACGACTCACGCCACGTCACGCGTGTCACGCCGCTAGTGCCACGCATGAACCGGCACGGGATGGATCCGTGCCGGCGTGCCGTGCCAAGGCACGAGCCATGCCGGGACAGGCACGGCATGGCTCGTGCCAGGCACGGCACGGCACGCGAATATCTTAACCCGGGCACGGCACGGGCCGGCCCAGGCACGGCCGAACCGTGCCGTGCCTCGTGCCGGGCCGGGCCGGGCCGGCACGTTTGACACCTCTACTCCCGCCCTCAGATCGCGCATGTCCTCTGTCTCCCCCCTCAAATCGTGCCCGCCACCTGCGTCGAGTGGCCAACGTCGGCCGTGCGACGACGTTGGCCACTGGACGTCTGATACGCCACCGTCCGATACGCCACGTGGCGTATCGGATACGGATTGATCAATGATACGCCACTTGGCGTATCGAACACATATCCGTACCGTGTCCGTACCATATCCACGTGTCCGCGTGTCAGACACGCGGACATGGCCGTAGGGAGCCGTGTCCGTGCTTCCTTGATTGCATGTAGTGCACATGTGAACTATGCTTTTATAATACATTTACTCACTCTCTAGACATCTTAAGGTTTGTACTTCTCATAACTTTAATTCTAATACCATGAAGAAAGAAATTAATATTAAAAAGTAACATGTAATATATCAAAAAATCCTTAAGGTACTCATGTATTAGGCATGTCTTTATATACTAAGCAAAATAAATTAAGACAACCCAAATGTACAAAGTGTACTCCCATCCGTGGTAAAATAAAATAAAAAATAAAAAATATATATAAACTAAAAAAAAAAATTGAACAAGTCCAAGAAAAATCTCTCTCTAGTCCAATTGAACAGGTAGCTCTTGAATCAATTCAAGCTTCAAGTCAAAAAAAGTTAAAAATAAAGAGACTTGATCAGCAAGGACTTTAAATTTATTCTAGGAGGATAAAATATAAGGAGCTTATCTATAACTATTAAAAGTATCCTAATAAGCTAAATAATCATGTAATCGATTCTTCTGACCTTAATATTTTTGTTATTCTCTGAAAGAAATAATTGAGTTATACTCAATACTAATACTAATTTTTTTTTCTTTAAATTTTTTTATTACTTGTACTGACAATATTAAGATACTGAAATTTTCTTATTACATATTATCTCACTCAAAATATTATCAAATCATATTAGAAAAAATAAATTCTCTCTACTCTTATGTGATATGAGAACTAGTAATTTGACTTTCATTAATATTTGTTATTAATTAAAGGTGTCAACCAGGCAGGTCCAGCATGGCTTAACCCAATTTTAGGTGGCCCAACTAAGGCACCATGCAATGCCTAGCACAACACGGTAGTAGGTACAGTAACTATGTCGTGCCTGGCCTGACACTATTTCTTCAGGCCAGGCATGGCATGTTTGCCAAGCATGTGAAGAAACTGTGCCTGGTAGAGCCCGTACGAGCCAATTTTTAATTTTTATAAATATATATATATTTTTTAGATTAGTTTAGGTTTATATGTTTTTAATACTCTAAAAGTTTTTTGAATTATTTTTAGTAATTAGTTAATATTAATTGTTAACTATAAATAAATAATTAAATTTTAAATTTTTATTTTATTAAATTTAATAAAATATTAAATTTATTTAGTATAATAAACAACATAAATTTTAAAACTAAATGTGTGGTAGTGTAAGTATATGAATTAATAAAAAATTAAAAATTAAATATAAATAAAAATTAAAAACTAATGCAAAATAAAAATTCAAAAAAAAAATTAATATTCAAGTTTCAAGCATCAAATGCCAAACTCAATACTCAAAGTAATATCACAAATAAAAATTAAATAAACATAAATATAATGTAAACGAGTGAATCGAATTCAAATATCAGACATAAGTATCGTAATCCGACAATTATCAACTATCAATGTCATCAATTATCATATCATTCTTAATATCAATATCACATGAATCATCATCAGCAAATAACTCTTTTGTTTTTGTTGCAGTCCCAAAATGATCTTAGATGTCAAATCTCGAATCATCTCATTTCTTCATGCATTCTAAAACTTTAATAATATCAGAACATAATTTAAATCTTTTATCCAAAATCACATTCATTGCAACAAAATATAAAGATTCTGATTAAAGGTGTCAAACAGGTTGGGTAGGGTCGAACCATTTTTTTCAGGCCCAACTAGGTTGGCGTATAGTGCAATACCATGCCGTGCATGGCACGGCACTATTCGATAGAGATCAGGCCCAGCAAAGACCCACGACCCTAAAATTCACAGAGTTCAGCCTAGATTGGCCTGGTTCTGTTCAAGCAAAAACCTAATTTTTAAAAAAAATTAAAGTTTCGCTGGTGTGCCACAGCGCCACCGTCACCATTTCGGGGCTCGCCAAGCCTTGCCCGTTGGGCATCGAGACGTCACCCCCCGTAGTGACCATGCATGGTGCGTGGTCATATGTGTCGTGCTCATGTGTCAAGCACTCATGTCATTCCTGGCATGGCATGTGGGCCGAAATCCCTCGGCTCGGCAAAGCACGACCGATGCCGAGGGTGTGCCCAGCACTGGCCTGGGCCAATACGGCCTATTTGATACCTCTAACTATAATGCTACGCTCGACACCGGAAGAGTCAGTAGATCTCGTATTATCTTAGATAGCACGAAAAAGATAGACTCATATAATTTCCATTACTATAAAATATAAAAATTCTTAGTCACAAAATATGATATGATAATGCAATAATTAATATTTAAGTACCAAGATAGATCATTCCTATTCGACGGTCCACCCTGTTGTTTTCCTCTAGCTAAATAAAAAAAAAATTGTATCTAAATATGATATTCATGTCCGTAGTCATTCCCTAAGTCAAAAAATTCTATACATTTTCCACCTTAACCCTAGGGTTCATGCTAACAACCAGACAATAATAAGATAGAATGGTGAACAAGTAATTTAATTACTTGATTTTCATCTTACAACCATTTTGCTAAGTGTAAGGTCATCTTGATATTTCATAAACATACTACTAATATTGTATATACACCTGAGTATAAAAAAAATCGTGTGAGTATAAACTGACGAACACATGTTCGTCATATTATAAAAATTTTTCAAGAATTTAATAAATAAAATTCTTGTAGCCCAATCAGTATCATCAATAATAAGTTTATCACTCTAACTATTGACATAATCGGATATCACGTATTTGTATCTAACATATTACTCCAATATCAGATAAGTACAATTCTAATAATATCTCATATCCAATAAAATTTTTTTTTTATGATTAGCAGACAAACAAAGACTATCAAATTATTATTGTTTGTGAGACGTGCAAATATATTTTAGTAAGTTACGTATATTTTCTAAAGTGGGGGCACACACCTTAATCCCCACTTGTACAATCAGATTAAATACATAACACATGCATCTAATATGAAAAATCTATCTTAATTGTCAATCTCTAATATTCCTAATAAATATGTTAATCAATACTTAATTATTAAATGTATTATCGAATAAGATATTAAATATTTTATTTTTAATATAATATTATATAAAAATTTTTATAATTTTCTTAAAAATAATCAAACCATAATGAGGATAGATAATCTCAGAAAATCCTAAATTTTTTTTTATTTAGTATTCATTTAGAATCTACATAGTTGGCAGTGAAACATACATAAAATGCATCGTTGTGACTAGTCCAAATATCGGACGTCACGGATATCATTCCACTATATTCACTAAAATTTATTTATTATTATTTATTTTTTTAACTTATAATATTTTAGTATGTCGTTCCAAGACATGAACCTAGAAATCTTACAATATACAGGCTAAAAATATGTCTACATGATACCGACTATCATTAAATCATTCAAAAATCTAATCAAAAGAACTATCATGATAATCAATTTTGTCATGTCTTCCCTCTCTAACTCGTTGCAGTATATGAAAGGGATAAACTTTGAAACTGAACTGGATCCAATCTCAAAAAATACATTGTTGAATTAGGTTTATCTAGTATCTAATACATAATATTTTTGCTGCATAGTTCGGCATGTCTCTTGAAGTGCCATGACTCACACGAACTCTTGAAACTTAAAATTTTCTTATAATATTTATTCTATGACGATTCTTCTTCAGCACACCTAAAATTTTTTTTATTTTATTATATTAAAATAAATTTAACTATTAAAATCCTTCTATTTTTTAGATATTTGGGTCGAGGTGACCAAAAAAATAAAAATTTTGGCAGCATCGGACTTTTTTGTAAAATTTTCAATTTCTATAGTATAATTTATTTCATTTTCATTATTTAAATTATTATTTGTAATTTTTAATTTTTAGACTAAAGAATAAAGAAAAAGAATAGACTAGAAAGAAAAATATTTTAAAATTAAAACTTAAAAACTTAAAAAACTAATTAATAAAAAAAACTCAAACTAAAATACGTAAACTTTAGTTTTTTTATATCTGCATCGCACACACACCACAATCCACACCAAATATCAAATCCAAGCCCCGAAGGCCGAAATACAAAATGCCAAGAGAGAGAAAATTAGAGAGAAAAAAATAGAGAGAAAAAGAGAATAGCAAGATCCAAGAGATTTATGTTTTTAAAAAACATAAATCTTAGAATAAATATGAGGGGGGATTTTATAGATTAATAAAATAATTTTTTAAAGAAATTTTTGATTTGTTTTTTATTTTTTTTGATTTTAAATAATTTAAAAATAGGCAAAATCTTTAGGGTCAACGAATGGAATGGAATCGAGCCTCGAACTCAGGTCAAAAAAGATCGTGGGTGGGGTTAGGGCCTGACGAAACTTTCAGATTCGTTGGGCCTCAAGTAGTTGGGTTCAAGTTGGGGGCATAGGGGTGGGTAGGTGGATCATGGCATATCTCGGCTCGTACCGAGATACCATTACCACAAGCCTTGGTACCGAGTCATGCCTAGCACGACACGTGGCCTGATTGGCCTCAGCATGGCATGACATGAGTCATGCCATGAACATGTCCGTCGGGGGCAAGGGTACGAATCATTCATGTGTTGGGCTGAGCACGACTGAATCATGTCGTGCCTCGAGTCAGGCCGAGGCCGGCCCATTTGATACCTCTTTTATTAATAATATAAGAATATTCATAATAAAAACTGATCTAGATAAGAAGAACGATCACTTGAAAGTGAGACTTATTACGAGATAATTTAATTGATAGTTTGGAATGAATAATTATAATATTTTCTTTACAGTGACCAATATAGCCTCAACATGGATATTTATACCATCAATAACTTTTCATGGATAAAAAATATACTAGTTAGATATAAAAATATATTTCTCTATTATAAGTTTGAGAAAGTTACATACATGAAACAATCACTTGATTTTCGAACTGTAACAAAATAATCATATTCAATTTGTAAATTATATAAATTATTATATGTGATATGTAGTTACCTAATATTTAATTCACGATGTTTTTACTAAATCAATTTTAATTTATACAAAAAAATCAGAGTATTCTTTGTTTTTCTGAAAACAAATTAGATAACAAAAATTATCTTGTTATTTGTATATATGAATAATATCTTTGTCACAAGAAATAACAAGCTAAAAATCATCAAAAAAAAAAGTATATCGAATTACAATTTTAAACAAATAATTATGAAAAACTCAAATATTTTCTTATGAAAAATATTGCTTACAATAAGAGATGTATTATATTAAGATAAATAAACAAAATATATATAAATGAATTATTTTTTTCTCAATAAAAAAATCTAGGAAGAGAACATTATTATATCTTATAATTTACAGTAGAACTTCTAACTCACTATTTTTTTTCCATCAAGTAGGGTATATTAGATATTTATGCACTAGTTTTATGAAGAGTAGTAAATTTTTTTTATTTTATATTATCACGCTATGCATTTTCTAGTTATGATGGGAACACCCAACCTATAGAATGCCCCAATCTTCCTATTTTTCTATTTATAATATTAGATTTTTCACTTGGATGCCTAGAGAGAATTTTTGATGTATTATCCTTTTCTCACATAATGATTTATGAGTTAAGGATTTAGCAAAAACATTTTGGAAACACAGTAGCATCATCATCATCCATAATGTTTACTCTGTTTCATTCAAGTGTGGATGAAGCTGGAGATGGTTAGGAGCTCCATTACAGACATGGTTGAGGTGATTAACAGTTTGATGGTGTTTACAAATAAGTTATCAAGTGACAGAGGTGCAAAGTTTGTTTAGTTATTATATAACCAGAAGCTATCTTCTTTATGAATAATATGCAAATGTTTGTCATTCATTAAGTGAAACAAAACAGTCAATGAAGTGAACAAACATACTTGCAAAGAAAGAATTTGCCTTCGCCATATTTCCTCAGTTGTTTTCATCTTTGCCTTGTATTCCTTCCACCTTCTCTCCAATTGTCGTAATTGTTCTTTCAATGCAGCATTCTCCACTTCATTATGGCCCATGATTTCCTCAGCTTTGGCAACCCTCTTTTGTAGATCTGTCAAAACTGAAGACTCCCCTTCAATATCAATTTGTGCTATGACCTGATAATACAGTACAAGTCAATTATTTTATGTCTAAGATGAGAGAATTTATAAAATAGATTGTTATCTCAAACTAGAGTAACTAATCAAATATTTCTAGTCGAGAGCAATGTATTGTGCTTTCTATGAAACATATAATGAGATGACATCAACGAAAACATATAAATACATGAGACAACAGAATTATTTTATATTAGATACTCCTATCCTACATTAAATTATAACTCAGAAAGAACCAGAAAAACCATTTTATAATATCAACAGCTTCATCTAACGAGTTCATATACATATATCAAGCATACCAAATTTAATAAAAAAAAAATGTGTTCCTTTCAGACTCCATGAAAACATCTGCAGACTAATTTAGGGTAAAAATTAAGTAATAGCAATCAAAACATCTTGAATTGTTTCCTAAATAAAGTAGTAGCCAACCTATAAGTATTTATCCATTCATGAATAATCACAGTATTTTTTGTGAGTAACCACACACACTGTTTCTAATCCAAATCTCTCTTAATAAGTTTCTAATCCAAGAAGTTCACATGTTTCAATTGCATTTTATCAAAACAAATTGTTTATCTTTTACTTTTCTAGTAGACAAGATTATCTCTTAAAAAATATAATATGATATAGACTTTTTGTTTGTGGATAAGAACAACCAACATATAGGCTGCCCAATTCAAATTATTTTTATTTATAAAATCCACTGGTACATATTATTATTAAGTGATTTTCATTCTATTTTATAAGTTATGTTTTATCATAATATCAGATGCAGAGCATACATGCACAACAGACACCGACTGTACAGCGTAGTCACACAAGGTGCATAATAAACATATCACTATGCACACAATAAACTTAACAAAGAGGCAAAAGGCAGACATAACAGACATACACAAACTCTAAGCTCAAAGAATACAAGCATAGTAAGTACATACTAGGCATGATAGGCACACAGTATATGTGCAAGAAAAAAAAACAGAATTATGTGGAGTAGAGTATTGGTGAAGTGTGTGACACCAACCCATTATTAGTGCCAATATTTGTGGGCCACACTAACCCACTATTGATGTCAATTGAGAAAGTAGGTATATGAAGACAATATGAAGACAATATGAAGACAATATGAAGACATGAAATCCTTTCTACCGTACACATATTGTAGAAATAAAATGTATACTAGATAAAAATAATAATTATTTCATAAGATGAAATCAATAATACTCCAAAGTGTTGAGATACAATATGCCGATTACTAGAGTCATCCAAGAGATCTTATAGGATTGAATTATGTTAATACTTAATATATTGTTAGCTCTATAAAGTGATCAACTATTTATAAGTATGTTGATACTCTATATAATGCTAGCTCTATGAAATCATATACCTTATATATGCACTCTCTTCTTCCACTACTATTTCATGTGATAATCAAGCCGCAATACATATCCTCCCACAACTATTTTTTTCTTGAAAAAAAGATTCAAAATAAAACTATTACTATAATATAAATTTAGATATTATAGCAATCAATAGACATATTTATAAAAACCCTATTAGATTACAACATCAAATATATGGTTTTTATAGAGTCATTATCATTTTATGTTTCATTGATTTCTACAAAAAGATTGGGTATTCATTTCATTGAATTGTATAACCTCTTTCATGCCGCCAACAATTTGAAAGATTTGTGGTTGAGATTCAAAGGAACGCTAGGGTGCGCATGTGATAGTGCACCCTTTGACAATGTGTTGCTGATTGTAATCACTAGTAATTTGTGGCAATAATGGTTGTATATCCGTGTTGTATCCCTGAAACACTCGTATGTAGTAGGTGATTTCCTCTTTAATTGGTATTTAGTATTTTTTTTTCTCTTGGAGTAGATCATACATGCATCCGAAATATCTCGTAAGTAATTATTACCAACACTCTCAACTATGTCTCTGTACTTTATCTCAAAATAATTGTCAGCCACTTATTTTTCTAGAATACAAAGTTACCTCTAATAAAATTATAAAATTAAATCATATACGTTAACCCGGAGCATTATAGTACCCAACTCAAATTTGAAAACCCAATCAACTACAAGAATTATTGATACCTAAAAAAGATCATAAATTCTAAAAAATTCTTCATATATCTCAATATGTAAAAAGCTGCATTAAAATTAACCTGTAAATGAGAATCTGATGTATAATCTCATGATACATACAGTAAATATTCAATGAGTAAGATATATATTCTATTATATTATTATTTCTTAATTTTTAATTATTTTTAATAAATTAATTTTTTATAATTTTAAAAAAAATCTAATAAAATCTTTTATTTATATCATATTCAAGCATATCTCATGTTGTGATCAACAAAAGGGATCAAATACCTCAATTTTCCTCTGATAGCATATCAACAAAATCCCCATATATCTAAGTATATTAAATAAAATGGATTCCTACTCAAGTCAAACTAGTATGTAAGAGAGTAAATATTAAATTTTTCTAACTGACATACCTCGCACTCTAGGGTTCAAATATCATTAAGTTTAGAATAACAAATTCTCAATTTGACTAGTAATGTATGTCCCAACTGAAAATACACAAATAAATAATTCAACACACTCAAACACTAAGAAGCACGGACATGGACACGAGGATACGACACGGCAGGATACGGAGACACGACAAATTCTAAAATACTAAGATACGGATACAACTAGGATATGACATGATAAAAAAAATAAAAATAAAAATAAAAATTATTAATTATAAATATTAGGTATTTTATAAAATAAAATAATATAGTTTATTTTATTAAATAAATATATATTTTTTATTTTATTTTATTAAATAAATATATATTTTTTATTTTATAATATTAAAATATTTTATTTTATTTTATAAGATAATATTTATAATTATTTTATTTTATAAAATAATATTTTAAAATTATCTTATATTATATAAAATTATATTTTTTTTATTTTATAAAATAAAAATATTTTATTTTATTTTATCGCACGCCTACCTCCCCCCTCAATTCCCGCCCGCCTACCTCCCCCATCAATTCCCGCCCGCCCCTGCCTCCCCCCTCAATTACCACCGCCCCCTGGACGTCCGATACGCCACCGTCCGATACGCCATGTGACGTATCAGATACAAATTGATCAATGATACGCCATGTGGCATATCGGACACGTATCCGTGCTGTGTCTGTACCGTCTCCACGTGTCCAAGTGTCGGACACGTGGACACGACTGTAGGGAGCCATGTCCATGCTTCCTTGCTCAAACATATAGAATGAAATATTATCATAAAAGGGAACACAAATAATCCATCATGTTTAATCTTGAAAAGAATCTTTCTCAGAGTTTCTTAATCCTAAAAATAAACTTAAATAAAAATATAAATAAAATCAAATTTTAATTTTTAAAAAAATAACTCGCAAAGTAAACTAACAAGATTATAGGGAATAATCATTACACAATAAATAATAATGAACCAAGCCTGATATTACCATATTCAATGAATTTTGAATATTTTCTATTGGCTATGATATTAATTAAAAAATAAAAAAAATATAATTATAGTAATATAAGTATTAGTTCTTGTGTCAATAATTCATGAATTTAAAATAAGATTACGGGTAAAAGAATCAATAATATATCAAAAAATTAAATAAATCTATTGTGACTTTAGGGAAGAATTTTGTATATTCATTTCAAATAAGTACCAAAGCAAGTAAACTATGTATAAACTTCTAGATGACTCAATTAGTCCATCTATTTTACTCAAAACTGCATAAAATTATTGACCTCCACTTTGAGGTGTCAAATGGGTTATCCCGTGCAGGCACAACCCATTTTTTGGTGGCCCAATCGAGTCATAGTATCATACCGAGCATGACCCGGTATGAAAATAATGCCTGGCCAAGCACAGTATGACAATCATGCCTGGCCAGGCACAGTATGACAATCATGTCTAGCCAGGCACGATATGACAATCATGCCTAGCCAGGCACAATATGACAATCATGCCTAGCCAGGCACGGCATTACTTGTGTAGATTCCAGCCATGCCAGGCTAAGTCATACCCAAAGTCAGAAAATGTACCTCTGCCAGCCTTTTTTTTAAAATATCACCTTACTGTGCAAGCAAACGCGATCCAATTGGATTGGGCCCGATACTTAGCCCAAGGTCCATGGATAAGGGACCATGGCGGGTGGAGCAGTGTAATGAAGCTAACAACTAATAACTGATGACTTCATGGATAGAGGTGTCAAACGAGACGTGCCGAAATGGCACGGCCCATTTTTTTTTTGAGCACGCCCATGCTTTCATGGCGGGCCAGGCCCGTACGGGCTTGGTTTAATAAAAAAAAATATTATAAGTTTTCTATTTTACTTTATATAAAATATATATTATATTATATAAAGATAATGTATAATAGATTATTTTTATAAAATGAAAATTATTACAAATTTAATATATTACAAAGTTAATTTTTTTATTAAAAATATAATATAAATAAATTACAAAATTTAATATTTAAATTGATAATTATTAAAAATTTGTAACTTAAAATATTAATAAAATTTATTTTTTTTTATAATTTAAACTAAATTTAGATTATAATTTATTAAAATTAATTATAGAGTTTTAATTTTTAAATAAAAATTTTTAACAAAGAAATAAAATAAACAAAAAATTTCGTTAAAAAAAATTACAAAGTCAAAAAAACAAAAACAAACCAAATGAGAAATGACCAATCAGCCAATAGATACCGAACCAAACAAATACAAGTTTCAACGTAACTTGTATGTGTTATACAATAATTAAAAAATAAAACATCGAAATCAAAAAACAGAATCAAAAATAAATTATAAAAATTATCAACTGTGTCCGTGATCGTGAGGTATTAAAAATTAAATCAAGTGACAATGACAAATGAAATGTGGCATAGCGTACTGGTGTGGCGTGGCACTAGAAATTGGTGTCTGGCAACGGGCAGGGAAAACCGGTAACCATGTCAATCGGCATATCATGAGAATCATCAACCGCAACATCAAGATCACTATCATATGGATCATCATCATCAGCAATCAACTCATCTGCTTTCGTAGTGGATGCGGATGCAGTCCTTGTCCCAGCTCCAGCACGATCATAGATGCTAAATCTCGAATCCTCTCAATTTTTCAAACAGGCCAATGCATCAATAATATATGAACGTAATCTCAATCTCCTATCTGAAATCATGTTCACTGCAACAGAAAAAGCAGACTACAATACTACGCTCGACACTGGAGAAGTCAGTAGATTCCGTGTCATCCTAAATAGCACGGAAATGATGGACTCATATGATTTCCACCACTGTAATATATCAAGATTCTTAGTATCAGAATGTGATAAGATTGAGCAGTAATCGGTATCTAAGTACCGAGAAAGATCACTCCTATGTGATGATACACCCCAAAGTTTCATCCTCGCTAACTGAATAAAAAAACCATCTCTGAAGAAGGTATTTATGTTCGTAATCATAGTCTCACTATTACTACCATCATACCTAGTATCGTAGTATGTGAACAGGTAAGTTAACTTCTCGTGAATGAACCCTTCAGGTGGATCTTCAAGGTTCATGCACGAGGAAATATAAGTCAGGATGTTATCTACCTCTTCCACCTTAATCCTAGGGTCCATGCATGCAGGGAAACAATAAGAAGATGGAACAGTGGACCAGTATTTTAAATACTTAGTTTTCATCTCTGCAACCATATGGCTAAGTGTCGGGTCAGCTCGATACTTCCTAAACATACTACTAATGTTACATATGTGCCTGAGTGCAATGCAAGTCGTGAAAGTATAAACCAACGAACACATGTTCATCGTGTCATAAAAAATCTTCAGGAATTTCATAAATAAAATTGCTGAAACCCAGTCAGTGTCATCAATAATAAGTTCGTAACTCTTAATATTGACGTAGTAAGATATCACGTATTCGTATCCAAAACATGACACCAACATCAGGTAGGTGTAATTCCAATGGTGTCTCACATCCGATTAGAATTTCTTATTCTTAAGATTCACAGAGAAATATAGACTACCAAACTCTTATTATTTGCGAGGAGTGCGTATATATTTTAGTGCATTACGTATATTATCCAACACGGGAAAACACATATTTATACCCGCTTGAACAATCTGGTTACTCACGTGACACATACATCTGACATGAAAGATCTCTCTTAATGGTACGTCTCTAATATTCCTAACAAACATGTTAATCGCTGCTTTATTATTAGATGCATTATCAAATGTGATACTAAAAATTTAATTTTGAATTTTATATTCTCTAATAATTTTTATCATACACTCAAAAATGATCGAGTCATCATACGGATGGAGAATCTCAGAGAATCCTAAAATTTTTTTATCATTGTCCAGTTAGAATCTACATAGTGGCTGGTGAGTCATGCATAAGATGATTCATCATAACTTGTCCAGATATCAGATGTCATAGACATTACTCCACTATATACCATAAATTCATTAATTATTTTTTATTTTTCTAACTTATACAATTTTAGTATATCATTCCTAGATGTGGACCTAAGAATCCTATGATAAGCAGGCTAAAAATATGTCTTCTTGATGCGCACTATCCTTAGATCTTCCGAAAATCTGATCGAAAGACGCATCAATGTGATAAGTCTGGCCATGTCGTTCCTACCCAACTCGCTGGAGTATATGTTGGGAGTAAACTCTGAGACTGAACTCGATCCATTCTCAAAAAATACAGTGCTAAGTTGGGTTTGCCTAGGATCTAATGGACTATATTTTTTGGTGCATAATTCGACATGCCTCTTAAGGTGCCCAGTCCCAAACGAACTCTTAACAGTTAAATTTCTCATACAATATTTGTACTGTGCTATTTCTTCTTCCTCACCTCTAATATTTTTTTATTTTATTAAATTAAAATGAGTCCAAATTACAGAAGTCCTAGTTTTTTTTTATTTTAGAAGTTTGAGTTGAGACAACTAGAGAAACCAATGTTTTAGCAGTCTTAGACCTCTGTGTAAGATTTTTATTTTCTAAATTTAAATATGTTGTATTAGTATTTGTCATTTTTTAGGATTTTTGTTAAATAGGACACATGAGGAGAGACTAAATGATAGATTTTAGATTTTACTATTTTAGGACTAGAGAGAGCTACTAGAGAGAGACTGAAAGAGAGAGAGAAAATAAAAAAAACTTAAAATAAATTATCAGGTAAAGCAGTGAGGTCGATCACGTGCATGATGCACCACAATCTAGTTTAAAATTCCAAACCCGAGTTAAGAGTCCCGAAAAGCCGAGCCAAATGACGACATCCCAAGTCCCAAGAGAGAGAAGAGCAAGAGTTTTGAAAGTGTGAAAATGTAAGATTTGAGAATAAATATTTATGAAAAACATAAATATTATAGAGAGGTGGGCAAAATTTTATAGATTAAAGAAAATAATTTATTAAAAAAATATATATTTTTTTGTTTTTTTTTAATTTTTTATAGTATTTTAGGGAGCAGAATCATGAGGGCCGTCGGATTCTAGACCCAAGCCGTTGGAGGCGAGATCCAATGGCTGTATTTCAATTTTTTTTTTACATTTGCCCGTGGGGGGGATCGAGTCCGGAGGGACCGCGGGTCAGGAATGATTGGACCCATATCGGCGCTGGTGTGGACCGTGGGTGTGAAGATGGGGTGCGGTGCGAGGACTGGTCGACTGGGTACTTGGGAGTCATGGGGTGCCTGGTGCGGGTCTGACCTTGACCCATGCCGACGGGCCCTGCCACGGGCCACCGAACCGTGTCGAGTCAGGCACGGCACGAGGCCCAGTTGGCCTCGGCACGGTAGGTGCCTTACCCGAGCACGGCACGAGCCCGGGCATGGAAAATTCCCATACTTGGCCGGCCAAGGCACGGTCGAATCGTGTCGTGCCTTGTGTCGGGCCGGTTGACACCTCTATAATAAATAACTTAAATTTTAAAACTAAATGTATAATACATGTGTATCAGTGTAATTATATGAATTAATAAAATATTAAAACTTAAATATGAATAAAAATTTAAAATTAATGCAAAATAAAGATTCACAAAAAATAAATATTCAAGTTTCAATCATTAATCCACAAATACACAAACTCAAAGTATTATCACAAACACAAATACAATATAAATGAGTAAATCAAAATTAAATATCAAACATTAGTATCTCAATCGTAATCGTCATTATTATCAATCGTCATATAATCCTCAATATTTATATCACACTGATCATCATTAGCAATCAATTCCTTTACTTTTACTGCAGTCTTAGTACGATCATAGATGCCCAACCTTGAATTATGCCAATCCTTCATGCATCCTAAATCCTCAATAATATCTAGACGTAATTTTGATTTCATATCCGAAATAATATTCACTGCAACAAAAAAAATAGACTCCGATACTACACTCAAAACCGAAAAAATTAGTAGATCTTGTGTCATCTTAGATAGCATGACGAATGTTAACTCATATGATTTTCTCCACAGTGTGTGTGTGTGAAAAAGTATACTATTTTGGTGCACTCAAATATATAATTTCAAATTACTAAATTCTTAACAAATTAAAATTGTATTTTATATTTGAAAAAGTATACCAAATTCTTAAAAATTAAAAATTGGTGCACTCAAATAGAGTAATCTCAAATTTCTCTTAATAAATTAAAATAGAACCCGACTAAAATGATCCCCTCGCACTCAACAATGCTTTGTTTGGCATGACATGGTCCAGAATCATGCCTTGGGCTGGGCTGGGCTGCACCATGACAATGGTTCGTGCTGTGTTGGGCCGACATTAGTCATGCCTTATGCTTAGCTTGGCGGCACGGTTAACCTATGTTGCACGGACACGGACACGAATACGGAGATACGACACGGCAAAATACGGGGACACGGCAAATTCTAAAAAACTAGGATACGGATACGACTAGGATACGTCATGATAAAAAAAATAAAATTAAAAATAAAAATTATTAATTATAAATATTAAGTATTTTAAAATAATTTAAAATACTGTATTTTAAAATAATTTTAAATTCTGTATTTTATAATAATTTTAAATTCTATATTTTATAATAATGTAAAAAAAATTTAAACCCTCTAACACCCCCCCCCACCACACTCCCTTTACAGTTTTGATTTTCGAACTCTCCCCCCTCCCGATACAGATTCCAAAACCTCTCATTCCCTTTATAGAATTAGGTTACCTTAGGTATTGTCGGCGCCTAGGCGGTGTGCTCCTCCCCTCCCCGTTTGACGCAATGAAAATTGACAACTATTTCTCGCAATCGGCTTGTCGGCAACTCACTGTCGACGGTGTGCTTCTCAATTTGTTGGAGATGTAGGAATAATAGTTAATATATAGTGTATTTCCGACGCGTTTGAATCGTAAAAATGCGTCAGTTGGTAAACGACACGTCTGTAGGTAAACGACGCGTCTATAGGTAAACGACGCGTCTGTTGTTAACGACGACTATTTTCGAACAACGCGTCGGATATGTCTCCGACGCGTATCCGATACGCCACGTGGCGTATCGGACACGTATCCAACTTGTGTCCGACCCGTGTCGCCGTGTCCACGTGTCGGACACGTGGACACGGCGACATGGCAGTTCTTAGGCGTATCCGTGCAACATAGCAGTTAACCAATCCAGGTGACTACCCGCTTCGTCATGGCCTCATGGGTTGATTTTTTTTTAATTTGACTACCCCAATGGCAGTTAATTTTTTTTAAAAACAATCGATCATGTGGTAAATTGTAATTGGCCAGCTCGTAAGCCAACCACCTGTCTGCCATGGATTTAGGGTTGTGCCACCGTTGGCCTTTCGACACTATCGAACATGCTCGTGCCACCGTTCGTCTTTCAGCATGATCAGGCATTGCCTTGCACTTAGACGAGCCCACCATGCTATGCTAGGCCAGTGTACCTGCCACTAGATGTGTCAAATGGGCTGGGCCGGCCAGCCCAGCCCAGTTTTAGATTGCCCAACCAAGCTGTCATATTAGGCCAGACACGAACCAGCAGCCCAAAAACCACCGGGTTTGGTCCAATTTGGGTCGGATAAAACCCTAATTTTTTTAAAAAAAATTAAGTTTCGACGGTGCACCATCGTGCATTTTTGCTCTTTTGGGGCTTGGCGAGTCTCATCTGTTGGGCATCGGCTCGTATTGATCATCTTCAATGCGTGGTCACGCACTGCCCACATGCTGACACGGCACGATGGGTTGGGGCACGGCACTGTAGCGTGCCGAGCACAAGCACGGCTTAACCGTGTCGTGCCCGTGCGGGCCGTCCGGCCCGGCCGGTCTGGCCCATTTGATACCTCTACCTACCACCGTGCCGTGCCGTGCCTGATATGAAATGAGAATTTATTCTTGTCGTGAATGACACGACATGGTGGCATAATCTTGCCTTGAAAAAATGAGCTGTCCCGGTACGACTTGATCCATTTGACATCTTTATTCTTACCTACATGCATCTTTGTTGTTAGAGACACACACCCTCTTCCCTTTTTTCACTTTAGGCTGTCATGCTCCTAAGATTTGGTACCGTGTAAAAAAAGTAGATATGGATAATCCTAAATTGATGAAACTTCATAATGTAAAACGTGTACAAGTTAATCTTAAAATAATAAATAATATCATTGGGGATAACCTATATGTACAATTTATCATTTATAATGTAAAAAATTCAAAAACTAAAAAATATAACAAATATGAATTGTAACGCCTAGAAAATATATGAATACCTAAAAATCTATCAACTGAAATAATATATGTATATAATTTGAATGATTTTATATCCATTTATAATCAAAAAAATGAGTTTGCCATTTGAATTCATCCGATAGGATAAAAATATTTGCAACACACCTTACATTGTCTAGATTCATTAGAGAATATATTCTATTCAAAAAATATAATATCCGTCCTTACAAAATTTCTATCAATTTAGATGAATAAAACTTGTATCTATTTTGTATACTAGAGTAACTTAGAAATATATACTTGACAATCATAAATATTATCTTATTAAGTATTGGATAAAGATCCTGAATAAAATAAATATTTTTAAAAATCTTTAGATGCAAGTTGAACAATATACTTATAGGATACAAGATTTGAAAAGATAAATGTAAAGAAAGAAATAATGAAAGATATTTGATTTATATTATAGTTTGTGATTAAAATTATATCACATCAAATATATTTTGACACTTTTATCATGGGGAAATATCTTATTTGTCTCAATAAAATATTTATTAATTTTCTTGGCAACTTATTTTATGTGAATGTGCTAGTTTATGAAACTTGGTGTATTATTTTATGCTCAATATATTAAATATTAAAATTATTTGACATATACTTCAAAGCATTATCAGTTGGTACTCTTAATATTTTTAATATTTCTATTATATTGTTTTTAAATTTTTTTTGAGATAGTTGAAAACAAAGTAAAATTTAAGAATTTTTTCAAAAAAAAAAATAGCAAATTAAAATTAATATCATTAATGAAGGTGACAATATATATTAGGTCATCTTGAGTCTTAAGTCTATCTAGTTTTCAAATATCTGAGTGAATCAGATTAAATAAGTCTTTATTCATATATATCTAGTAAATACATAAGAAGTTCTAATATCCTTTTCTATTTGGTAGACCTCAATGTTTTGTAGTGAAATTTCTATGAGATTCAATATTCTTAATTTAACAAGCAATGATTGATCAAGCTAAGAATGAACAAGACATTTAAATATATACTTGGACATCTAATCATAAAAGATAAAATATACAAATTTTCATGATTAATTCTAAAGAAAATATTCTTTTAACTCTTATGAATTTTATAAATGATATCATTAGAAAAAATGACATCTAAATGAAGTTGTTTAGTAAGATAACCCACATATAGAAGATTATTCATACACTAAAAAACAAATAGAACATGAGAGTAATAAATTATCAAGTTGAATGTAGTTATAACCTGTGTTGCACGGATACGCCTAAGTGCTGCCGTGTCCACGTGTCCGACACGTGGATACGACGATACGGGTCGGACACGCGTCCGATAGGCCAGGGGTGAGTTTTGGAATCTGCATCGGGAGGGGGAGAGTTCGAAAATCGAAATTCGAAATTCGAAAATCAGGTGGGGGGTTGGGTTCAGGAGGGTGGGGGAGGGGGTTTCGGGAGGGGGGGGGGGAGGGGGTTTTGGAGGGGGGGAAAAGGTTCGGGAGGGGGAGGGGGAGGGTGTTAGAAGGTTTAAATTTTTTTTACATTATTTTAAAATACAGAATTTTAAAATACAGTATTTTTAATTATTTTAAAATACTTAATATGTATAATTAATAATTTTTTTTTAATTTTATTTTTTTTATCATGACGTATCCTAGCCGTATCCGTATCCTAGTTTTTTAGAATTTGCCGTGTCCCCGTATCTTGCCGTGTCGTATCCCCGTGTCCGTGCAACATAGGTTATAACCAAGGGTTTCAAACAACTTATCATTCATTATGATAATAATCAAAAAATAAAGAAATAATTTAGTACTTAAAGAATAATTTTCTATAATATGATTGATAACTACTAAGCCTATTTTCTAAGAGTCTACAATATGAATATTAGTTGCGATGGCTATAATATATAGAGGATATGAAATATTTGTTGTTGTTTTATTAATAAAAATTTTTATATTTTCTTATATAGTGAGTATTATGGTAAGATAACTTTGTGAGAATCTCGGAATAGATCCGCTAGCTTGTTTTTGTTGTTTGTTGACAAACAAGCCAAACAAAAAAATAACATATGGAAACTCACTCTAATATAAAATGTATGTAAGTCAACACCTTATATAAATATCTAGTCAAATTGGGGAATCTCACCAATTGAGGTATTCATTCATAATGTAGAAATAAAAATGAAACACTAGGCTTACAAGAAAGAAAGCCAAATTAAAGTTTATTCAATGTCTTAGTAAAGATGTCAGTTGATTGATTTGCTCTTTGAATATAGTAATAATAATAGTTTCTTCATGTTTCTTCTTCATGTTTCTTCTTCATGAGGAAGAATTAGTTCATCTATATGTACTTCTTCCACTTGTGAAAGATTGAATTTTGGAGATTATATATTTTGCTACCTAGAGTAAAAATAGTGAGAAAATAAATTTGATATCTAATCTTTATAAATAGGTGTCAAATCCAAAGTATTTCGTAACTATTATTATTCCTATGAATAATATCTTTATACTTGTAAAAAATTATTGACATATATCTTTAATTTGTAACAAATAGTATTCATTGAGTTGAATACTTTTTAATTTGTTATCTTTAATGATTAGAATATCATCCACGTATACAACAAGTAAAACTATTATATCATTATAATTCTTTCTAAGAATAAAAAAAATTATACCACACATTTATAACCCAAAAAAAATATTTATTTGTAAAAATTTTGCAAATAATGTTTTATTTGACTTTCATATTGTAAAAGATTTTTCACTATCTATAATTTATGATTGACTTTACTACTCAAAATCTAAGTGGTTGTTCTATATGAATCTTGTTAGTATATCTTTCATCTAGGTAGATTATTTTTTATCTGTAAGATATTACCAATGAAAAAAAAGTTTAGTAAGTCTATCTTGTCTACTAGAGATAAACTAGTTAGATGCTTTATACCAAATATCGAAGTAAACTCAGACACTATAAGTATCATCTTATGATAATTTATTTTTCTATCTAGAATTGTCTTCATATGAAAAATTCACTTCTAATTAAAATAAACATTCCTATAAGCCATGATATTAGTTTTCAAAACTTATTGTAGTTGAAGATATCTATTTTAATATTATCTGACATCATTCTGTTTATTATAATGTCTCATAAGGAGACTTGGGCATTTTTGAATCTTAAAGAGAAGTAATAAAAGAAATTAAAAAAAATGAGAAAATATGTGTACAATAATTTATGTTAGATTAGATGCTCTGTATAATTCATTTATTTTTTTTAGAGAGTGATCAGAATGTCATAATTGGATGGGTTGACTATATGATATTTTGACTCTTTGATAGACTTGTTTCTGGTCTGAGTAGGTATGTATGACCCCTTCTCATAATGAATTTAAACTAGAATTTACTCATGAGTTACTACCTAATCTAGTTTCAAGTGAAATTTTTGCTTATGAAAAATTTCTTTCTAGTAAATTAATATGATTTATATTTGTTAGTATATATGATGATATAAAATGAGTTTCATCTTAATGTGAATTGACAAGTTTAATTGTAATAGGTGGGTTACTCCTTCCTTGCTTGAGGTCTTAAAAGGCTCACTGAGGAGTAATGAAAAATAATAGGTCTAGGTATATCTGTTGTACTCACTTTCACAGGCTTTTGAAAAAAAAAAATATCTATGCTCATAAATAATAGTGATGGTACTTACTAATGTACCTTTTATACTCTCTTAGGGTATTAGAGTATGCATGGAAGACACATTTCATAGACACAGGTTCCAACTTCTCTCACTCTAGAGAGATTATTGATGAAACAAATATTCTTAAAAATTTTGAAAAAAAAACAAAATCATACATCTTTAGGATGTATAATCAAAAAGGATACACAGTGATAAATGAAGATATTTGATTGATGAGATAATTTACGGTTATCTCTTATAAAATATTATGTAAAACTCTTTTCAAATAAAATTATTTTAATTTTTTTAATAAAATATTATGTTTCTTTTCAATAATCTTATTATGTGAAATTCTATTAGTATAGGAAGTTTGATATATAATCTTGTGATTAATACATTCATTTCTAAATTTGTTTTAAATATATTTTAATGCATTATTTCTTCTTATTTGTTTTTAAAATTTTTATTAATTTTTTTTATTATTTTATGAAATATCTAAAAAATAAAAAATACATATGATTAAACACACAAAAAGTATGTAAATAGTGAGCAAAGTTATCTGTAAAAATTATCAAATACTTAGTCTTAGCGAGACGTATTCCTACTGTATTCTCAAACATTTATATATGTCAGATCAAATGAATTTTACTCATATTAGTTTGTTGTCTAGGATATGAATAATGTGTTCATATAAAAAATGAATTTTATACATGAATAATGTGTTCTCAACTTAATCAATAATGAATGATCAAGCTGAGATGTGTAAGCAAAGTATTTAATATAGTCAAATATCTATCATGAAATTATATTATAAAAGAGAAGATATATAATTATTCATGCTCAATACTAATTGAAATATTAAATATAATCTTTTGATTCTATAAATAAAAATCAATATAAAAAATACGCATAATTGAATAGGACAATTAGGATTAAGCAAAACGTGCAGAAGACATAAAGAGTCATTGATTATTATCATACTCAATTATTATTGAAGGATTGTCTTTGATTATATAATATTTAAAGAATAAGAATCAACGATAATAAAAAGTGAACGGTTACCTATAATATGAGTATTGACTTATGAGTATTGACTTATGAGTTAATAACTCTAAAGTGTGAAATAGAAGAATAAGACATAAGAGCTACAATACCTTGAGGTTAGGAATGACCCGTTGTTCCTTGGGGGAAAAATCTCGAATAATACCCTTTGGTAGGGATGATGATGAGAAGATATTCTATGGACCACTGGATAGATTTGGTATATAACCCATCTCTTTTATTCGTTTCTAGAGCTCTCAGCCACATCTCTTTAAATATTTTTATCAATTATTTTTAGTATGACTCATGCTCTTGTAATGTATACATTGAATTGAGTTTCTTATGTATTTGTCTCTATTGTGATTGGTAGTCCTTTGATTACTAGCTAAGAAGCACGGACACGGATACGGACACGGGGATACGACACTGCAGGATACGGGGACACGACAATTCTCAAAAACTAGGATACGGATACGCCTAGGATACAGCATAATAAAAAAATAAAAATAAAAATAAAAATTATTAATTATAAATATTAAGTATTTTATAAAATTTATTAAATTAAATTAAATTAAAATATTTTATTATATATAATAAATATATATTATTTATTTTATAAAATAAAAAAATTTTATTTTATTTTATTTTATAAGATAATATTTATATTTATTTTATTTTATAAAATAATATTTTATAATTATATTATATAAAAATATATATTTTTTATTTTATTTTATAAAAATATTTTATTTTATGCCTCTGCCTCTCCCCTCAAGCACGCCCGCCCCTGACTCTCCCCTCAAACACGCCTGCCCCTGCCTCTCCCCTTAAACACGCCTGCCCCTGCCACTCCCCTCAAACACGCCCGCCCCTAGAGGTGTCAAACGGGGCGGGCAGGGCCGGCCCGACCTATTTTTTTAGGGCACGTTCGTGCTACAATGTCGGGCCAGGGCAGAGGCAGACCCGAGACTCTAGACCCAGAAGCAGAAATTTTTTTTTTTTTAAATTTTATATATTGTAATTCTTAAGTGTACAGTATTAAAATTAAATATAAATATTTTTAAAATGTTAAAAATAAAAATTAAATAAAAAAATAAAGTTGAGAAATTTTTTTTTATCAAATTCTAATTATTATAACTTTTATTATATTTATTAATTATATATTAAAGTTATTAATTTTTAAAATAAAATTTAAATCGTAAAAAAATGAATCAATACGTTATGATAGTAAAAATAAAAATTAAAAAAAATTAAACAACACAAATGAAAAATTACCAATCATCCATTTGAAACCGAAGGTCGAAATAAAACAAGTATCAGTTTCAACACAACGTACAAACAAAGCGTGCAAATACAATCAATAAAAAAACATCGAAAATAAAAAACAGCAGATCATCATAAATCGTCAATCGGCATATCATGAGAATCATCAGCCGCAACATCAAGATCGGTATCATATTGATCATCATCATCGGCAATCAGCTCCTCCGTCATCGTAGTGGATGTGGATGCGACTGCAGTGCATGTCCCAGTCCGAGCTCCAGCACGATCAAGGATGCTAAACCTCGATTCCTCCCAATCCTTCAAACAAGCCAAGACCTCAACCATATCTGGACGTAATCTCGATCTCCTATCCGAAATCACGTTCACTGCAACAGAAAAAACAGACTCCGATGCTACGCTTGACACCGGAGGAGTCAGTAGATGTCGTGTCATTCTAGATAACACGGAAAATATGGACTCATATGATTTCCACCACTGTAATAAATCAAGATTCTTAGTATGAATGTGATAGGATTGAGCAGTTATGAGTATCTAAATACCGAAATAGCTCGCTCCTATGTGATGGTCCACCCCGACATTTCCCCCTCGCTAGCTGAATAGAAAAATTATAATCTCCGAACAAGGTATCAATGTCCATAATTACGGTCTCACTACTACCACCATCATACCTAGTATCGTAGTATGTGAACAGGTCAGTCAACTTCTCGTGAATGAACCCTTCTAGTGGCTCTTTCAGGTTCATGCACGAGGAAATGAAAGTCAATGTGTTTTCTACCCCTTCCACCTTAACCCTAGGGTTCATGCATGCAGCGAGGTAATAAAGAGATAGAACGGTGGACCAGTACTTCAAGTACTTGGTCTCCATCTCTGCAACCATATGGCTAAGCGTCGGGTCAGCTCGATACTTCCTAAATATGCTATTAATGTTGCATATGCACTAGAGTACAATGCAAGTGGTGGGCCTAAAAACAGACGAACACATGTTCGTCGTGTCATAAAATATCTTCATGAATTTCATAAATGAAATTCCTGAAGCCCAGTCAGTGTCGTCAATAATAAGTTCGTCACTCTTACTATTGACGTAGTCGGATATCACGTGTTCGTATCCAACACATGATTCCAACATCAGGTACATGTGATTCCAACGATATCTCACATCCGATTGGAATTTCTTCTTCTTAAGATTCGCAGACAAACAGAGACTATCAAACTCTTGTTGTCTGCGAGGAGTGCGAATATACTTGAGTGCATTGCGTATATTTTCCAACGCGGGGGAACACACCTTCATACCCGCTTGAACTATCAGGTTAATCACATGACACATGCATCTGACATGAAAGATCTCTCCTAATGGTGCATCTCTAATATTCCTAACAAACATATTGATCGCTACTCTATTATCAGAAACATTATCGAAAGTGACACAAAATTTTATTTTGAATTTTATATTCCATAAATATTTTCATCATACACTCAAAAATGGCCGGGCCATCGTGAGGATGAAAAATCTCAGTGAATCCTAATATTTTTTTATTGATTGTTCAGTTAGAATCTACACCGTGACTCGTGAGACATGCATAAGAAGAATCATCGTGACTTGTCCATATATCAGACGTCACGGACACCACTCCACTATATGCCATAAATTCCTTAATAATTTTTTGTTTTTCTAACTTATATATATTTAGTATGTCATTCCTAGATGTGGATCTAGGAATCCTTCGATAGGAAGGCTGAAAATAAGTCTGCATAATGCGCACTACCCTCGGATCTTCCGAAAATATGATCGGAAGACCCATCAATATGATGAGTATGGTCATGCGTCCCTACCCAACTCGCTGGAATATATGAAGGGAGTAAACTTTGAGACTGTACTCGATCCAGTCTCAAAAAATATAGTGTCAAGTTGGGTTTGCCTAGGATCTAAGGGTCCATGTTTTTTGGTGCATAATTCGGCATGCCTCTTAAGGTGCCCAGTTCCAAATGAACTCTTGCATGTTAATAGTCTCATACAATATTTGCACTGTATCATTTCTTGTTCCTCACCCCTAACATTTTTTTGTGTTATGATTTTAAAATGAGTCCAAACTACAGAAGTCCTCTTAGTTTTTTATTTTTTAAAACTTTGGGTTGAGACGACTAGAGAAACCAAAGTTTCAGTAGCCTTTGACCTCTGTGTAACACAAATATTTTCATTTTCCAAATTTAAATACGTGTCAGGTATATTTGTCATTTTTTATGTTTTTTATTTTTTCCTAATTTTTTCTAGAGAGAGAAACTTTAGAGAGCGAAAGTAAAAAAAACGTAAAATAAATTACCCGGTAAAAGCAGTGATGTCAGTCACATGCATGGTGCACCACAGCAAGCTCTAATGTTCAAAACTCAAGTCGAGTTTCATAAAAATTCAAAGCCGAAAGCAAAATCTCGAGGCCCGAGAAAGAGATGCACGTTTATGTCATAGAGAGAAAGTTTTGAGAGAACATATGTTTATAGAATTTAATAAATATTTAGGGGGCAGAATCACGAGGACCGTTAGATTCTGCCCTCCTAGCCGTTGGAGGCGAATCCAACGGCTAAAATTAAAACTATTTGAAAATTTTTTTTTTCTCTTTGGGATTGGGTCGGAAGTCGGGACCGCGGGTCGGGATCAAATCAGACCCGACCCGTGGTCTTTTTTTCGGAAGGGGTCGGGCCACGCCCACGCATGGCCGCGTGAAACTGGCACGGGAAGAACCCGTGCCGGCGTGCCGTGCCATGGGCCGAGCCGTGCCGAGACAGGCACGGCACGGCTCGGGCCAGGCACGGCACGGCTCGTGCCTAACCTGAGCACGGTATTTTAACGTGCCAGGCCGGCCCAGGCACGGCCGAACTGTGCAGTGCCCAGTGCCGGGCCGGCCCGGTTGACACCTCTACCCGCCCCTGCCTCTCCCCTCAAATCGCGCCGCTCCTGCATCTCCCCTCAAATCACACCGCCCCTTCCTCTTCCCTCAAATCGCACCACCCCTTCCTCTCCCCTCAAATCGCGCCCGCTCCTGACTCTCCCTCAAATCGTGCCCGCCCCCTGCCAGTGGCCAACGTTGGCCACCAAAGTCGTCGGACGTCGGGCACTATAGACGTGGATACGGCTGCCGACGCAACCATCCGATACACCACGTGGCGTATCGGATACGGATTGTGCAATTATACGCCACGTGGCGTATCGGACACGTATCCGTGTCGTGTCCAGGTGTCGGACACGTGGACACGGCTGTAGGGAGCCATGTCCGTGCTTCCTTGATTACTAGTAAGTGTACAATGAGATGTCTCCCTCATTTATACTAAATTGTTCGTAAGTGCTACTTTGATCTGGTTAAAAATATCTATTACCTAAAATTTGATTGTGAAACTCAATTCTTATTAGGAATGAATATTTTAATATCATCGATATAAATTATTTTAATTATTTCACTCTCTTTATCATCTACATATGTTAGAAATATATCTAGAAATTGTGTAATTCACCAAAAAAAATATGTGACGTTAGTAGTATTCTATTCTGGCTTGTTGATATTCTCAAATATTAATCTAAGAAACTGCAAAATTTTGTATCATCTGAGATGAATATAATATGGTAAATATCTACAAAATTTTGTATATTTATTTGTATGTACATTTGTAAATACATTTATGCTCAAATTCTTATCATTTGAGCTAAGTAACTGGTCTTAAATTATTTGTATATTCATTTATGATAAGTATCAAAATGAATAAATTTTCTGAGAATCTTTGAATGACTTTGATAGTCTGCATGTTTATCTGTAGTGTTCTCGATCTTTTCTCTAGAAAAAATATTCAATAATGATCTCTTGTGTGCTTCATTTTCTTGCACGGTGTACACTAAACAGAGGCTCACGTGTCTCTGCTTCTACTACGACTAGTAATAACTAGAATTTTAATGTCCTCCAAAAGTCTATCTAAAAATTATATTTACTCAAAAAATCTAAAGTCCCAAATATCTCAAAACCCTAATTTAGGTTCTGTCTAAAAAATGGATCCCAACTTTTTGGTGTTTCTAAACTGTGCCAAGATTCTGGCACTATCATGCCTATTTTGGGGCTGCAACTACCTCTATTTTGATTTTTGGGCCACAATCATGCATGTTTCGTGCTACCTTTCTCCCTCACGTGGTCGATGCTCATCAAACCCATTGGGTGTATGACAATAATGATGACCACACATAATTACCATGTACCCCACTTCACTTTCAGAATGTATGTGCATGCACTATAGCATACACGTTCATGTGCACTATGCTGGTAAAGTATGTGTTTTCTTTTTGTAGGGTTTGTAACCTTTTCAAGCCATATAGTTTTTTTCTCAAATGTATTGGCTATGATATCATGTTAGAATTCAATGTAACATATATAAACGTAACATATTGAATAAGCTTAATGATGTAAAAATATAAGAAGCAAATTGGAATGAGACAGTTTGTAAGTTTGATGCTTCCATCCATAGTGTAATAAAGTAAAAATAAGAAAAAAGAATTAAATAACTGCAAAATTGTAAATTATAATAATTAATAATATTTAATAATTTGTATTTAAAAAAATTGGAAATAATACTAGTTTATTTTTTTATCTGCTTTTGAATTTCAAGTTGAAGAATTTCACATATTACATTGATGAGAAAATTATAAAAATCAATTTCTTGTTGTAGCATAAGTAGCAAATGTCATGCTTGTTGAGCATGTTATTGTTTTTTGATGGTTAATATTCAATGTTTTAAAGCACTTCTTAGATGAACAAAGTTTTTTTTTTTTTTTTGACAAGTGAAACGAACTTCTTGGTGTCCACAATTGAGAGAATATGGCAGATTGGTTGGGACATACAATGGCATTCAAAAACTGATATATCATTAGATTGTGCATCTAATGATACATTTTTTAATTTCATCTTTATTATCTTTATTTTTTTTTTTGTATTTTTGTTTCTGCAACTATTTTGGCATATAAAATTGCTTGCAGCATAAAAGTGATATTTTTTACTTTCTTGAATATAATATTCATAATTTTTTAATTATGAAATAGATTTTTTTATAGAAGAATTTTGGCAAAAACTAAACCAGGATGACCAGTGCTGGGAAGTATTTGTGGAGAGCTGAACATGCCTGAATACATAAATGTTTGGGCAGATTCATGCCAGTCACCATGCTCATATGTTATTTTGGAATGATCAGATATGCCCGACCTACTTCCAATTTTCACAAAAGGATCTTTCTCATGGGCCATTGGGCAGGGCAGGGTCCCAATGTTAGGATCAACATTGGACTCGTCAACATGAAAAAGAGAACTAGGCCACTCCGGCAGGCTGGGTCTTGCCGTGCTGGGTGTTCTAAATTTCCAGCACTAGTGTATGCCACTGCACGACATTCCAAGGTGCTAACATTAGGAATGAATAATAAAGTTGTTAACTCTTCATAAAGCATGTGTCATGGCTACCAAGGCGTGATAACTAGGGAGTCTATGCATGCTTGAAGTGCATCTGTTTCTAAATTAAATTCTAGTGTGATTCTCTTTATGAATTCCACTGATTAATGACTCTTTATGTTATGTTACTTTCTCTATTTTAGATTTATTTGATTTGCAAATAGCAAAGAACCCATTTGGGGTCCATGATATCTCACCATTGTGATTGATTTGAACACTAGGATGATCCTCGTTGCAACCATATTTTAAAAAGGCTCTATGTTCACTTAGATGACATTGTGGGTTTCTCATCCAAGGCATGTCCATGGTGCCAAGGCACACACCTTATTATGTTTTTTTTTTTATTTGAACATAATTTTTTTTAGCTTAGACATATATAATATAAAGTTTAATTAAATAAATTTCTTATATTATCATTTTAATAATATGGATACATAATGATGAAATAAAATTAAATATGAAAAAAATACACAGATCTTAACTATGAACTCAAAAAAAAAAAAACTTATATTATTAATATTTTCATCATTGATAAAACTCATATGTTTTTACGTCATTCTCCTATGAAATATTTATTGAAACTGATTTATACAAAATGTCATTTATGATTATTTTATTGATTTTATATATTATTATTATATTAATAAAAGTTTTTATAATGAGTTGGATTTGAAAAAGTACATGTTCCTTTATTCTGTATTGTAGAAAATTTGTTGTGTAGAGATTGACTTGCAAATAAAAGATCGAATCATCGATTCTTGTGAAATATAAGTTTATTTGTAATCTAGATATAACTGAATACCTATCAATAAGATGGATGTTTCAGCAATAATATGAGTGGATGTGTTAAGTTTTTAAGAATATCTAAAAACTCAACTAAAACAAAGACATTCTAACCTCTATTGACTCACTCGAACACTGAAACTGTTTATTTATGGATTGTAGTAATGTGTTTGGATAAATTTTATTCATTTGGTATAATTTAGTGTTCAAATTTTTTGATTGAGATGTATTTTTTTTTTTTTTGTAAATCTTAAGAAAATCACTATCAACACCGGTGCCCATGGTGGTTATTGTAGCAACCAGCAATGTTGAATATGATGACTATTGTCAGCGAAGCCACCTATGCAGATTGTAAAGGTTGTAGCAGCAATCAGCAATGCCACAATTGGTGACTATTGCCAATGACATCACCTTTGAGTGTTGACGTGATGAGCAACGACATCGAAAGTATTAACTATTATTAGCAACATCACCTATGAAGCTTATTACAATGGACAAGTAGTGCCAGAAGTGATGATTTATCCAACAACGTTAACTATGGCGGTAGATATGGCTAACAATGATGGAATTAGAAGTGATCTTGAACTAAAAAGGATGCGACGGCAAAGTTTACGGTGGTAGAAGCAGATAGTGGTGGAATTTATGATGGGAGATACAAACGAAAATAGAGCTCATGGCAAATAATGGCAAAATGCACAACCAACATCTGAAATTAAAATAGATTTCATATTTATTTTATTATGAATACTACCCCTAACCATAATAATGGTAAACCTAAAGGTATCAACTGGGACAAGCAGCCCGAACATGGCCCACAACACAACATTCAACAATGTAAGGCACAACACAACACAGTCTAAAACCATGCATAAGTCTGAACTAAGCCGGCCCAAGGCAAGGCTCATGCCGTACTGGGATGGTGCTTGTCATGCCTCCAATTGGGTCACTCATGACTTGCGTGCATGGCCCGATGACACAAACCACTGGCCCAATAAACCAAGATCGGGCATGGTCAAGTCACGAGTCAAGCCTCATCAGGGAACCATTAGATAGGGCAATTTTAAAAAAAAAAAACAAATTAGCCATGTAAACTAAATTTTGCTTACGTGGCTGGTCATCATTATGCAGCCTTAATTACCCCACCCATTACATTTTCATACAACGAGAGCAGATAAAGACTGTGACACGCACAGCTTGTCACTGAAGTTGCTGACTTTTTTTTATAAAAAAATATTTTAATATGTATTCTATAGCCATCGGATTTACTGGATAGAATCTGAGTGCTATAATGATTCTGGACATAAAAATACAAAAAAAAAATATTTTTAACATTAAAAATATTTTTTTATTATTTTCAAGTATCTATAAATAAAAATTAAGAAATTTAGAATTTTTATTCTAAATATTCCTTCATCTCTCTCTTTTGAGCTCTGCTCTCATCTCTAGTCTCTCCTTTTATAAAGTGATATGTTTTTTTATGTTAATTTTTGTTTTATTATTTACTTTATGCTTACAGCTTATGGCTTATACTTATGCATACGGCATACATGGTAGAGTGGTTGTACAATTTGCTTTGAGGTGAGATTTTAGAATTGATACATATTTTACAATAAAATGGTTACGATTAGAGGTGTCAAACGGGCCGGCCCAGCACGGCACGGTTAGATATAGGCGGGCACGCCTTGCCAAACACGGTCGTGACTCGTGTTTGGCAAACACGGTCGTGACTCGTGACTCACGACTCGAGTCACGCCTCGGCACACGTGATACGCCGCCAGTGCCACGCGTGCCTGCGTGAACCAGCACGGGATGGACCCGTGCCGGCGTGCCGTGCCAAGGCACGAGCAGTGCCGGGCCAGGCACGGCACGGGTCGTTCTTAACCCGGGCACGGCACGAGCCCGGGCACGGTTTAAGAACGTGTCGGACCGGCGCAGGCACGGCCGAACCGTGCCGTGCCTCATGCTGGGCCGGGCCGGCCTGGCACGTTTGACACCTCTAGTTACGATACATTTTTTTTGTTCTCATTTTTTGTTAGTTTCAAATTTGTTTAGCTTCATATTTTATTTAATAAATATAAATATTAAAAAAAAAATCAAATAATAAATTCAACGATAATGAATATGAAATTAATATAAATATAGATAATAATGATACATTTTCTAGAAGGTTCGAATCCAAAATTATATTTTCTCCATTGTCTTCAACTCAAACTTATTTGTCATTGAAAAAATAAAAAATTAGACAAATATCAATAGTATGAATACAATTTAAAATAATAAAAAAGAATTCTAAGAATTTCAAATAATAATCGACACAATATTTATATTAACAAACAATATATACATATAGCAGTACATGTAGAATTGGTCAACTAAAAATATATACTGATCAATAAACAAAAATATTTGGTGAATTAGATCCGAGACAAATCTAACTTAGCGGTGAGATCTTTTATTTTTGATTTAGTTAAGTTTATTTGTCTCCATTTGTATACCAAAATAATGTTGGGAGGAAAGAAATGCTCAAATTGAATATGATCATGAGTTTCATGATTATATATTTAAAAAATTCTATGATAGTATTATGTGGACTTACTTTCACTCTTTTTATTATTAGATTTTTATGTTCATATATAAGAATGTATTAATAAAAAATTATAAATAATAATTAATAATTAATGAATTTAGGAAATATAGTAGAGTGACGTCTGTAACGTCTGACATATAGACTAGTCACAATTATGTATTATTTGCATGCCTCATCATTGAATATATAGACTTAATGAAAATTTAATAACAAAATTTTAAGATTTTAAAAGATTTTTCATCATCTTTATTGGAATTGTTATATATGAGTGTATAATATATTTTTTAAGAATAAAAATTCAGAATATAATATTTATTATTATTTTTGCTAATGTTTATAATAATAAAATAACTATTAATATGTTTGTTATGATTATTAGAGACTAACTATTAAGTAAAATGTTTCATGTTATGTACACGTATCACGTAATTAATTTATTAGTACAATCAGAAATAAAAATTAATTCTCTTGCATTAGAAAAAATAAAAAATTTATTAAAATAACTTAAGATGCCTTATAGACAATAGGATTTTACAGTTTGTATTTGTCAGTTGACCTAAAAAAATTCAAATGAAAATACAACACTTTTGAAATTATATCTATCTTATATTAAAATATTATGTAAGCTACTAACATATGATATCCAATTATATCAATAATAAGAATTACAAACTTAATTTTGATAATTTAAATAATAATATATAAATTTATTATAAAATTTTAAAAAAAAAAATTTATGACACGACGAATATGTATTGATCTGTGTACATTTTCACTTACTTGTATTGTACTTAGATGTATATGTACTATTAGTAGCATATTTAATAAGTATATAGATTACATTGCATTTAATATCATAGTTGTTAAGATGAAAATCAAATATTTAAAATACTAATCTTTTATTTCAATTCTGTATTATTTGACTGTATATATTGATCATATGGTTAAGATAAAAATATATAGAAAATTTTTGACATACAAATCATTTTGCATAATTATCAATGTCATCTTAAAAGATTCATTAAAAAAAATTAACTAACTTGATTATATATTACGATATATGCATAATAATAATTATAGTCAGAACCCAAGTATAAACATAAATATCTTATTCACATACGATAATATTTCAAAAAAAAAAATTTGAAATACAGCCGTTGGATCTCACCTCCAACGGCTAGGAAGTAGAATCTGATGGCCCTCATGATTCTTACCCCTAAAATACTATAAAAAATTGAAAAAAAAAAAAAAAAACACTTTTTTAAAAAAAAAAACACTTTTTAAAAAAAAATTATTTCCTTTTAATCTATAACCCCCCCCCCCCCCCCCCAAAACCTCTCTATAACATTTGTGTTTTTCATAAATATTTATTCTCAAATCTAACATTCTCACTCTCTCAAAACTATTGCTCTTCTCTCTCTCGGGACTCAGAATTTCGTCATTCGGCTCGACTTTTCGGGACTCTCAACTCGAGTTTGGAATTTTAAACTAGACTGTGATACACCGTACACGTGATCAACCTCACTGCGTTACCGGATAATTTATTTTAAGTTTTTTACTTTCTCTCTCTCAGTTTCTCTCTAGTCTGTCTCTCTAGTCCTAAAATAGTAAAATCTAAAATCTAGTCTCTACCTCATGTGTCCTGTTTAACAAAAATCGTAAAAAAAGACAAATACTAATGAAACATATTTAAATTTAGAAAAAAAAAATCTTACACAGAGGTCTGAGGCTGCAGAAACTTTGGTTTCTCTAGTCGTCTCAACCCAAACATCCAAAATAAAAAAATCTAAGAGAAGTTCTATAGTTTGGACTCATTTTAATTTAATAAAATAAAAAAATATTAGAGGTGAGGATTAAGAAATAGCACAGTGCAAATATTGTATGAGAAATTTATCTTGTAAGAATTCGTTTGGGACTGGGCGCCTTAAGAGGCATGCCGAATTATGCACCAAAAATTATAGTCCATTAGATCCCAGACAAACCCAACTTAGCACTGTATTTTTTGAGACTGTATCGAGTACAGTCTCAGAGTTTACTCTCTTCATATACTTCAACGAGTTGGGAAAGGACGACATGGTCAGACTTATTACATTGATGGGTCTTCAGGTCAGATTTTCAGAAGATCCAAGGATAATGTGCATCATGCAGACATATTTTTAGCCAGCTTATCATATGATTCCTAGGTCCACATCTTGGAATGACATACTAAAATTGTATAAGTTAGAAAAATAAAAAATAATTAAGAAATTTACCACATATTGTGGAGTAGTATCCATGACGTCCGATATCTGGACAAGTCACGATAAATCATCTTATGCATGTCGCACCAGCCACTATGTAGATTCTAACTGAATAATGAATAAAAAAAAATTAAATTTCTCTGAGATTCTCCATCCTCATAATGACCCGGTCATTTTTGAGTGTATGATAAAAATCTTTAGGGAATATAAAATTCAAAATAAATTTTTAATATCACATTCGATAACGCATCTAAAAATAGAGTAGTAATTAACATATTTGTTAGGAATAGTAGAGACACACCTTTAGGAGAGATCTTTCATGTCAGATGCATGTGTCACGTGATTAACCTAATTGTTCAAGAGGATATGAAAGTGTGTTCCCCCACGTTGGATAATATATGTAATGCACTAAAATATATTCGTAGACATCACAGACAACAATAGTTTGGTAGTCTCTATTTGTCTGCAAATCTTAAGAAGAAAAAATTACAATCGGATGTGAGACACCATTAGAATTACACGTACCTGATGTTGGAGTCATGTGTTAGATACGAACACGTGATATCCGACTACATCAAAAGTAAGAGTAACGAATTTATTATTGACGACACTGACTGAGCTTCGGTAATTTCATTTATGAAATTCCTGAATATTTTTTGTGACACGACGAATATGTGTTCGTCGGTTTATACTCTCATGACTTACATTGCACTCAGATGCATATACAGCATTAGTAGCATGTTTAGGAAGTATCAAGCTGACCCGACACTTAGACATATGATTGCAGATATGAAAACCAAGTACTTAAAGTACTAGTCCACCGTTTCATCTCTTTATTGTCTCAGTGCATTCATGGACCCTGGGGTTAAGGTGGAATTGATAGATAATATCTTGAATTATATTTCCTCGTGCATGAACCTGGAAGACTCACCCAAAGGATTCATTCACGAGAAGTTGACTGACCTATTCAGCTACTACGATACTAGGTATGGTGGTGATGGTAGTGAAATTGTGATTATGGACATGAATTCTTTCTTCGGAAATGATGATTTTTTTTATTCAGTTAGTGAGGGGGAAACATCGGGGTGGACCATAAGATAGAAGTGAGCTTTCTCGGTACTTAGATACTGATTACTGCTCAATCCTATCACATTCTGATACTAAGAATCTTGATATACTACAGTGGTGGAAATCATATGAGTCCATCTTTCCCGTGCTATCTAAAATGACACGGGATCTACTGACTCCTCCGGTATCGAGCGTAGTATCGAAGTATGTTTTTTCTGTTACAGTGAATGTGATTTCGGATAGGATATTAAGATTATGTCCATATATTATTGAGGTCTTGGTCTGTTTGAAGGATTGGAAGGATTCGAGGTTTAGCATCCATAATCGTGCTGAAGTTGAGAGAGGAACTGCATCCGCATCTACTGCGAAAGCGGAGGAATTGATTGTCGATGATAATGATCCATATAATAATAATCTTGATGTTGTGGTTGATGATGCTCATGATAACCCGATTGACGTAGTTGATGGTTTCCTTTGCCCGTTGCCAGACACTAGTTGCCAGTGCCACGCCACGCCAGTACGCCACACTACATTCTATTTGTCATTGCCACTTGATTTTGATTTTTGATGCCTCACGATCACAAACACAGTTGATGATTTTTGTGATTTATTTTTGATTCTCCTTTTTGATTTCGATGTTTTGATTTTTATTTATTGTATGCTTTTTATTTTACGTTGAAACTTGTATTTGTTTGGTTCAGTCTATGTTGCACGAATACGGACACAGAGATACGACACGGCAGAATACGGAGACACGGCAAATTCTAAAAAACTAGGATACGGATACGACTAGGATACGTCATGATAAAAAAAATAAAATTAAAAATAAAAATTATTAATTATAAATATTAGGTATTTTAAAATAATTTAAAATTCTGTATTTTAAAATAATGTAAAAAAAATTTAAACCTTCTAACACCCCCCCCCCATCCCCCCCCCCCACAACCCTCCCTTTACAGTTTTGATTTTCGAACTCTCCCCCCTCTCGATACAGATTCCAAAACCCCCCCTTCCCTTTATAGAATTAGGTTACCTTAGGTATTGTCGGCGCCTAGGCGGTGTGCTCCTCCCCTCCCCGTTTGATGCAATGATAATTGACAACTATTTCTCGCAATCGGCTTGTCGGCAACTCACTATCGGCGGTGTGCTTCTCAATTTGTTAGAGATGTAGGAGTAATAGTTAATATATAGTGTATTTCCGATATGTTAGAATCGTAAAAATGCGTCAGTTGGTAAATGACGCGTCTGTTGTTAACGACGACTGTTTCCGAACAATGCGTCGGATATGTCTCTGATGTGTATCCGATATGCCACATGGCGTATCGGATACATATCCGACCCGTGTCGCCGTGTCCACGTGTTCGACACGTGGACACGGCGACACGGGTCGGACACGGCAGTTCCTAGGCGTATCCGTGCAACATAGGGTTCAGTATCTATTGGCTGATTGATCACTTCTCATTTGGTTTGCTTTTGTTTTTTTGACTTTGTAATTTTTTTAACGAAATTTTTTATTTAATTTATTTTTTTGTTCAAAATTTTTATTTAAAAATTAAAACTCTATAATTTAATTCTAATAAATTATAATCTAAATTTAGTTTAAATTATAAAAAAAATTAACTTTATTAATATTTTCAAGTTACAAATTTAATAATTATCAATTTACCAATTTAAATATTAAACTTTGTAAGTTATTTATATTTTATTTTTAATAAAAAAATTTAAACTTTGTAATTTATTAAATTTTTAACAATTTTCATTTTATAAATTTAATATATTATACATTATCTATATATAATATAATATATATTTTATATAAAGTATAATAGAAAACTTTACAAATTTAAAAAAAATTATCAAACCAAGCCCATACGGGCCTGACCTAGCACGGCACGGCCCGCCGACATGGCGGGCCGTTCCAGGCCTGGCTTTAATAAACCATGCCTTGCCCGGCACTAAAGCACAGGCATGCTCAAAAAAAATGGGTCAGGCCGGCATAGCACGTCTCATTTGACACCTCTAGTTTATTATAATAAATAAACTTAATGTTTTCTTAAATTTTATAAAATAAACATTTAAAATTTAATTATTTATTTATTATTAACAATTAAGATTAACTATTAACATTAACTAATTACTAAAAATAATAACAAAAACTTTTAAAGTATTAAAAATATATAAACATAAATTATTCTAAATAAAAAAAAATTAATTTATTAAAATTTAAAACCAATCCATAAGAGCCAGAACTAGCCCATACAGGCCTGACTCAGCACGGTTTCATCACATGCCGGGTTAACAAGCCATGTCGGGCCTAGCTTGATGAAACCGTATCAGGGCAAGCACGACATGTTGTCCGATTAGGCCACCTAAAATCAGGTCGGGCCAGGCCAATCAAGCCCGTTTGACACCACTAAGTAAAGTACAACCCTCATTTTTCATTGATAAAAGTCAAAACCCTATTATTACTTTATGAAAGCTTGGGGAACAAAATAACATATAGACAGAAACTAGAGTTTAGGCATGGCCTTTTGTTCAATGGATGATTAATCACATGAACAATAAGTTTTTTAGTGACAAGATAAGTGACACATGATTGCAAATTGACTCCCAGCTATTATTTATCACATGACAATCCATCAAGATAGAGTTGACTTTAAATTTTTCATCATATACAAAATACAAAATATTATGAAAGTTAGAAGTATCATTGAACTCATCCAATATCACACAAACATACAGCATTATTTCAAAACATATTAGATTGAGACTGAAGGAGCCAAGAAAGCCTAAATATTTCATAGTTCGCTTAAACATTTTCCACGGCTAGCAATACATCTATTGAAAATATTCTCAACAAAGGTGAATGTTACTGAATAAGTTAAACATATTATTTTGTTTTTTAACATTATATTTCTAAAAATACATCATGAAACAAAGATGAATATTTCATAACGAAATTTTAGGAAACCATAGGTTTCTCACTAAACCAAAAATACATCATGAAATAATTTTGTATATACAAGATAGACTAAGACCTACTAGAGAAACACTTCATTCAACATATACTAGTAACAGAGAGAGAATCAGTTATAGCAGAGTCAAACATGTGATAGTCTCAATATATTATACACACAATAGATTGGTGAGAGAGATAAGTCAGCTATTAAAATCATCCAATAGTAATCTAAGAGTTCTCCCTCCTTATTCATATAAAAAGCATATTCAAAAATTCTTGCCATTAAGGTACCAACAGATATTTCCTGCTCATCAAGAAACATAACTAGTGTAAAATAATGATAAAAAAAAATTAAATATCACTTAGGTGTATTCAACAAACCCATAAACCTAAAAATCAGATTGACCCAATCCAACCCAAAAAAATAAAAAACCAATATAAGTGGGTAGGTTATAAGTTGACATTTTCAATTTAAATACATTGGATTGGGTTTTAGGCTATAAATTTAAAACTCATTAAAACCCAACCAAGCCCATACATAACCCCAAGGCCTCAACATACACTACCACTTGCAACTTTATGATATAACTTTTGATTTTTGGTGATCTTTATTTTCCTTTAGTCATTTAACTTCTATAACTCTTCTCTTGCTCTTTGATTTCCAATGACTACTTTCCTTATTTGATTTTAATGTCTTATTATTTCTAATTTTCTACCATCTTCTTTATCAATATTTTCTTTATGAAATGAGATTTCTTTAGCATTTTCTTCTGGTAAATTTCCATTATTTTCAAGTTTTTACTAGTTTGTTAATTTACTTATTTTAAAAAATTTATTGTCTTATTTATTTACTCTCACGAAGTTGTCACTTTATTTACTTTTATTAATAAGATTTAATTCTTGAAATTGTATTTTTATATTTTAGATGGATAAAATTCAATCTAGTGTTTCTAAAACTCTTCCGACAATAATAATAATATCTTCTATACAAACAGAAGCATGTAGTACACCTGTTACTTTTGATATATCAGTGTCACCACCTTCTTCTCAAATAACTCAACCATCCACTTTGAGCAAGAGGAAACCAATAAGGAGTTGAGAAATTTGGTTTTAAAATAATACAATATAAGATAATATACATGTTGAGTACTCTCATCAATAATATAGTAGAACATAAAAAGAAATAAAAAAACTATAAAACTATAAAACAATAATATATTATATTGATCATAAAATTATATATTTGAATTCCTTCATTAGTATATCCCACATAATTAGATGGTAAAAAAAGAATATTTATTTGAGACAATTCAAACACTTCCCTTTGATAGAAGTCTTATTAAGCATTTTTAAAAGATTAAGTTTTAATCACAAAATAACTCAACAGAATATCTTTTTTTTATTCTTTAATTATATACTTTTTTAGATCTTGCACCTCATTGAGAATTTAATCAAGTTACATTCCAAAATCTTTGGAATACTTATTTATTCTAGATCTATCCTCAAGAAATGATAAAATAATATCTAGGACAATAAAATATATTCTTTTGATTACTTTAGTATTTTAAAAAAATAAGTATTATTTACTTGTGGTTGATTGAATAATAGTAAGTACTAATACTACTTTTTTTGAGTCTGACTAATTTTTAAAAAAAATTAGATAAAATAAAAAATTATAGAATTGATTTTTTGGGGTTTCACCTTAGCCTCTAATTGTGAGAGTCATGGCTCAATTACTTTTAAATCTATTGGTTCAAATTATGATTACACTTTTATATATAGTCATCATATGTACCAATAGATACAAAACAGATTGACTATGTAGAAAATAAGGATTATTAGGAAATAAAATCTCCCTCATATCCATATGATCTGGTAACTCTAGAGTTTATTTATGTCCCAACATAGGATAAGTTGGGAATGTGAAGTATAGTCCACTCAGCACTTGGATCCCATATTAGGAAGGAATATTTTACAACTTGTTCAGAATAGATGAGTCTTCAAAAAAAGTCAAATAATCCTAGAGCCACTCTTCTAAAATTCATCTACTGATTACTCTCAGCAAGAAATGGATAAGTTATAATTAACACTTATTTTTATAAGTATTGTTTTACTAATGTTTTATCCATTTATTTATTTATTTTAGTAATTCTCTTGATAGTAGTCGATACTGAAATCTTCTTATTAGATGTTATCTCATTCAAAACGATATAAAATCATATTGAAAGAGATGAATATTTTCTATCATAATATGACTTAAAAACTAGTACCTTAACATTTAAAAATATTTTTTATTAGCTACAAGTGAATATTTAACATGAAGATCAGTCCATGTGAGAATGTACATATCATCAAGGCAAAAGTAATTGCAATGGGATTTCCACAAATATTTGATATATATTATTAAAATATGTTATTTCTATTGATCAATATGACATTTGTACAAATACATATAGATGTGTCAAACGGGTCGGGCCAGCTTGGGGCCGGCACGGTTCAGCCATGCCCGAGCCAGCATGGCACACTACCGTGTCGTGCCTCGGCCCATCGTGCCATGCCAAACACGTGGGCACGACATGGTGACCATGCTCCGAACGTGATCAATACAAGCCGATGCCGAACAGGCGAGACTAGCCGAGCCCCGAAATGATGAAAATGCACAGCATAGCATGGCATGGTGCCGCGCTACTGAAGCCCTAATTTTTTAAAAAACTAAGGGTTTTGTCCAACCCGAACTGAGCCGAACCCAATGGTTTTCGAGCCATCAGCCCGTTCCAGGCCACGAACAGCACAATTACTGTACTATGTCGGGCCTAAAACCGGCCCATCACATTTGACACCGCTAAATACATATACCAATGACAACTTCTCTTTGATAAATGATATACCAGTTAGACAAAAAAAGAATCAATCTTCATTATAACCATGAGTATGAAGTGTATATGAAGTAATTACTTAAATTTCAAATAGTAGAGTTAGACTTAGGGACTATTAGATAAAGCACTTAAAATATTCAAACTATTGAAAATTTAAAATTATTAATAATTTAAAATTTTAAATGTATTTGATAAAAAAATATTAAGAACAAAAAATTTAAAATTTTAATTGAAAAAATATTAAACATATTAAGTAGATAAAGACTTAATGTTGAAGACAAAATTTTCAACAATTTTTTTTTTAAATTATCATTTTATCCTTTTCTTTTTTATTTTCTCATTCAGGATACAGTTCAGTTTGTAAACATGTCTTCTCCTCCTCCTTTCTTTATCACCACAAACCCTAACTCTAACTCTCTTTCATGATTAATTTAAGAGAAGAAAAAATAAATCAACTAGTTATTCATTGATTTTTATTTTTATATTAAAAATTTAGATAATTTTAAAGAGTTTAGATTTTATTAGTTATTTTATAAATATTTTTATTTTTTTTTGGATTTATAATTTATTTATGAATATATTTTTATGGATTTTATTTTTTTTAATAAATAATAATTATAGCAAGACAAAAAAATTCTTTAGAATTTTTATTTATGTTGGATATTATGTAAAATATATTATTTTCAATATTCAGCATTTACAGTTATCAAATAATATATTTATATTCAACATTCAATTAACTGTAATTTATCAAACAGTTTTTCAATGCAAATTCAACACTTATAAAATTCAACCTTAATTTTTTACTACTTATTTTTTACACTTAATTTTTTCAGTTTTATCAAACAGGCCATTAGTTTACCAAATAAGCAAAGTATTATATGGCTTAATTTACAGTCCCACTTGAGTCTCAAATTAAGAGAGAATTGCATCTTAGCTACTTTTAAAATTGTTACTTTATATTATGATAACACTCATATATACTCATCATATGCACCGATAGATACAAAATAGATCAACTATGTAGAGAGTGAGGATTCCTATGAAAAGAAACGTCCCTCAAGGCCACATGATCTGGTAGTTCCAGAGTTCATTTTTGTGCCAACTCAAGAAAAGTTGGAAATGTGAAGTCTAAACTACTCAAAAACATAAAGTCTATAATAAGATAAGAAAACATATACAACTTATTTAGAGTGAATAAGAGTGCCACAAATTTCAAATAAATATAGAATCAACTCTTATTATCTTTATTTTTTGATCGCGCTCTAAAAAAAATTAATCAATTATAGTCAACACTCAATTTATAAGTATTGTCTTACTCATGTCTTATCCCTTCATTTTCTTATATTATTTGTTTTGATAGTATTAGGATACTAAAATCATCTTCTAAAATATTATCTCATTATAAAAATGCCAAGTGGATCAAGTAGCTCGGGCACAACACAAGACACAACCTAATTGAATCATATCTAGCCATGCACGGAATAGTCCAAAACCATGGAGGGTCACGCTGGCTTGAGGCATGGCTCATATCAAGCTGGGCGAAAGGCTATCATGCCTTGTGCCAGGCCAGGCACAACTCACGAGTTTGGCTCATTGGCATGGTAATCATGATATGGAAAGTGAACCAGGGAGTAGGCACGATCCACTTGGCTCACACCCACCCTACCCAATACTATTTAAAAAATTCCAGCACATACACATTGTGAGTTTTTTTAATGACACCCAACACGTATATGTGACAGATCATTCTAGTTGCCACATGTACATGACAACAGGCACCACATAGTTGGCCCTACATAAATTACACTTGGAAATAATCTAAGTTTTTACCATGTTATGTATGTTATATTGCAATACTCTATCAAGTTATTATCATGTTTGTATGTTCTTATATACTCATGTGTTAGCACTCTCTAATATTTTTGTTTATCTTGTAATAGTTCTCATTTACTAATCACTTAAATACTAAGCGTGAATATAAATAAATAATATCACAAATTACATTTAGTGTCGCGACAACACCTAAGACAATTATGCAGTATCTCAGTAAAAAATAGAGTCATTATGATATATTCTCAATCATTACATCATACTAGTGATAAAATGTTTCTATCTTAAAAAATCTCTTAAATACAAAAATATTATATTTTACATCGTAACAACTTGAGTCATAACCCCAATAACAAGTTGACAACTTTCATAAGTTAAGCAAGATACGGACTTAGTCGTGGTACAAAAGAAAAATGTCATGAGCTCATTAGGTCATCGTGCTTATTCTTTAGCTGCCAACTTTATTCTCAACAATAACCACTATATAAGATTCTAAATAATGTATGAGTCAATTATAATATGAACCATCTTGCACAAACAAGAACTCTATGATAAATTATTGTGCTTTCTTTGAAAAGAAAGTTTTCCAAAAAAAATAAAAGATAAATCATAATCATAAAAACTAATATAAATAAATTATAGGACAACGATGACAACAATCTATGAAATTTTTTGCATCAAATATCTATTTGGGGAAATTAGATTTCTAATATCTTCTCCTACCACAATATATTATAACAGTCAGATATCAAGACTTGTAGCCTTCCAATCCAATGTTCAATGGATGGACAAAATACATAAAGGTAAATTTTTTTATAAAAAAATTCAAAATGAAATTATTATCATAATTTATATCCATATAACAGATTAACTAGTTAACATATTTACAAAGATTTTGAGAATACTTCTACTTAGTTTTCTTTCCTTCAAACTTTAAATTATAGATATTTATGCATCAATTTGAGGAAATTATCACGAACTCTGCTTTGTTTATGATGAGCATTCAATTGATGCATTGCTCTAAGCATTATTGCTACTTATTTATTATGTGGCACATTAGCCATTAGGTATGAGATTTGTTTATCTTTCATTTTTTTACTGTCCATAGTATGCTTTTTATTATACAGAAATTATAGGAGTACCTTTAGTTCTGATATGTTACTTCCTCGCTTTCTTTTAGCATTTGCAATTTCCAGGCTTAATTGGTTTAATTTATATGCATGGCCCAGTCGCCTCCGAGTTATCCAGCCACGAATTGCTGCCAGTGAAATAAAGTAGATTATAAATACCAAATCGAAAATAAAAAAGCACAACATAAATAACATTTACCAGACTGCAAGTATATAAGTGCTGCCAACTGCCCATTAACAAATTGGATAGTAGTAGGGGACATCTGTTCTACCAAAATATGTCTCCTTACATTTTCCCCATGATCAACTACATCTCCAGAGCAAAAAAATAATATTAGGTTCAGCAAGGAACACTTTTTGGCAATCAAAAAAATATCACATTTGCACAAGCAACACTTGCACACTAACTTCGGAAAAATTTGGCAAACAAACAGTAAATGATAAAAGTAATAATACATTTTATAAAAAACTGTAAATTACAATAGATTAATTGAAAACCACAATTGATACAAGTGATAGCATAACTCTAAATACACTCAAAATACTAATAATACCCTCACTATCATATGATAATTCCTTAATGATACAACATAAATTTGTTTAAACATTATAAAACACTAATTTCTATAAGGGACATGAAATATGATAAACATGTTAAAACATTGTGAAACGACCAAAACATGTTTTAACATGCTAAAACATGTTAAAACATGTTTAATAATGTTAAAACATTATTAAATATATAAACATGAAATATAATGAAACAGCACACATTCATTTCTTGATTGATAAACAATATGAATATAATAAATAAACAACTCTTAACGAATAATACGAACTTCCTAACACTCCCACTCCCTTAAGCTCTTGCAAAAGTATTTAGTACATAAAGTATGAAAAAATGTAGATGATATCTAGTCTGATTACTTTCAGATAACTTAGTTTTCATATAATTCTTTTATATCCAGTAGGATCAATTGGTAAACTGAGATCTATATATAAAAGTACACTTAAATCAAGTTGTGAGTTAAAAAATAGACATCCAAACAAATAAGTTCAAACAAAAAGTGCACGGTGTATCTCCTCATAGAAAGGAATGTCATACCTTCCAAGTATATGAACTAAATACTTAAAAATCACCTGAAATATTTTAAAGTATTCATCCGATACTCAATTTGTATAAACATTTTCAATTGATATATATTTAATTAATCATCTCCTAAATCAAAATATTACCAACATATTCTACAAACATTACATATTATCCACAATAATCACATCAAAAAAAAAAAAAAGATATAAACACCAAGGCCAAATATGAAAAGGGCCAAAAAAATATGCTAAATTACACCACAATAAATGACTTCAAAATTAACAAATTTTAGGGACTACTACATAAATGTCTTCCTCAAAACCACAAAACAGAAATGTATTCCTTACATTTGATTTGTTACAATTCTAAGCCACAAAAATATATTCATTGAATAAAACACAAAATGATAAGTACAAGGACAAACCTTAATATATTAATTGAACACCCTCTCAACCTTGTGCATGAATATCTAAAACATCAGACATGCATGAGTAAGCTTAGACCTCTTTTAGATCAGCATAAAAATATTAATAGTTTGCTGTCTAATATAGATTATATCAATTGTCTCAATATAAATTTTATTCATGAGGAATAATTATTTCACATCTATATATTTCGTCCACTTATAAAGCATCTAATTAGAGATTACATATCTCACTGCCTAAATAATAATAATAATAATAATATATGAATACTCGATCTCCTTAAGTACATACTGAATCTAGTAAAATTTTATAAAATTTGTCATCATCAATATAAACTATCTCTTGATATATCTCAAAACAATTATCTTTCTATTACAATTTCAAAAAAATATATTGTCTTCTAAAAAAATAAAAAATGGTGGTAGACATCCTCTTTGTACAAGTTGGTGTACACCTCAAATTTGAATATTCAACCAATTAGAAATATAAAAAATCACTACAAGAGATCTCAAAAATTAGAAAACTTCATATACCTCACAAGCAAAGAGTAATATCAATGCGAACCTACCAAGAAGGAACTAAAAAACGGTAATCTATGCTAATTAAATATATTATATCTAATTTGTTAATTGTAAAATAATTAAATTTATTAAAATTCTCATATAAATAATTGAGTCGACTAAATAAATCATAATAAAAATAAAATAAATACCTATATATCAATAGCAGTAACTTTTGGTACACATCCCAAAAGTTAATTTCCTATAAGAAAATAAAATATATATATTGGGTAATTCTACTTCTAACATTTGTAATTTCACATATTAGAAGAAAAAAAAAAAAAAGAACAACAAAAGATATATCCACAATCACAGTATATCAAACCACAATCACAGTATATCAAACCACAATCCAACAAACCATGACACAAAATTAAACCACGGCAGAAATATAGAAAATAACATGATTCACTAGTCGTTCAGCACGAGTAGATGTGTCAAACAGGCTGGGCCAGCCCGGCACGGTTTAAAAACAGCCGGATCCGGCACGGCCCGTAGGCACTGCAGTCCGTGCGGGGCCGGGTCGAGCCCGCTCTGGCCCGCTCTGGCCCGGCCTGTCCATACAGGCCGGTGTAGAGGCAGACAGAGACTCGATTGGCAGAAATTTTTTTTAAAAAAAAAATTTATATATTGTAATGCTTAGCAGCTTAAGTGTACAGTACGGTATTAAATATAAATATTTTTAAAAATGTTTAAAATAAAAATTAAATAAAAAAATAAAGTTGAGAAATTTTTTTTTATCAAATTCTAATTAGTTTAACTTTTATTATATTTATTAATTATATATTAAAGTTATTAATTTTTAAAATAAAATTTAAATCGTAAAAAAAATGAATCAATATGTTATGTTAGTAAAAATAAAAATTAAAAAAAAATTAAACAACACAAATGAAAAATTACCAATCATCTATTTGAAACTGATGGTCCGAACAGAACAATTATAAATTTCAACACAACGTACAAACAAAGCGTACAAATACAATCAATAAAAAAAACATCGAAAACAAAAAACAGCAGAACATCATCAATCGTCAATCGGCATATCATGAGAATAATCAGCCGCAACATAAAGATCAGTATCATATGGATCATCATCATCGGCATTCAATTCATCCGTCATCGTAATGGATGTGGATGCGACTGCAGTGTCTGTCCCAGTCCCAACTCCAGCACGATCATGAATGTTAAACCTCGATTCCACCCAATCCTTCAAACATGCCAAGGCTTCAACCATATCTGGACGTAATCTCGATCTCCTATACAAAATCACATTCACTGCAACAGAAAAAATAGACTTTGATGCTACGCTCGACACCGGAAAAGTCAGTAGATCTCATGTCATCCTAGATAGCACGGGATAGGTGAACTCATATGATTTCTACCACTGTAATAAATCAAGATTCTTAGTATCATAATGTGATATGATTGAGCTGGAATCGGTATCTAAGTACTGAGACAGCTCGCTCCTATGTGATGGTCCACCCCTACGTTTCCCCCTCGCTAGCTGAATAGAATAATCATCATCTCCAAACAAGGTATCAATGTCTGTAATCACAGTCTCACTACAACCACCACCATACCTAGTATCGTAGTATGTGAATATGTCAGTAAACTTCTCGTGAATGAACCCTTCAGGTGGCTCTTCCAGGTTCATGCACGAGGAAATTAAAGTCAGTGTATTTTTTACCCCTTCCACCTTAGCCCTAGGGTCCATGCATGCAGCGAGGTAATAAAGAGATTGAACGGTGGACCAGTACTTCAAGTACTTGGTCTCCATCTCTACAACCATATGGCTAAGCGTCGGGTCAGCTCGATACTTCCTAAACATGCTACTAATATTGCATATGCACCGGAGTGCAATGCAAGTGGTGGGCGTATAAACCGACGAACACATGTTCGTCGTGTCATAAAATATCTTCAGGAATTTCATAAATGAAATTCCTGAAGCCCAGTCAGTGTCGTCAATAATAAGTTCATCACACTTACTATTGACGTAATCGAATATCACGTGTTAGTATCCAACACATGATTCCAACATCAGGTATGTATAATTCCAATGATGTCTCACATCCGATTGAAATTTCTTCTTCTTAAGATTCGCAGACAAACAGAGACTATCAAACTCTTGTTGTCTGCGAGGAGTGCAAATATACTTTAGTACATTACGTATATTATCCAACGCGAGGGAACACACCTTCATACCCGTTTTAACAATCAGGTTAATCACGTGGCACATGCATATGACATGAAAGATCTCTCCTAATGGTGCGTCTCTAATATTCCTAACAAACATATTGATCGCTACTCCATTATTAGAAGCGTTATCGAATGTGACACTAAAAATTTTATTTTGAATTTTATATTCCCTAAAGATTTTTATCATACACTCATAAATGGCCGGGCTATCATGAGGATGAAGAATCTCAGTGAATCCTAAATTTTTTTTATTGATTGCCCAGTTAGAATCTACATAGAGACTCGTGAGACATGCATAAGACGAATCATCGTGACTTATCCATATATCGGATGTCACAGACACAACTCTACTATATGCCATAAATTCCTTAATTATTTTTTATTTTTCTAACTTATATATCTTTAGTATGTCATTCCTAGATGTGGACCTAGGAATCATACAATAAAATGGCTGAAAATAAGTCTGCATGATGCGCACTACCCTTGGATCTTCCAAAAATTTGATCGGAAGACCCATCAATGTGATGAGTCTGGCCAAGCCGTCCCTACCCAACTCGCTGGAGTATACGAATGGAGTAGACTTTGAGACTGTACTCGATCCAGTCTCAAAAAATACAGTGCTAAGTTGGGTTTGCCTAAGATCTAAGTGACCATGTTTTTTGGTGCATAATTCGGCATGCCTCTTAAGGTGCCCAGTCCCAAATGAACTCTTGCATGTTAATAGTCTCATACAATATTTACACTGTGTCATTTCTTGTTCCTCACTCCTAACATTTTTTTGTGTTATGATTTTAAAATGAGTCCAAACTACAGAAGTCCTCCTAATTTTTTGTTTTTTAGAACTTTGGGTTGAGACGACTGGAAAAACCAAAGTTTCAGCAGCCTCAGACCTCTGTGTAACATTTTCATTTTCCAAATTTAAATACGTGTCAGGTGAATTTGTCATTTTTTATTATTTTTTCCTAATTTTTTTCTAGAGAGAGAAACTTTAGAGAGAGAAAGTAAAAAAACCATAAAATAAATTACCCGGTAAAAGCAGCGAGGTCAGTCACGTGCACGGTGCACCACAGCAAGCTCTAATGTTCAAAACTCAAGTCGAGTTTTATGAAAATCCAAGCCGAAAGCAAAATCCCGAGGCCCGAGAAAGAAATGCACGGTTTATGTGAGAGAAACTTTTGAGAGGATATATGTTTTTGAAAAACATAAATGTTATAGAGAGAGTGATAGAATTTATAGATTAAAGATATTAATTTTTAATAAAAAAAGATATTTTTTTTATATTTTTTTGAATTTTTTATATATATTTAGGGGGCAGAATCACGAGGACCGTTGGATTCTGCCCCCTAGCTGTTGGAGGCGAATCCAACGGCTGAAAATCAATCACATTTGAATTTTTTGTTCCCGTTGGGATTGGGTCGGGAGTCGGGACCACGGGTCGGGGCCAATCATGACCCGACCCGCGGTCTTTTTTTAGGGAGGGGCCGGATCACGCCCACGCGTGCCCGCGTGAAACCGGCACGGGAAGAACCCGTGGCGGGGTGCCGTGCCACGGCACGGGCCCGGGCACGGTTTAAAAACGTGTTGGGCCGGCCCAGGCACGGCCGAACGATGCCGTGCCTCGTGCCGAGCCAGCCCGGCCCGGTTGACACCTCTAAGCACGACTAGCTATATTCACCAGAAAAATACTTATACATTTACAAATTATAATCAAGAACAAAGTCTTACAGAGGCAGTAATCATAAAGTAAAATCACGTCGAGAGAAGAGAAAAATAAACAATTCTGCGAAAATTAACAACAAAAAATAGAAATAAAAATTAATTTATATTAAACAGTTGATTCAATATCAATAATGGAGTAAGTCGGATCACTTTGATAAATTGGTTTGTGCTCCAAAATTTTCTTCGACCCACGGATCGGGCAGCGAAACCATCATTATTGTGTTATTGTTATATTCTCAATCTCTCAATATATTCTTTCATATACTAACATTAAAATTATTGAAACAAAAAATAATTTTGGTTATACAAAATAATTTATCAAAATAAACTATATATAACAATCTTCACCTTAATTTGTATTTCATAGAGATAGAAAGATACTCTCTATAAACAATTAGTCCTAATAGAACTACATCTGATTTGATATGTTCAGTAAGTCAATACAATGTCTTAACTTATTCTGAATAACAGGTTTGATAAACATGTTTGCTAGATTATCAAAAGTTTCAATCTTCTTTATTTATACCCAAGGAAGCACGGGCACGGCTCCCTACAACCGTGTACACGTGTCCAACACCTGGACACGGTACGGATACGTGTCTGATACGCCACGTGACATATCATTGATCAATCTGTATCCGATATGCTAAGTTGGCGTGTCTGATTGTGTCGGCTGCCATATCAATGTCAAGAGTGACCGACATCCGACGACGTCCGATGGCCAACATCGCCGCATGGGCGACATTGGTCATTCGACGCAGGAGTCGGACGCGATTTGAGAGGGAATGCACAATTTGAGGGGAGGGGGGAGATGCAGGGGGCAGGCACAGTTTGAGGGGGAGGCAAGGGCGGGCGCTATGTGTGGGGATGCAGGGCTGGCATAAAATAAAATAACATATTTTTATTTTATAAAATAAAAAAAATATATTTTTATATAATATAAGATAATTATAAAATATTATTTTATAAAATAAAATAATTATAAATATTATCTTATAAAATAAAATAAAATAAAATAAAATATTTTTATTTTATAAAATAAAAATATATTTATTTATTTTATAAAAATAAAATATTTTAATTTAATTTATTTTATTTTATAAAATACCTAATATTTAAAAATAAAATATTTTTTATTTTTATTTTTTTATCATGTTGTATCCTAGCCATATCTGTATCCTAGTTTTTTAAAATTTACCGTCCCCGTATCCTACCGTGTCGTATCCTGTGTCCGTGTCTGTGCTTCTTAGCTTGTACCTTCTTCTCAAATCGAAAAAAATAATAGCGCACATCAATATGTTTTGTCTCTCAAGGTGTCAAGGTGCACTTGATCTTTTGCTAAACATATAGTACTGAGATTGTTACAAAAAACTATTGCAACCTCTTAATAAATACCAATGTCCGTACAAAAACTTTTCATTCATATCCCTTCTTACGCATCTTCAATCAGAAAAATATACTTTGATTCAGTATAGGATAAAATAATAAAAAATTACAATATAATTTTTCAGCTAACTACAGAACCACATACCGTTAAGACATAACCAATCATAGACCGTCTACTGTCAATATCTCATGCATAATCAGAATAAGAATATCCTGGCAGCATGAGTTCAGATTAACTACCAAATATCAGACCAACATTAGAAGTCCCTTGAGATACATAAGTATCCTCTTAACAACATTCTAGTACTATTGACCAGGATTTATCATATATCTACTCATTGCACTTACTACATGAGCAATATCATATCGGTGAATATCATAAGATACATGAGGCTCCCGACAATACTAAAATAAAAAATCTTAGACATTTGTTCCTTATCATATTCAGATTGAAAGCAAAATTTTAAGAATAAATAGAGATTAGAAGCAAATAATATGGACATAAACTTACAAGAAGTACGAGGTGTCAACCGAGCCGGGCCGGCCCGGCACGAGGCACGGCACGGTTCAGCCGTGCCTGGGCCGGCCCGGCAAGGAAAAATTCCGTGCCCGGGCCCCTGCCATGCCTGACCCAGCACGGTTCGGCCCGTGTCACGACACACCGGCACGGGTTCGTCCCGTGTCGGGTGTCCCTTGAGCCCAACCCCACGATGGCCCCTCCCGCAAAAATGACCTCGCGTCGGGTTTGAACCGACCCGACCCGCAGTCCCCCGAATCCCAAACCGTACGAACAGACCAACCCGAGCGGGCCAGGCAAGGCACGGCACAGCCTGTTGTGCCTGGGGGCCATGCCGGGCCCGACTATTTTAAATCGTGCATGGCCCGACATGAAGGCACGCTCATGCTCAAAAAAAATAGGTCTGGACGGCCCTGCCCAGCCCGGCCCGTTTGACACCTCTAACAAGAAGTCATTCCAAATTTAGATAAAATTTTTTAAATATAATATTTCCATGAAAAAAATAATTTTATTTTAATTCTATCTGTGAATATTTTCATGCCCAAAATTTATTTTGCCCCTCCAAGATCTTTCATATCAAATATGAAACTGAGATCTTTCTGTTCTCGAATGTCAGATTTATTTCTGGCAGCAAAAGGTATATTAACTACATACAATAATAAATAGATATGTAACTCATCATTGTATCTTCTAAAATAAACACAGCAATAATGATCACACCTATCGTATCCATGACTAGTCATGAAACATTTAAATCTCTTGTACCACCGACAAGAAGCCTGTTTACGTTCATAAAAGGACTCAAAAACTTACACACATGGATTTTCTTACTTGATACTTCAAAACCCTCAGGATTGCTCATGAAAATTTTTTCAACTAGATCTCCATGAAGAAAAATAATTTTAATATCTAGTTACTCAAGTTCAAGGTCCAAATATGCCACTAATACTAGAAATACCCTGATTGAGATATGTCTAACTATATGATTGAATAGCTCATTGTAATCGACACCCTCTTTCTGACTTAACCCTCTTGCAACTAGATGTGCCTAAAACTTTACACCGCCATCTATAGAGGCATTATTTTTCTTCTTGAAACCCCACTTACAAAAAATTATCATTCTTCCTTTAGGTTTAGATACAATAAGCCAAGTATCATTTTTATGAAGAGATTCAATCTCTTCATTCATAAAAACTAACCATGACTCAAATTCATAATAACAAATAACATACCTGAAGAATGATAATTCAGGAATATCAATCTCTTTGGCAACTTATAGGATAAACCCTACAAACTCATCAAAGTCGAATCTCAAATGAGGACTTATATTCACCATTCTTGATCTATCCCTTGCAATGCATTAGGGAATAAACTCTTCAGGTGCATGTTCAAAAATAAGTTTAGTAATAGACTTAGCATCATCTTTATAATTAGTTATTATTTGTCTAGAGACTACAGGCATCCTTTCTTGAGGTACAGATTTAAATTTTAATTTCACCTTAAATTCATTTTGAGTAACATCAGGTAACCGGATAGGATAAAGTATTTGTCTTAAGATGACATATCCATCAAAGATGATACTCCTAGAGAGAATCACTCTCTTTTTAGATGGTGACCAGATATGTAATTCCTTGACTTCATTATCATATCGTACAAATATTTTTTTTCTTGCTCGTGGTTCAAATTTACTATCATTTACATGTTAGTATGCAACACACCCGAACACTTTCAAATTAAAATAATATGTAGGTTTACCAGTCTACACCTCAAATAAAATTTTAAAATTAATTTCACTATATGATGATCTGTTTATCAGATGATATACTATATTAATAACTTCAGCCAAATAATCCTTGCCTAATCCTGATTGAGAGAGCATACATCTAATTCTCTCCAAAAGAGTTTAGTTTATTTTTTTTTAATGTCATTTTGCTGAGGAGTATCCCTAATAATTTTGTGTCTGGCTATACATTTGTCCTTACAAAATTCCTCAGATTCTGACGAACAAAATTCTAAACCATTATTTATTCGTAACAGTTTAACCTTCTTTTATGTTTGATTTTTCATTAAGCTAACTCACTGTTTAAACTTTATAAAAATTTCAGATTTGTAATTCATCATGAATACCCAGGATATCTTGGAGTAATCATCAACTAAATATAAATAAAATCAAGCACCCCCAAAAGATGTGACTCTAGAAGGGCTTCAACATTCAACATTGATATAATCCAAAATATTATTTGTGTAGTATATAACTTTACCAAACTTAGTTCTATGTTTCTTACCAAAAATATAATAATCACAAAAATTAAGTTTACTAATTTTATGACTAATTAGAAGGTTACAATCATAAAGAAATTTCATACATTTCTCTCTCATAGCTGCCGGCCACATGTTTTATAGTCTGGTAAGATCAACTTCATCTTCAGATGCTAGCTCTCCGAATGTGATAGCCAAGGAAGCACGGACAAGGCTCCCTAGAGACGTGTCCACTAGTCCGACACCTAGACACGTGGACACGGTACGAACACGTGTCTGATATGTCACGTGGCGTATCATTGATCAATCTATATCCGATACACCACGTAGCGTGTCGGACAGTTGCGTCAATTGCTGTATCCATGCCGAGAGTGACCGACATCTGACGACGTCCAGTGGCCAACGTCACCGCATGGGCGAAGTTGGCCACTCGACGAAAGCAGCTGGCGCGATATGTGGAAAGGCAGGGGGCAAGCACGATTTGAAAGGGAAAGGCAGGGGGCGGGCGTAATTTGAGGGGGGTGAGGCAGGGGGCTAGCGCTATCTGTGGAGGGAGGCATGGCTGGCATAAAATAAATTAAAATATTTTTATTTTATAAAATAAAAAATATATATTTTTATATAATATAAGATAATTTTAAAATATTATTTTATAAAATAAAATAATTATAAATATTATCTTATAAAATAAGATAAAATAAAATATTTTTATTTTATAAAATAAAAAAATATATATTTATTTTATAAAATAAAATAAAATAAAATGTTTTATTTTATAATATACCTAATATTTATAAAAAATAATTTTTATTTTTATTTTTATTTTTATTTTTTTTATCATGTCGTATCCTAGCCGTATATGTATCCTAGTTTTTTAGAATTTGCCGTCCCCGTATCCTGTCATGTCGTATCCCCGTGTCCGTGTTTCTTAGGTGACAGCAATAGCCTCTGTCATTGTGTAACTTATCAGTGTGTATAGGGTTCCACTCTTCTTCCCCTTCAGTATGATATCATCTCCTCGGTGAATATTCAGTGTTCCCTTACCACAACTGAATAAATATCACTGATCGTCCAGAACATCAAGAAAGATTAGATTCATTATCATTTCAGGAACATACATTACATTGGATAGTGAGACAATTCGGTCATCATATGTTGTCAATCTAACTGTATTGATTCCAACCACTTTACATAATTAATTGTTCCCCACCACATAATGACCAGCTTCCTTCATATCATATTTATTGAACCACTCCAAGTGAGTACTTATATGGAAGAAAGCACCGGTATCCAATATCCAGCATCCAAGAATCTGATATTGCAACCATTATAAAGAATGCCAACACAAGATCTTCTTCATCATCCAAGTTATCAAAAATCACGGCAGCAACAGGTGAGGGATTAGGTTAACCCTACTATTTTAATCTTGCTTTTTTCTTTGGGCATTCAATTTTTCAATATCCTTTCTGTTTGTAATAGTGACAAATATCACCCTCATTGGACCTCTTATGGAGTTTGTTCTCCTTTTTCTTGAATTAAATAAGTTGTGGCCTCCAATTTGTCACCACCAATCCAGCAGGATGTTCAATTCGTTCAACCGTAGCCTTCTGCATCATCTCTCTGGAGTGTAGGGCAGACCAAACATCTTCCAGTGTGATCTCCGCCTTCACCACTATAAGTGATTCCACAAAATTTTTATAGGAAGAATGAAGTGACATTAAGAGTAGAAGTGCAGTATCCTCATATGTTACCTTAGCATCCACATGTTTTATGTCTATGAGCAGAAGTGACATTAAAGAAGTGACATTAACAGCATCCTCTTTAACAAAAACTTATTTGTAAGTAATTTTGTCATCATGTATAGTGACTCAAGTTTGAGCCACAGCCTTGCAGCAGACTCTTCAAATGCTATTTCAGCAATCACTTCATCAGACAAGTTTAGAAGAATAGTGGAGTGTGCTTTTTCTTCATGTATCCACGCATCTGCCTCTGTTATTCCAAAAGCAGCAGCAATATTATATAATTCTGCATGAAAAAAAAATTATGCATTTAAAATAATATATATTATTTTAAACCCCAATTAATCTAATTTTTTTCTACATCGATACAATTAGACTTTTTTTTATATTTTGCATATTTACATACATTCATTCAAAATAAATTATATAACCAAAATTATTATACTTACATATTGTATATTGCATATTTATATATTACATATAGTACATATTGCATACTACAAAATTATGCATATTTATATATTTCATATTTTAATATTACATATTTATCATTATACTTATAATCATGTATTTAAAATCAAAATAAATTATATTACATACTTCAAAATTATTTACTTATTATATTTTGCATATTTATTAAACAAGCAATCATAATTAAAAATTAAAATAATAGATTTAAAACCTCTCTTGTTACTGCTTCAAAAATCACATAGCAAAGATAAGTTACCTTTTCGAAATCCCCCAACAATCAACGTCATCAGTCACTCAACTTTGTCGGCGTCGTCAGCTACTCGAGTTGTTGGAGTTGTTAGAGTAACATTGATTTTATAATGGTCAAAAGATTTCTGACACGTCAGATACATAACCAACGCGCTAGATTCGTAACTAATGCATCGGTTACGTATCCAATGTATCCATCTGATTCGTCACGTGGCATATCGGACACGGATTGGTCAAAGATACACAACGTGGCGTATTGGATATATATCTGACGTGTGTCCGTGCCATGTCCACATGTCCACGTGTCCAACACGTGGACATGATTGTATAACGAAGTATCCATGCTTCTTAGACAATAGTCACCTAAGTTATTCTCTAATAAATATCTAAAAGAAATTAAAATATTTTCTCCACAAGAATTCGTATCCACAAACTAGGATATCACTCTGTTAATGAATGCATGTAAAGAATATTACACATATACCAAGTCTCCTCAATATTATATGATATGTTATTAATATCAATACCACACTTATAATTCTCTAACAAGGTTATGTCCAATTCACATAATGAGTTACCTAAACCTATTTAATCAATCTTTATATCTTTAACTGAGTAATAACATTATATGTGCTATGTAAAGAAGGTCCAAAAATAAGTGTCAAATGAGCTATGCTCTAGTCCAAAAATTCATGCCACCATACCATGCTAGGATGGTAGACCGCACAATTTAATCATGTCGTGCATGTCACGGCATGGTGACACAATCATGCCTTGAAAAAAATGGGTCGTGCCGACACAACATATTTAACACTTCTAAGCCCAAAGACTCTCACATGTATGTTTGGCTCTTGTATGATAATCAGTGGTTCTAGAAGGTGTGGTGTCAAACACGCACTAGAAAGTTATCATCACTTCATTGAAAACCAAAAATTGATACCATGTAAAGTTATTTAAGAAGTTTGAATCTTCAATGTAGAGAGAGAGGCAAAATCATGCATAGAAATAAATATTATTCAAAAAATGAAAAGCAACATTGTTTATACAAAATAACCATATATATATAGCTTGAAATAACTTACAAGTCAATTGCACTCAAACAATTAAAAAAATAAATATATAATGAAAACAATAAATTAAAACCCTACAAGTTACAATAAATAAATAACCTTTTCATTTGGATAAAATTATAGTCTATTTCAATATATTTTATTCACTCAAAAAAACAAATTAAAAGTAAGATGATATGTTGACTAATTATTACAAAATAAAATAATTAATCATAAAAATAAATATTTAAACTCCCCTAATAAGTATATGACCAAGAATAACTCATTAATAGCAAATGACATGACTTAGTACTTTGCCAAAAAAAAACTCAATTTAATCATAATAATTCAAATCTTATTTTTCTGATATATAAGATTAATTTTCAATAAAATATGATATCTAATCATGATACATGAAAAAGATATCAAATCCGATAGACTTCTTCACATAATTCAGTATGCAAAGAGTTGAGTATAGATAAACATATCGAGTAGAGTCTAAAAAATAACTAATTATAGATAATTTATATAATATAACTAATTTTATCATTATCAAATAATTATTTTTTTCTTATAACTCTCTTTTTAATAATAAAGACAATTAGAAGGATTGGATCATAACTAAAGTCAAATACCAAACACTAACCTAAGTAAAAATGTCAATCGCATATCTCCTCTAAATTGCATTCCGCTTACTTTCTAGGAAAAAATTATTTCTAAAAAAATATAAAAATATATGATAAATCTCCTCCTAGTTCATGTTGGTGCCCAACTTGAATCTAAATACTGAGCAGACTACAAGTGTTTATGATCCCTAAAATAAATACCAAGTCCTAGAGAGTTTTATACATAACTCAATATGGAAAGAGTTACATCAATTAAAATCAAAAAAAAAACTAATTAAATTAATTACATATGTTATATCTGATCTGGTCATAGTCAAATAATTAATTTTTTCTGTGATTCTACTATTATCAATAAAGTCAACTAGATAATTCAAATCATAAGTAAAATTAATACTTAGATCAATATGAATATTTGTTTGAGCACAAACCAAATAAGCAACTTATGTAAAAGTATCAAGTACATATCTCCTCTCAATTACATTTCTCTTACTTTTAAGAAATTTTTTTTCGAGAAAGTTCATAAATACATCTTAGAACTCCTCTTAGTGCATATTAAGACTCGGCTCGAATATAAATACCAGAAAATTACAAGTGTGGATGATTCATTAAAAAAATCATAAATCTTAGAAACTTATTCACATAACTCAGTATGCAAAGAGTTGCATTAAGATAAATTTATTGAGTAGAAATAAAATTATTCAAGTTATTCACTTAACTCGCATAACTCATTATTTTTTAGTCATATTTTGATAGTTTAAATTTTTTTATTATTCTTTTATAAGAAATAAAGCTCATTAGAATACTCGCATCATAAGTAAAATCAATATTTTGATCAATATGAGTATATGTTGAAACATAATTCAAAAGACCATCCAATATAAAATTATCAAATGCATATCTCTTCATTCACAAGATTATACCCCTCAGAAAATAAATCACATATATACCAAAAAATTATATCTAATAATACACATTGAGTTGGATAATTCATAATTTGTCATCGGTCATAATTAGAATATTAGGTGTATAAATAATCAACAAAATCATCTTACCATTGAAATTTTTTCAAAAGAATGAAAAAATAATATTAATAATAATAATAATACACATGTATAACTCAAATAAGATAACTATCTATGAAATTAACATATATCAAACTATCAATGACTACTTAAAATTATACAGCATCATCTACAATTTACAAATTTCACTTAAAAATATTATTCAAAACTTAAATGGTTGTTCCGTATACACCTCTTCGAAGTCACCACAAAAAAAAAATATTCTTCATATCTAACTAATGAATCCTCCAAATTTGAGGTGTTATAAAAAAAAAAGAATATGCAATAAGAACATATTAGTCATTAGAGAATGTGTGTTCTTCTAGTCCACCTCAAATGTCTTAAGTATATTCACCATTGAAAGTCTTACATTAAGGCAATCTACTTTTTATCTAGGCATCAAAATTTCTAACTTGTCATTTATTATAATTAGAATATTATCTATATAGATAATCAGTAAAATTATCACTATCAAAATTCTTCCAAAAGCATAAAAAATAATAATAATACATAAGTATAACTCAAATAAAATGATTACATGTGAAAACTAGGCAAATCAAATTTTCAATAACTACATTAGATTGTACAACATATTCTACAATATGCAAATTACACCTGAATATATTGTTCAAAACTAATATGGATGTTCCATGTATACCCCTCTTCAAGATTACCTTAGAAAATAAATTCATCATGTATAGTTGACGAATCCTCCAACTATGAGATATTGTAAGGAAAAAAAGAATATGCAATAAGATTATATTAGTCATAAGAAAATAAGTATCATGCCAGTCAACCCCAAATGACTGAGTATATTCACTTATTACAAGTATCATCTTAAGGCAATCTATATCCTTATCTAAATATATCTTCATAAATAAACATTCACTTACAATTAACAACTAATCTTCCTAGAGGTCATGATAATTGTTCTTGTATCTTATTAGAGTAAAATACATGTATATCTTCTAGCATGACCTAGCACCATTCTAGATAAGATAGTCTCAGAAAAAAAAATTAAATATCCTAGTATCATCAAGAAAAATAATAAATGAAATAAATAAATTAGAAATATAATAAAACCTATAAAATCTAGTATTAGGTACAACTCATCTATCTCTTTCGAAAAACGATCAAAATATCAAGATCAAATACACAAGTTGCACCAACTCTTTGATGGATAATGTCTCTTTCTCTTCTTGTTTAAATTGACTTGTAAAAATTTTTCAACTCTCAATCGAGCCCCTTAACAAGCACTAGAACTAAAATTGAGTTTTGACTCTCAAAAAAATAGAAACAATTATAATTACATCATATTCGGGCTAGCTCTATTAATCTTTATTGTGTCGCACAATTTCAAGAAAGTTACAATGTGACTATTTAAATCTTATAAAATTCTTTTACTATACTGATATTATTTCACAATAACTATAAGATTCAGTTTCATCTCAAAATATTTTACTTAAACAAATTGTATCTAAGCCCCAAGGTAGTTATTCATCATAATCGATAGTTAATAATTGTCCAAGGTTCGATAAGAATATTGTGTTGTTGAATAACTTATCTTTCACTACTTTGATGATCTTTGTTGTTGCCAATTCCTTCTAAATATCTCTTTCACCTCTTTGTCTCAAAAATACTCTCATTTCCTCAAATTTTCCAAGGTATTAGTTATTTTTCAAAAGTTTTGTTAATGTATGTGTGTAATAGTTACAAAACAAATAAGAAAAACAAATACAATACAAACACTAAGTAATAAATAAATCCAAAAAACTAAAAATAAAAATATTATTTTATAACGATTATTATGTCAACTCAAGTTAACTAATTAAATTACAATTAAATATTTAATCCCCAACAACAGTATTAAATATTTGTTACAGCTTTGCAAGGCTATCATATTTTATTATTAATTAACACGATCATAAAACTTTATTGAGCAATTATCTCTCGTCCAACATAGTCTTGAAAGTATACAAATCATACAAATAATAAAATTGACATAAGTCCAAATATCGATTCCAAAAGGATTAAGTTGATAGTTCAAGCAATCAATAATAAATTAACTATTAGTTGAATCAATAAACATGAAATTTCAAGATGCGTAAAGTCTATGGGTGGCTCACTTCATTGTGCATAATAATAATTTTTTAGTGTTAGGTCAATACTATGTTTAATTATTGAAGAAAAAATATTATCAAAGTACTCTCTCTACATACAAAAATATTATCATTTTTGAACTGTCATAACCAAAGATAATCTCCTCATAGATGCACATTAATATTTTACCACCGAAACAACATATTATTTTGTTCATAGATCATTCGTACATCTACTCATTTTAGCAATACATGAACTATTATTGATGATTACTTTGTATATATTTTTTTATTTTTTGACATCTAATATTTTAAAGACACAAAATGATATGATAATAAATATGTGTAATTTCAACTTCGAAAATATCATACTCATAATAATTAATATACATCATCTCATAAGTCTCATCTATAAAAATCATACAAGTGAAATTGACTAACATGATTATCATCACCATATAGATTACATCTTTTTGCATATATCTTGTGAGTCACATGTTACTGTCAACCAGGACTGAAACACAACTCTCACATTATAATGAAACTTCTATTTTAGACATTATATTTAACACATACAACATTGAAATCACTTTTTTTTAGAATATGCACAATGAATTAATTAGTGCAAGATGATTGATACTATTCATAGATGTCATACTTATTATAATTTAATTTATCTCAATCTCAAATTTTCACACATAAGTTTAACTCACACATTAAGATTAAAAAAATTATAATTTCTTTCATATCATACTGTATGAGTGTATCTTATGACATACATATTACCATTTATCATGGTCAATACACAAACATATAATATAATAAAAATCTAAAATTTCAATTCTATAATATATTTATATCCATTAGCATTCGAATTACAATATTAACACAAACATCAACTATATAAAAATAATATTTTCATCACACATAAATATATAATTCACTCCTAAATCTCACTTTAGCCTAATATCAAGTAAGATTTCATACAATATATTTAGAGAGACATCTCATAAAATTGAAAGTTTTCAATACAAGCTCAAACATTAACAAAATATCAAAACCTAAACTCAATCATTAATCAAAATATCAAAATTTAAACTCAATCAAATATTATCAATATTCACCTTAAATTTGTCCTAAATTAGGGGTTAGAATTATATTGACTAGGGTTTATTATTGCTCTTGGCTCAAAACTCAATTTCCCCACGTCTCTTTTTTTAGTTTTCTTCCAACTGTTGTTTAAATACTTAAAGAATTCTATGTGACACTTTCAGTTGAAAGTCACAAAGATAGCTTGAGGTCACGACTTTCATGTATCATCAAATATTCTCTGAAGTATCAAAGTCACAATGAAAATGAATACTAGGACTTAAGTAATTTACTTCTGAAGTATGATGTTGCAAAACTAGGAATAATCATGATCAATATTTTTTCTCTATATCAAAATGTATTGGCATTGAGAATAGCTACAACTATTATATTTACTCTTTTTAATATAAACTCGTGGCATTAAGAATAATCACTACTTTAGTGATTTTTATCATGAGAATGAAATCACAATGCTATAAAATGAAAAGGTCACGACAAAAATAAATACTCGTTGAAATAAAATATTACGCTTCAAAATACTTAGTATTTTAGCTTTGTAATTAATAAATCACAAAGTTGAAATTTAACACAATTAATTATATCAATGGAGAACTTAGCTATCATGAAATCAAAATAATGTCACAACCACATAGTTGTGAATGGCGCAAGGCGCACAAAGGTGCAAATATCTCTAAAAACCTCAAATCACAAAGCACCCTTAAGGCATGAGCTTTTTTATGTAAGGCGCACCCTATTTTATATGATTATTTTTAAAAATATAATCAAATATAACAAACTTTGCCTATAGATAGCTTCACACCTCAGGAAAGGTGTGCCCACACGAAGGCACCCCTTGCCTCAAGGCAAGGCACCATGACTGAGTTTCGCATGTGCCTGAGCATAGGCACGCATAAGGCATGCCTTTCACAACCATGCACTACGATTAAATAATTTTGAGTCAGTGTGCTCATTATTCCAAAAAAATATAATGACCACAAAGATTATGTTAAACAGTAAAAGTATTGTCTACTCAGTAATAAATGCATGGGGTACATAGATTTTCACAACTAAAATTATAGTATTATGACTAAGAAAGAATGCCGCAATGAAACGATAAAATAATGAAAAACCCACATAAAATTTTGTGCTAAGTCATTCTATGCCAAATGATTTTCAGCATTGTTCAAGCACAGCTCAGAAGACATTGAATCATTTAAAATAAATTAATTATTTAATTGGGTCGAATTCAGTGTCAGTCCGAACCCAACCCAATTTCAATTGTAAATTACAATTGAGATTAGGAGCATATGCTCCTCTACCACTCCTTATTTATTTAATTAAAATTTTTAGGTGTATGACATACACATGCCTAATTTAATTTAAAATTGAGTTGTAATCCCAGCTTAGTTCAACCTACATAACATTTCATGTCAATTCGTGTTGTGCTGAATGATTTTTGGCATGCAAACCTGATATTTGGGCCCGACACAAAATGAGCCATCTTGAGGGTCGGCATGCATAGCTGTCATGGGTTGGCACACTTAGCTGTTGTGGGCCATCATGCATAGGTACCTAGCATAGCTGATGACATATTGCATTATGTTTGGGAAGGTGAATTTAGGTCATGCCATAGGCTAGGCTTCGACCGCCTAACTCAGTTGCCACCTCTAGAAACATTACAATGACAAGAATGTGCAGAGATATTTGAATATCACAAAAAATTATTATCAATCTTTAAACTGAATGACAAAAATCCTCTAACAAGTAACTAATTCACTATAACTCACATATAATCAACATTATAGCTTAGAATTTTATCTCCGTATTAAAGCTAGAAAAATTATTTATATCTTAGTTTTACAAGAAACAAGATTACTTATGTGATCTTTGGAGCCCAGCTATAATTTCTAAACGTCTATACCTAAATATATCTTTTATCTCTAAATAGAATCAAACATCATACAGCTTTATTCACATACATAATAATCCTGAAAAGTATGTCTATATGAATTAATAAAAGAAAATATATGAAATAACTAATTATTAATAATATATTGTTTGGTCACTATCGGATAATTTAATTTTCTTATAATCCACTTATATCTTGTAAAATGAATTGGAGTACAAAAATTTATAGATAAGTTTATAAATGAATCAAAGGATAAATCAACATGTGCATAACTCAACATACCTAGATCACATAAAATATCCAAGATGTATATGCGCTAATTAAATAATTTAGTCTTCTTAGTATTCAACCTCAATACCTAGAAAATATCTATGACATCTCAATTCTTTAGTTTAAAACATAATTTATTGATATAGTTTCAATTGAAATATACTTAATTAAATATCTCTTATAATCAAAATATTGAACATATATTAATAATATCCCATATTGACATCCTTATCTACATCAAAAAAAAATTATTGAATACAAATCTCTTAAGGTCAAAGATAATAAGTACAGAAGAAAATTTACAAAATCATACCTTAAGAAATTACTTCGGGTCATAAAAATCTTCCGCAACCTATACACAATATTCAAGTCCTCAAAAATAAAAAATCTGAGCAAATACAACATATTCAACCTTTACATCATGAAAGAAATCATTCTTTACATATAGTTGATACAAAGTCTACTGGTGTGATGCTGGAATAGAAAAGATATCCTAAATAGTCAATAACATAAGTTTGTATCAATTTTTCTCGCTATCAATCTGACTTTGAGCTGATTAACCTTTTTTAGATCACATGTTCACCGTATACACCATTTGCATCCTACTACTAGTTTACGTAAAGATTTTAGAACAAGACCCTACATACAATTAAATGTGATTTTACTTAAATCATCATACATAATATTTCATAATCCTAAATAACTAAGTACCTCTAAAATAATATTTAAGATCGTATAATTTTTAAGATATGATAAAAAATTAAAATATATAATATCAAAACAAAAATAATAAAATACTCAAAATTATTATGTCAAGTAAAAATGTAAAATACATATTTGGTTCCTTTTGTAGTAAATTTATGTGACTATTCCGAATTGAATCACCTAATGATATAGATAACCTATCTAAAAAAATTATGAATATATTCATCTAGCATTTACCTTTAAGTTGAGAACATCATGTGTCTTAAATTTTATTTCCTTCTCCTAGGGGGATTTACATCTCGTGTGCAGTGAGAGACTTACCCTAGATTCCTCTCCCTAATGAAGTACCCTAGGAAAGATGTCATTATTCACCTCAAAGTCAATCGTACTAGAAGTATCATATGTAGGCATATGAGCAAGATGAGCAATTACTCCTCAGCGAAGAGTAACAACTAGACACATGAATGGGTCTACCATTATAATGTCTAAATATGTGTTCTCTTATATCTAGTCCTTCAAAAACTTATCCTCAAAAAATATTACATTGATAATCATAACTACCCTTCTTGTCTCTATGAGTAGCAAATATATCCATTCTATGTACTGAAGTACCCAACAAATGCACACTTAATGCATATAGTCATTTTCTCCCAACATGAAGAAAAGTATTTAACAAAGCACTCAAAAAATCTTATGTAAAAGATTAAAGAGTTTATCTATTAGGTATACAAGCATGAATAGGATATGACCTAAAACAAAAAAAAATGAACTAATTAAGAAGTTAATAGTATATATTATTTCTCGTTGAAAACGTCTAAGCACACTCCTATGTAATAAGAGTATTTTATTGGTCTCAATCAAATATCAATTCTTCCTTTCAAAATAAATAATAAAAAATATATTTTAAAATATTTTATTTCTCAACATCTTAGTACTACAATCAAACTAAGTTTTTATTTTTCATTAAATTTAATAAAAATGAAAAAAAAAATAAAGATTATTTTAAAATAATGATTATCATGTATATTGAGTATAATCATAAAGAAAAATAAAAAAATACCTAAAATCATTATATGTGATCGTTCCACAAGATTCCCAAATATTTGAGTGAATCAAATAAAATGTATCACTCTTAGTACCCTCCTAACATATCAAATAGGCAACTCTAGTATGATTTTTTAACTAATATATCTCATAACCAATAGATATCACTCTTTTTATGTTCAACTTCAAAATCTTTAGCATGTTCAATAATTAATATCTCAACCGAGAGTATATCTCTAGTAGATCAATTAAAGACATGTATATAGATGAGATCACGTGGATAGAGAAAAATAGGTATGATTCACTTCGATTAACACTTAGAAAAATCATGTCTCATATGTTGATCATGTATAAATACACCAACTAATAAGAAAATGTTACAATTGTGTTACTTAGCAAAGCAACTAATAAGTAATAAAATTATGATGAAACTCTAATATATATCAAATATGTATAAAAAAAATTCAATATTAATATTATCATATCTTCTAAGTTTTAACCCATTTAATGATGATATTAGTCATTATAATATTATAAGCTTTAAACTCTACAAAAGAAACAAAAAAATGATGATTAGATATAAATGTAAAAATGTATTAGGCTGACTTTGTAGTACCCAAGAAAAAAAATATATAACTTTCTTTCTGAAGAAGCATATGCATAACAAGATTAATATATTTGGCCACAAAGAATCTAATCTGAGTGGGTCCGATAGAATAATGTATAGCATTTGAGCCTTGTAGCTCAAGATATAATATCTAGTACCTCTTTTAAGTATTTCTAAATTTAGCACAGAAAGGATAGATCATTACAAACTTTCTACCTCTTAGAGTACCTTTGTTAACCCTCTCATCTCCCTCAGTGCCTCTACGTGATGAAGAATCATTGCAATATATTGATCATTCCAACTCTGCTCAATCTAGGTATAATTGTTGATATCTGAGTCATTATATAATAAATACCTAATAGAAGTAGGCATGTCTTCTTTCAAAGAATCAAAGTCTATAAAATAAAATATCATTCTACCAAATGCATGTAAAAATTATTACAAATTTAATTGTCAAACCACTTTACGGTAATTTGATTTATCGACATGAGTAGCATTCCAAAAATTCTCTCACATAATTATGTCTAAGTCACATAATAAGTCAAACCATCATGCTCAGTCAATTTGCTTGTCAACAATCAAATAATATCATCATACAGATGAAATATTTCTGAATGATACACCAATGCAATAACATCTCAAATCATCTTGAATGTGTCACAAGAGCCAAACATATTGAATATAATGAGATTAATCAACTGACAAATATACATTTGTATTTGTGCTTGGGTTATCATTCACTTATCCATCTTGGTTTGAAATGTGTCTTCCAATAGATGACCCATGTAACCTTAGATGATAAACTAGATTCTCATTGATATAGCCAATAGAAAACACATCTGTCTTCAATTTCCACTAAATTATTTCAAGTAGTCTCACACTAATATCAGCAACTTTTCCCTTTTTATTTATAAATAATCTCATAATTCTAAAATAATATCAAACAAAGATGAATTTACATAAATCATTACAATTTTATGTCAAACTTTTAAAAATAATGGTTGAAAGCATTTTTAATCACACATACTTGTATCAGATTTGTATCACCGCCACTTTGACAACCACCATGGTGATAACCATAGTTCGCCGTCATTGAATTCTAGATCACCAAATAACGTCGTCACAAATCAAATAGCCATAACATATCAAAAAGCACCAAAAAATACTCATTGTTTATAATTGTCTTAACAGTACAACAATGCTACCATCACCACCACTAAATGTCAATGAACATTATCACTTGCACTAATGGAAGGGGTGTCATCAGATATGCATCCCAATTCCACCACTCACACACAGAAAGAAGCCTCTGATACCATATACTAGTCAATTTAGATTTTCACTAAGGCAAGGAGAGAGAGAGAGAGAGAGAGAGAGAGAGAGAAACAAAATAAAAATTTAATTAAAAGAAAAATTATTTTAGAAATACAACACCCACTATATATATGATTTGGGACAATCAACCTGTCAAATAATTTTAAACAATAAAAAAGATAAAAATAGAAAGTAAATACCATAAAAAATCAAACCTCAACATGAAGAAACCTATATGACTTTTTATTTCTATTAGAGATGATGATCATGTGTAATTGATTAGATTTTTTAATACTAATTGAGTACAATCATATACTAAGAAGTTAGTTATTTCATATATAGTATAAAATAAATATTACTTAGTGACCACAATCTATGTTGCACGGACACGGATACGGACACGGGAATACGACAAGGCAAGATACGGAGACACAGCAAATTCTAAAAAACTAGAATACGAATACGGCTAGAATACATCATGATAAAAAAAATAAAATTAAAAAAAAATTATTAATTATAAATATTAGGTATTTTAAAATAATTAAAAATACTATATTTTAAAATAATTTAAAATTCTGTATTTTAAAATAATGTAAAAAAGATTAAAACCCTCTAACACCATCCCCCTCTCGAACCTTTTCCCCCCCTCCAAAACCCCCCTCCCGAACCTTCCCCCCCCCCCCCCCTCCAAAACCCCCCCCCCCCCCCCTCCCGAACCCAACCCCCCACACAATTTTCGAATTTCGAATTTCGATTTTCGAACTCTCCCCCTCCCGATGCAGATTCCAAAACCCACCCCTGGCCTATCGGACACGTGTCTGATACGTGTCCGACCGGTGTCGCCGTGTCCACGTGTCGGACACGTGGACACGGCGGCACTTAGGCGTATCCGTGCAACACAGACCACAATAACTAGTAAGTTTCTTTAGATCAAACATATATTTGAAAAAATTAGTTTTCTTATTCAATATAATATAATTTTTATTGTGACGATTAGATAATCCAAGTAAATTATGTAAAACCAAAACTTTTATGAGTAAATAAGTTACATAAAAGTGAATTATTATTTGATCAAAGAATATACAAGATAAATTAATTATTATTGCTCATAAAAATATTTCAAATCAACTAGTACACAATTTTAAAAATATCATGAAAATTTATAGTTTTCAATTCTCTTTCAAACTTAGTTTACGAGATATATTCGCATTAGCTTGAGAGAGTATTAAGATATATAGAATTGATAAACTATTTTTTATTTAGCTTGGATCTACCCTAGGAAGTAAAGTGCCCATATAGATGAGATACTCCAATCATATGGTCATATATATATATATATATATATATATATATATATATATATAAAATCCACATTTTTTAGATTAATACTCTAATATTATTTATCATTAAAAATGTTTGATATGAGTATGCACCCTCCTTGAAAAATTATTTTCTCATGTAATTCAAGTATGCCCCAATTGGGATCCTTTCCCTCTTAATGAATGTTAAGAAAGAGTTTGTCGTGGGCATAGTGCCACAAATATGGGATACTCCAATCATATGGTCAAATATATGAGTGTGTGAGTGTGTATTTTTGTGTGTGTGTGTGTGTGTTTGTGTGTGTGCGTTTGTGTGTGTGTGCGTTTGTGTGTGTGTCATTCTAGATTATTAACAATGTTTCATATGAATATATGTCCTTGAAAAATATTTTCACAAGTATCTAAAGTATGCCCCAATTATCCACAATAAATATACAATGAAGAAATGATTGTGCCTCTATTATATTGGCTTCCTTTCCCCATATATGAATGTAAACAAAGAGTTTGTCATATAGAAGTGTCATGTCGCTTCATCACTAAGAAGACTACATGATGGCGTCACTTGTGATAAATCTCTAATGATATGGGTACTAATAGATGTGTCAAATGGGTCATACAACCCGGGCCCGGCCCAAAGCAAGGCCCGACTTAATCATGGTTAACCCTGCACTGCACAGACTAGAACAGTGTCTGGGACCATGCCAAGCTGGCTCTCTGCACGGTTCATTTCATGCCATAACAGCTCACCTGGGCCTCGTGCTGGGTTAGGCTTGGCCTGGTACCCTAGTCCAAAAATATGGTTTTTTGGCATGACCCAAACTGTGCCTCGGCCTCGGATGTCTAGATCTCAGGCCGGTGTTTGGGCGACGGGCACAGTCTGCGTCCAAACTATGAACCCAACTACCCAAACATTGGGCTCAGCCCGATCCCAACGTTCTCAAACACGGTGTCAATTATTCCTACAGATTTCATTAGTCGAAACTTCTATAATCTGATTGTTGGGTCGGCTTGATGGCCAAGCAGACCCAACAATCAAAAAAAAAAATAAAAAATCAAAAATAGAGTATTTAAGCCGTTGGATTCAGTCCCAAAAGCTTGGAGCAGAAATCTGAAGGGGGTAGTGATTCTGCCCATTAAAATATATAAAATATTCAAAAAAAATAAAAAAATATTTTTTAAATTATATTTTTGATATATATATATATATATACCTCCTCTCATTCTCAAATATATATCAATTTTATCTTATCTATCTGCCTCTCATATTATCTCTCCTCTCTTATCTCTTTCTCTCTCTCTCTCTTTAATTTTGACTTTTAAGACTCAAGTGCAAACTATCAATTATAGTGTGGTGTAGACATCATAAAGCATATGAAATTTTATGAATCACAAATATTATTTTTTGAATTTTGTTTAATTTTTTTATTTTTATTTTAGTTAAAAAATTTAGTTTAATTAATATAAATTAATATTTAATTTAAAAAATAAAATTTACAATATAATTAACAAGCTAATAAAATATTAAAATGATAAATAATAATTTTAATAACAAAAACAAAATTAATTTAAATATGAATATTAAAAATTTTAATATAGATAACAATAACCCTACATAAACGACCAAGACAATTGAAAATTTAGTTTCTACGGTCGCCTAAACCCAAACCCAAACATCTAAAAAATAAAAAACTAAAAGAAAATTAATAATTTGAATTCATTTTAATATAATACAACATAAAAATATTAGGGATAGCAATAAAAAATCAGCACAATAAAAATCTTATCAAAAAATATTAACTTATAAGAGTTTATGTGAGACTGAGCACCGTAAAATGCATGCCAAACAATGAATCAAAAAATAAGGCATATTAGATACTATACAAACTCAACTTAGCAGTGGAGTTTTTGAGAATGTATCTATTTCAGCCTCTATGTGACCCTCTTCATTTACCACAATGAGATAGGAAAGAAATGCATGGTCAAACTGATTATCACGATGAATCTTTCAATTATATTTTCAGAGGATCCAAGAATAATTAGTATCATGCATGCATATTTTCAACCTGCATATCATAGGATTTCTAGGTCCACATTTAGGAACAATATAATAAAATATTCTATCTTGGAAAAATAATAATAATAATTAATGAAATTAAAAAATAAAATAGAATGATGTCCGTAATATCAAATATCTGGATTAGTTATGACGATGTATTTTATGCATGTCTCACTGCCCACTATGTAGATTCAAAATGGATACTAAATAAAAAAATATTAGGATTCTCAAAGATTCTTCATTCTTATGATGATTCAGCTATTTATGAGTGCATGATAAAAATTTTTAAAGAATATCATATTAAAAATAAAATATATATAATCATATTCGATAATATATTTAACAATAGAATAGTCAATAGAATGTTTGTTATGCCTATTAGAAACATAACATTAAGAAATATTTTTCACATTAAATGCATGTGTTACATCATTAACCTCATAAAATAAATATAAATTAAAATTGTTTCTCCCACTTTTGAAAAATATATGTAACTCACTAAAATTTTTTCGTGCGCCTCACAAATAACAAGAATTTGATAGTCTTTGTTTGTCTACGGGTCTAGAGAAAAAGAAATTCCAATAAAATATGAGACACCATTGAAATTACACATACCTTATGTTGGAGTCATGCATTGGATACGAACATGTAATATTCAACTATGTCAAAAGTAAATATAACAAATATATTATTGACGACACTGACTGTGCTACTAAATTTTAATTAATAAAATTCTTTAAAATTTTTTATGACACGACAAACATATATTTGTCAATTTATATTCTTACCACTTACACTATACTCAGGTATATATGCAACATTAGTAGCATGTTAAGAAGTTTAAAGATGGCCTGACATTTAGTAACATGGTTATTAAGATGAAAACTAAATACTTGAAGTATTAGTTTACCATTTCATCTCTTTATTATCTAACTACTTGTATAGACAATAGGATTAAGATTAAAGAGATAAAGAATATTTTGACATAGATATCCCAGTGCATAAACTAAGAACACCAACCAAAAGGATTCATTCACGAAAAATTGAATGGGCTATTTATATTATGATACTAAGTACTATGATTGTAGTAGTCAAGCTCTGAATACAAACATGAATACTATATTCGAAGATGATAACTTTTCCTTTCGGTTAGAAATAGAAAAACGAATAGATGAACCATCAAATAAGAACGAATTATCTCGATACTTAGATACCAATTACTACTTAGATACTGATAATAAGAATTTTTATATTTTATAGTGATAAAAATCATATGAGTTCAACAATCTTGTACTGTCTAAGATGGCATGAAATATATTGACTCATCCGATATCGAGCGTAGCATCGAAGTTGAGTTTTTATATTACAGTGAATATGATTTCAGATAAAAAATAAAAATTATAGCTAGATATTAAGAAATTAGCATGCTTGAAGGATTAAAAAAATTTGAACTTAGACATCCAAGATCGTGCTACAACTACATCAATAACAGAGGAGTTGATTGATGATGATGATTTGTGAGACTTTAATAATAACTGAGATTGAGCCTATTGTATTGCCTACGGCCTACTACTAGTGATATCATCATATGCTTACGAGATTGATCATTTTAGATTATCTTTGTCCATTTATTTTTATCATTTGAGCTTGTTATTTTTGTTATAATTTTATTCTTTATTTATTCAGATATTTACGAGAATAATATTTTATATTTATGAGTTTATCTTTAATGTATTAATTGTTATCTTTTAATGATTTAATCTTGCTTTGTTATTTATAATTTGTACGTATTTTTAGTTGTGATTTTTGGCTTGTGACTTGTGATAGTAATTTTATTTATTTGTTGTATTAATTTAATTAATTAATTTAGTATTAAAATTTAAATTTTATAATATATTTAAAGTTTGGGATGACTCAATTCCGAACAAACACAACCCGGCACATCTCGGCACAACCCAACACAAAACCGACATAGCCTAAAACGAACCAACCCGAATCCAACACAGTAAGGCTGGTCGGGCCATGTCAAGCCTAACCATGTTGAGCGTTTTGTGCCAAGCACAACACGACTCATGTACCATGTTGGGCCAGACACGGAATGGTAGCCCGAGTGGGCCACCAAAAAATAGGCCATACTAGCCCGAAAATACTCGTTTGACACCTCTAGGTACTAAGGACTACTCAAGAACCTAGCTCCCAAATATAATATATTAATTCTCATGTCTCAAGTGAGTGAACGCACATAATTCTTAAGTCTCCCTAAAAGGTGAATCTAATGTTCAAAAACTCAAATAGATAATTTTATGAATGTTATCCTAGTGCTATACACCTCTATATTTAGCCTTATTAACTATCAAAGTAAAATTAAAATCAAGCATTTATTTGTATTCATTTCTCCTTGAAATCAAAAGTTGTAGCAAGCCAATGTCAATTGGCTAAGATGGTATGGGCTAATAAATCAATTTTTAGCCAAATAAACCTATTGTAGCATTTATGAATAATAATCATGAATAAAATATTAATAAATATGGATATAACAATACTTCGATTTTATAAAAATATCAATATAATATTAATAGATTTTTTATATAAATAAAAAACACAAAATAATTGATCAAATTGACTATTAGATTAAAAAAGTAATAATAAACTAGAATCATGACATAAAAAAATTAAATAAATATTACGTACTTATTAGTTCACATTTATGTGAACCCATATTGTAGATTCATGAGAATCTAATGAATGTGAAATGTTCATGGCATTTTGACAAGTGAAATCAAATGAATGATTCATGATTTCACATCGGTATGCCCAATCTTACAATACCAAATATTGAATTCATACTCAATATTTTACTAATTTTCTTAAGGATAATCAATTATCAATTTCTTTTTGGGCAGCCTTGAAATATAATATATTCCAAAAATGTGATGCATATATAAAGTCATCCAGCAGGTTGAGTGTCCCAGGCATGGTCAGAGAAAGTCAACCCATGGTATAGGTATGGCTGTGCCGGGCCATGGGTTCTAGCCTGCATGCTGCAAACGATGCAGCACAACACACCCCGGCATGCCGGCCCATGTGGGCTGATTTGGGCCTGGCTAGCCAAACTAGGCTAGCCTCGTGCCTAGACTAGTGGGTAGGGGCCCCAGGGCCAACCCTCCCGTCGTGACCAGGGCAGCCAGCATGCCAATGAGGTCAAGCTGTCTTTTTCTAGAGCCACGCCAGCACATCAAGGCCCATTGTACCTCTAGGCTCTATGAATATATCATAAAATATAAATTATGGTGATAACTATTGACCAAAACATCTGATTTTTATCCTCTATTTGGACAAAAGAAAGAATGGGAAATAATCCTCCTACAAACCTGGGCAATAATCCTCCTACAAATACATAGCTACCCAAGTTGCAACAATCGGCTAGGCAAGGATGCCTGACCAGCTCGATCACACCAGGCCTAGAGGTGATAACTAGTATCAGGTCAATGGCCAGATCAATAGTCCAGCCATGTGGCCAAACATCAATTGTCACCTATCACAAAAAAACACACTTTTATAAAAAAACAATTCAGTACACCATATGTCTCCCATAAAATAGATGAAGTAGCGAAAACATCAACCAAAATCCCACATACACAAAATTGGGTATCGCCCTATCATAAATAAAACTAAGAAACCTCCATTCAAATGACTGCAAAACACATTAGTCATCAGAGATGATGCTGATGGGGGGAACCAGAGTGGGGATAGTGACATTAGCGCCATTCCATCTTAAAACTTCTCTGAACCACATTGAATTAAAGTGCAATTAAGAGCAATTTATTTTATCCATAATTCAATAATAGATGGAGTACACACAAAATATAATAGTGATATAAGCTCGATCATTGCCAAGGTCAACATTACTAACATACATATATGACATAGACAACAACAGTACATCACGTAAATACAACCGAGAGAACAAAATAATGCCTGAGAAGTGAAACAAGGTATTGGACAAGAAAAAATAATAACCTACAAATCTACTTGAGTTGTTATTCCTGAATATCTTGGGATTGCCAAATGCTTCAAGTATATAATTGATCTCAACAATTTCACACTCTTCACCAAAATAACCACCAACAGTAGTCAAGTATTGCAAAAAATATTTGACAGTTTCTGTTTTTGCCGAACCACATCCTCCACTGCAACAGTGCAACACCATAAAAATACCACTTATTATAAGAAAACAAAAATTAATATAATGCAAGAGAACATCCATTTGCTCAAAAGCTAGGTATAGACAGCAAACTCAACTTAAAAGAAAATATGATTTTGAAAGACATGTCATGGTGCCTCATCAATGGCAGTAAGTCTAGGACTTGAGACCCATTAGATACAGTCTCTCCAATCTTCGTGGATAAGTCTATCCAGATATTCACCTACCTCAAACATCAAGCTAAGCAAGAATTATGTACGAACTTTACATTATGATGTCTCTCCCACCCTAAAGGATGTGTCTTTAGATAGGCCCACCATGTGGCAAGGTGGCCCTCGCAAAGGAATAGTTTTAAAATATTTTTTTAAAAGCATGTTGATGTATTCTATTAAGTTATATAATACTCAAATCATTCATCTTTTTTTAATTCATCGGTCTATCATTCATCTTATTAATAATTTAAAATGTTTCAAAAAATTAAAAGAGAAAATATACCTAGAGAGTAAAAAGAATTTTTTTATTAAGATAAAATTTATCATTTTAATTTATTTTCTAATTTTTTAAGAATAGTTATAATTCAGCAGGTCAAAATATGAATCAAGTGAAAAAGAAGATCTCGAATAAAATATATATTTAACTACATAACAAATATATAAATATATATAAGACTAACAATATTTAGTTAAAAATTTTAAAAATAATAAGCAATATCTTAAATACCTTTTACATGTTAAAGAATACATAAAAAACTTTTTAGCAAAATATATTTGGATATCATGATAAAATATTTGATGATGATATTAATTATGAAATAATGATATAAGTTATACCTATTACACAAGATTCTAATTTTAGCATGAGACTCGGATGAAGATTATTATCATCACTCTAATACATTATTTCTAATATATACATATAACATAAAAATTTCCAAGATAATTAATCATTTGAATATTATTTTCATCTAAACATAAATAACTTTGAAATTATTATGAAATCAAATATGTTAATATTTATATGATCATACACAAACATAATTATATTATATATAATCATCAAAAAAATTAATCATTTAATATCATCTATGAAGATGATTAAATAAGAAGTTTGAACCACTTTTCATATTTAAACTAGATGTGATCGTGCGAGGTTAAAACAAAAAATCATAAATAACACAAAAAAATATATAGAGATAGAATATGAAAGTTAATTAATAAGAAATTAAATGAGGATAAGATTCATTTAGCATTGTCGCATATTCTAATTTTCATCTGAAGATTGATATTATTAAAGTGAGTGATGAATATGAAAATTTCTAGTCTGCACGATATTAAAGTGATGAACCTTAAAAAAATAATCAAAACTAAATATCTAATAAATATTATTTAGCTTTAGTGAAAAAAATAAATATTTAATTATCAATTAAATAGACTAAAAGAAAAAAGAATTTTAATTAAGTTTTAATAATTACAAAATTAATTCAAGAAAATAACATTCATACATTACATTAGAGGTGTAAAACGTGCCGGGCCGGCCCGGCCCACACGAGGCACGGCACGGTTCGGCCGTGCCTGGGCCGGGCCGGCACATTCTTAAACCGTGCCCGGGCCCGTGCCGTGCCCGGGTTAAGAACTTTCCATGCCGTGCCGTGCCTGGCACAAGCCGTGCCGTGCCCGGCACGTGTCCATCCCGTGCCCGGCACGTGTCCATCCCGTGCCGGTTCACGAAGGCACGCGTGGCACTGGCGGCGTGTCACATGTGGCGTGGCGTGAGTCGTGACTGGTGACCCGTCCGGCCGTCCCCTTGCCCCCCCCGGTAAAAAGACCGCGGGTCGGGTCTGATTGGACCCGACCCTCGGTCTTTTTACTGCCGATACTGATACCCGACACCCATTAGGGATTTACGGCACTACCGATTCATTATAGAACCGATCCGAGCAATTCCAACGGCAAAAAAAAAAAAAATTCAAACTTCACCGATTTTCAGCCCTTGGATTCACCTCCAACGGCTAGGGGGCAGAATCCAACGGTCCTCGTGATTCTGCCCCTTAAAAATCTTAAAAAAATTCAAAAAATTAATAAAAAAATATCTTTTTTTATAAAAAAAACATTCTTTAGCCTATAAATTCTACTCTTCTCGATATAACATTTATGTTTTTCAAAAACATAAAACCTCTCAATATTTTCTCTCTCTTACATAAACCGTGCATCGCTCTCTCGGGCCTCGTGATTTTGATTTCGGCTTAGATTTTCGTGAAACTCAACTTGAGTTTTAAACATCAGAGCTTCCTGCGGTGCACCTTGCACGTGACTGACTTCATTACTTTTACCGGGTAATATATTTTACGTTTTTTTGTACTTTCTCTCTCTAAAGCTTCTCTCTCTAGAAAAACGTACGAAAAAATAAAAAACATAAAAAATGACAAATACACCTGACACGTATTTAAATTTGGAAAATGAAAATGTTAGTGTTACACAGACGTCTGTGGCTCCTAAAACTTTGGTTTTTCCTGTCGTCTCAGCCCAAAGTTCTAAAAAACAAAAAACTAGGAGGACTTCTGTAGTTTGGACACATTTTAAAATCATAACACAAGTAAATGTTAGGGGTGAGGAACTTGAAATGGCACAGTGCAAATATTGTATGAGATTTTTAACATGCAAGAGTACATGTGGGACTGGGCACCTCAAGAGGCATGCTGAAATATGCTCCAAAAAACATGGACCCTTAGATCCTAGGCAAACCAAACTTGGCACTACATTTTTTGAGACTGGATCGAGTTCAGTCTCAAAGTTTACTCCCTTCGTGTACTCCAGCGAGTTGGGTAGGGACGGCATGGCCAGGCTCATCACATTGATGGGTCTTCCGATCAGATTTTCGGAAGATCCGAGGGTAGTGCGCATCATGCAGACTTATTTTCAGCCATCCTATAGTAGGATTCCTAGGTCCACATCTAAGAGTGACATACTAAAGATATATAAGTTGGAAAAACAAAAAATAATTAAGGAATTTTTGGCATATAGTGGAGTGGTGTCCGTGACGTCCAATATATGGACATGTCACGATGATTCTTTTTATGCATGTCTCACGAGTCACTATGTATATTAGAGGTGTCGAACGTGTCGGGCCGGGCCGGCCCGGCACGTTCGAAAACCGTGCCCGGGCTAAAATGTACCCGTGCCGGTTCACACAGGCATGCGTGGCACTGGCGGCGTGCCACGCGTGCCGTTGCGTGAGTCGCGACTCACGAGTCACTCACGGTCACGACTCACCGAGTCGTGACCCAACCGGGCCCCCCCCCCCCCCCCGCCAGTAAAAAGACCGTGGGTCGGGTCCAAACAGACCCGACACGCGGTCTTTTCTTGCCGAAACCCGAAATTCAAAAAAAATTCCAACAAAAAAAAAAAAATTTTCAAAGTTGAGCGATTCTCAGCCCTTAGATTCGCCTCCGACGGCTAGGGGGTAGAATCCAACCGTCCTCGTGATTCTGCCCCTTAAATATATTAAAAAAATTCAAAAAATTAATAATAAAATATTTTTTTAAAAAAATAAAACTTTATTTAGCCTATAAAATCTACCCCCTTCCCTTTAACATTTTATGTTTTTCAAAAACATAAAATCTCTCTATATTTTCTCTCTCTCACATAAACCGTACTTCTATCTCTCGGCCCTCGTGAACTTGATTTCGGCTTGGATTTTCGTGAAACTCAACTTGAGTTTTGAACATCAAAGCTTCCTGCGGTGCACCTTGCACGTGAGTGACCTCATTACTTTTACCGGGTAATATAATTTACTTTTTTTGTACTTTCTCTCTCTAAATCTTCTCTCTCTAGAAAAACTTACGAAAACTAAAAAATGACAAATACACCTAACACGTATTTAAATTTGGAAAATGAAAATGTTAGTGTTGCACATACGTCTGTGGCTCCTGAAACGTTGGTTTCTCCTGTCGTCTCAGCCCAAAGTTCTAAAAAACAAAAAACTAGGAGGACTTCTGTAGTTTGTACACATTTTAAAATCATAACACAATTAGATGTTAGGGGTAAGGAACATGAAATGGCACAGTGCAAATATTGTATGAGACTTTTAACATGCAAGAGTACATGTGGGACTGGGCACCTCAAGAGGCATGCCGAAATATGCTCCAAAAAACATGGACCGTTAGATCCTAGGCAAACCCAACTTGACACTGCATTTTTTGAGACTGGATCGAGTTCAGTCTCAAAGTTTACTCCCTTCGTATACTCCAGCGAGTTGGGTAGGGACGGCATGGCCAGGCTCATCACATTGATGGGTCTTCCGATCAGATTTTCGGAACATCCGAGGGTAGTGCGCATCATGCAGACTTATTTTCAACCATCCTATCGTAGGATTCCTAGGTCCACATCTAGGAGTGACATACTAAAGATATATAAGTTAGAAAAATAAAAAATAATTAAGGAATTTTTGGCATTTAGTGGAGTGGTGTCCGTGACGTCCGATATATGGACATGTCACGATGATTCTTCTTATGCATGTCTCAGGAGTCATTATGTAGATTCAAACTGGACAATCAATAAAAAAATATTAGGATTCACTGAGATTCTTCATCCTCATGATGACCCGGCCATATTTGAGTGTATGATGAAAATATTTAGGGAATATAAAATTCAAAATAAAATTTTTTGTCACTTTCGATAATGCTGGGAATAATGGAGTAGCGATCAATATGTTTGTTAGGAATATTAGAGACGCACCATTATGAGAGATCTTTCATGTCAGATGCATGTGTCATGTGATTAACCTGATAGTTCAAGTGGGTATGAAGGTCTGTTCCCCCGCGTTGGAAAATATACGCAATGCACTCAAGTATATTCGCACACCTCGCAGACTACAAGAGTTTGGTAATCTCTGTTTGTCTGCGAATCTTAAGAAGAAGAAATTCCAATCGGATGTGAGACATCGTTGGAATTACACGTACCTGATGTTGGAATATTGTGTTGGATACGAACACGTGATATCCGACTACGTCAAAAGTAAGAGTGGCGAACTTATAATTGACGACACTGACTGGGATTCAGGAATTTCATTTATGAAATTCCTGAAGATATTTTATGACACGACGAACATGTGTTCGTCGGTTTATACGCTCACCACTTGCATTGCACTCCGTTGCATATGCAACATTAGTAGCATGTTTAGGAAGTATCGAACGGACCCGACGCTTAGCCATATGGTTGCAGAGATGGAGACCAAGTACCTGAAGTACTGTTCCACCATTCCATCTCTTTATTGCCTCGCAGCATGCATGGACCCTAGGGCTAAGGTGGAAGGGGTTGAAAACACCCTGACTTTCATTTCCTCGTACATGAACCTGGAAGAGCCATCCGAAGGGTTCATTTACGAGAAGTTGACAGACCTGTTCACATACTACGATACTAGGTATGGTGGTGGTAGTGGTGAGACTGTGAGTACGGACACTGATACCTTGTTCGGAGATGACGATTATTCCATTAACCTAGCGATGGGGAAACGTAGGGGTGGACCTTCACATAGGAGCGAGCTGTCTCGGTACTTAGATACCGATTACTGCTCAATCCTATCACCTTCTGACAATAAGAATCTTGATTTATTACAGTGGTGGAAATCATATGAGTCCGCCTATCCCGTGCTATCTAGGATGGCACGAAATCTACTTACTCCTCCGGTGTCGAGCGTAGCATCGGAGTCTGCTTTTTCTGTTGCAGTGAAGGTGATTTCGGATAGGAGATCGAGATTACGTCCAGATATGGTTGAGGCCTTGGCATATTTGAAGGATTGGGAGGAATCGAGATTTAGCATCAGTGATCGTGCTGAAGCTGGGACTGTGACAGACAAAGCAGTCGCATTCACATCCACTATGATGGCGGAGGAGCTGATTGCCGATGATGATGACCCATATGATACTGATCTTGATGTTGCGGCTGATGATTCTCATGATATGCCGCTTGAAGATTGATGCTCATCTGCTCTTTTTTTTCGATATTTTTTTATTTATTTTATTTATACGCTTTGTTTGTACTTTGTATTATACGTTGTGTTGAAACTTATACTTTTTTTTTCGGAGTATTGGTTTCAAAAGAATGAATGGTAATTTTTATTTGTGTAGTTTAAATTTTTTTTAATTAAAATAAATACTAACTTAATGTATTTATTTATTATTTTAAGATTTAAATTTTAATTTAAAATTTATTAACTTTAAATTTTAATATTTAATTAATAAATTATAATATTAAAATATGCTAAACTTAATTGAAAAAAAAAATAAATTTTCTAATTTTTGTTTGTTACATTTAATTTTAAATGTAATATTTTTTACAAAAAATTTTATTTTTTAATTATTACATAAACTCTAAAGTAAATACAGAATAACAGAAACTTAATAAAAAAATTAAAAAAAAAAAAAATTTATAATCTGCCAAGTGCCACGCACGGGCCGTGGCCGTGCTTGGCTCCCGGGACCCGAACCCCGGTTGAGCCGGTCCAGGTGACCAGGTCCAGCCATGCGGCTCCCGCCCCGCCCCGCCTACCCTGCCCATGCCGTGCGCCCGTGCCGCCTGGCCGAGCCAACCGTGCCCACGGGCCGTGCCGTGCCCGGCACGGCACGGTGGCACGGCGGGGCACGTGAAAAATGGGCCGTGCAGTGCTGGGCCGGCCCGTTTGACACCTCTAATATAGATTCTAACTGGACAATCAATAAAAAAATATTAGGATTCACTGAGATTCTTCATCCTCATGATGGCCCGGCCATTTTTGAGTGTATGATGAAAATATTTATGGAATATAAAATTCAAAATAAAATTTTTAGTATCACTTTCGATAATACTACGAATAATGGAGTAGCGATCAATATATTTGTTAGGAATATTAGAGACGCACCATTAGGAGAGATCTTTCATGTCAGATGCATGTGTCATGTGATTAACCTGATAGTTCAAGCGGGTATAAAGAAGTGTTCCCGCGCGTTGAAAAATATACGCAATGCACTCAAGTTTATTCGCACTCCTCGCAGACAACAAGAGTTTGGTAGTCTCTGTTTGTCTGCGAATCTTAAGAAGAAGAAATTCCAATCGGATGTGAGACATCGTTGAAATTACACGTACCTGATGTTGAATCATGTGTTGGATACGAACACGTGATATCCGACTACGTCAATAGTAAGAGTGGCGAACTTATTATTGACAACACTGACTGGGATTCAGGAATTTCATTTATGAAATTCCTGAAGATATTTTATGACACGACGAACATGTGTTCGTCGGTTTATACGCCCACCACTTGCATTGCACTCCGTTGCATATGCAACATTAGTAGCATGTTTAGGAAGTTTCGAGCGGACCCGACGCTTAGCCATATGGTTGCAGAGATGGAGACCAAGTACCTGAAGTACTGGTCCACCATTCCATCTCTTTATTGCCTCGCAGCATGCATGGACCCTAGGGCTAAGGTGGAAGGGGTTGAAAACACCCTGACTTTCATTTCCTCGTACATGAACCTGGAAGAGCCATCCGAAGGGTTCATTTACGAGAAGTTGACAGACCTGTTCACATACTACGATACTAGGTATGGTGGTGGTAGTGGTGAGACTGTGAGTACGGACACTGATACCTTGTTCGGAGATGACGATTATTCCATTAACCTAGCGATGGGGAAACGTAGGGGTGGACCTTCACATAGGAGCGAGCTGTCTCGGTACTTAGATACCGATTACTGCTCAATCCTATCACCTTCTGATAATAAGAATCTTGATTTATTACAGTAGTGGAAATCATATGAGTCCGCCTATCCCGTGCTATCTAGGATGGCACGAAATCTACTGACTCCTCCGGTGTCGAGCGTAGCATCGGAGTCTGCTTTTTCTGTTGCAGTGAACGTGATTTCGGATAAGAGATCGAGATTACGTCCAGATATGGTTGAGGCCTTGGCATGTTTGAAGGATTGGGAGGAATCGAGATTTAGCATCAGTGATCGTGCTGAAGCTGGGACTGTGACAGACACTGCAGTCGCATCCACATCCACTACGATGGGGAAGGAGCTGATTGCCGATGATGATGATCCATATGATACTGATCTTGATGTTGCGGCTGATGATTCTCATTATATGCCGCTTGACGATTGATGCTCATCTACTCTTTTTTTTCGATATTTTTTTATTTATTTTATTTATACACTTTGTTTGTACTTTGTACCATACGTTGTGTTGAAACTTATACTTGTTTTGTTCGGACTATTGGTTTCAAAAGCATAATTGGTAATTTTTCATTTGTGTAGTTTAATTTTTTTTTAATTTTAATTTTTACTAACTTAATGTATTTATTTATTAATTTACGATTTAAATTTTATTTTAAAAATTAATAACTTTAAATTTTAATATATAATTAATAAATTATAATAATAAAAAAAGCTAAACTTAATTGAATAAAAAAAAATTTTCTATTCAATTTTTGTTTGTTTTATTTAATTTTAAATTTTATAATTTTTACAAAAAATTATATTTTTTAATTATTACTAATACTCTATAGTCTATACGGTTAATCAAAAAATTTACAAAAAAAAAAAAAAAATTCTAATCTGCCATTTTCATCCCGTGCGGCCTCCCTGACCCCGGTTGACACGGTCCCGCGTTGCGGCTCCCGCCTATATACTAACCGTGCCGTGCCCGGCACGGCACGGTAGCACGACCGTGCTCATGAAAAACGGGCCGTGCCATGCTGGGCCGGCCCGTTTGACACCTCTACATTACATTGATATCTCCTCGATTATAAAAAATAAAAAATAAATATTAAAGTTTAAGACAATGAGCTAGAATATGTTAGAAATGAGAATATCATTCAAAATATAAAAAAGCATTAATATATTTTATATTTTTTAAAATTTTTTTTTGTAATAAAAATAAAGGTAAAAATCTAATATTCCTTTTTAATATAAAATATATATAATTTCACACAAAAATTATTAGATTTAAAATAATCATTGAGATTTAAAATTTAAAATAAAAATTAAATTTCAAACAAATTTAAAATTTTCTTAGACTCTCCATACTACTCATTATTTTGGCTCGATATTAAAAAATATTAAATATATTTCTGATATTAAAAAACCATAAAAGATGATTATTACCAATATTGAAAAAATTGGACATGTTATTATATCAAATAAGGTAACAATTCACGATTTACTAGTTGTACCAGCAATTGGACCATTATATATTATTAAAATTAAAAAATAATTTTAAAAAATATCAATAAATATAAAAATATTGTAGTTGAATTTTATGAATATATCAGAAATATCAATAAAATATCAACAAAAAAATTAAAATTATTTAAAATTTATAGAAATACTTAGAAAGACTTAAAAAATTATTTAAAAATTAAAATATATATTAAATTTTTTTGTGAGTGTAATTAACATATAATTTATTTAATTTTATATATGCAATAATATAAAATAAATAATATATATATATATATATGAGTGTATATATATATATAACTTTTAAATATTTACATTTTTATATTTAATTATCATATAAATGTTATAAAAAAAATTTTTGATATATTTTAGTAATTAATCAAATATAATATAAAATTTAAAAAATAGTTTATATAATTATAGTTTAGTAATTAGTTTAAAATATTATAATAGTAGTTTGAAATAATATAAGAATAATTAATATATTTTAGTAAATAGTTTGTATATTATAATAATATACAAACTTATTATTATAATAGTTTGTATAATTTTTTAATTAATTAAATATACTATTAAATAATTTATTAAAATATTATTTTAATTAGAATATACTTTATATAATTAACATGCAATTAAAACAAACAAAAAAAAGTATCCAAGTGATAATTGAATTATTTTGCAATGCTTAGGTTAAAGGTTCAAATCTCATTGTCCATCGCTAAAATTATATAAAGCAATGCATGAATCCCTAAGAACTAACTGATTCTACTAGTTTGCTGACCGAGTAACACTTGGACCGATCGAACCAACTAGTCCTATCTGATTTTTTCATACATAATCATTACATTTAATAACTACATATATTATTGATCAAGATTATTGAACATTATGAGATAGTTTATTAGAAAAAAGAAATGTTCAACTTGCAAAAGATCTTAATCACATGGCATTATTCTAGAATATCGTTACATTTTGCTTGAAGGGGGTACCATTCTTTTGTTCAAGTAATTCATCTAAATGATGGTGAAAAGAAGTGTTAACGAGATACTAAGTCATCAATAGCACTAAAAAGATAACTGCAAGAAATATTAAAAAAATGGAAGAATATGAAAAGATGTGATTAAAATAATTGATTCCAAATAAGAAATCAACTTGACAAATCAATAAATATAGTTAAGTAATATTGAACTTAATTTTTTTATAAAAGATCAAAAATAAAACAAAATACATAATTTACATATAAAAAATTATGCTCAATACAAAAGGCTCACTTTAGTATTGGGACATGAGAGATCAATTTCTCAACAATTTTACCTTGAAAATCAAAAATATTATGAATGATAAGTTTCAAACCTGAGACTTGTCATTTTTGGACAAAAATATATAATATTGCACCAAAATATAACCTCTATAAAAATCATATATGATCTACAAAAATATATGTTGAAGCAAATAAAAGATATAATAAAACAAAAATAAAAATATGACATAATTAACTTAATGTATGAAAATCAAAATTTTTTGTGAAATGAATTTGCTATCAAAATTAAAAAGGACTGATCATCAATCAGTAATTTAATTACTTAATTTAATTCATATAAATATAATTTTTCTTAATTAAATTTTATTATTTTTTTATTTTTAATAATTATATTGTAGTTGAATGGTGGCTACTTTCAACACTTCATCTCTTAATTTATAAATATTCACCAAGAAAGTATTGAATTTTACTTATAATTTAACTCTTAAAATAACTAAACTATTATTTATATGAATTGAATTAGTTATATATATTGTAATAGGTAATGAATAAAATTTAAAATATATTCAACAATATAAGTAACAAAATATTTTATATTTTACAATATAATAATAGTTTAGCTATTAATTTTCTCAATATAATTTAACATGTTAATTTAAATTTTTATAAACTCATAATAAGAGACATTAATTATAATATTAATACTTAAATAAATTGATATGTATTAAGTATGATCGAGAGTAGTGAGTGGTTGATAGATTCATTAAAATTTTAAATTATTGATTATCATTCAAGTGCAAAAGCTAATTCAATCTTTGATTTTAATAGACTTAGAGTAATGATAACAGAAATATCAAAGAGCATCATACTGATATCAGGAGAAATAGCTTCTAGTTTTAATATCATATTTTCTCTTTTATTTATTGAAAAAAATAAGAATAAAATAACATTATACAAGAGAACAATTAATAATAGAATAATTTTATAGATTCAGATTATTATTACTATTTTTAATCATTTATTTTTTAGTATATTGAATTGCTGTTTATATTTTATTTTTCATATTTCATTATTATTTTTATATTTATTTATGAATTATGTATATTTTTTTATATTTTAATTTAATTCCATTATGATATATTGTTATATTTAAAATAATAATACATTAAGTTAATTTTAAAATATATGTGTAAGAATAATAACTAATTATTAAATATGCTAGTAAAAGTAAAACCTAAAATATGTTGAGGCCCTGACCACACGTTAGGCAAGGTGCACCTTCAACTTTTAACTGTGAAAAAAAAATGACAACTAACCAAATGATAATGGATTGGATTTTCTCATCTGTAACAAAAATGATATAACATTAGAACAGTGTACTAAAAATAATATAACAGAAATAATTGCATGTAATTAATTGACCTCTCAGCATATTACCGTAAGTGGCACATGCCACAGAAGTAATTGCATGGTTCGTATGTGTTTGCTCGTATGCAGTGACAGTTTGGACTCCATGACCTGAGATATTTTTTAATGGACTGAGAGCGATCGAAACTGATCCAGCTTCATTCTAGAAACAAATAAAATAACCAGTAAGAAAACATGAGAAAGATGATGTAAGAAACAATTGTATGATAAATACAAGTTATACCACCTACATAAATCATATCCTTTGAATATCTGTATTTTAGATTGTGAAGAACTGGTGGCTCATTCAAATAACTTAGTTGTAGAAGGTCAACCACACCATCAATAATAAATGAGTTGGTTGGTGAGATCTGTTTTGGAGACTTTTGGACAACCTACAACAATGAAAAGCATGATTGCATACAGAATTAAACATCTTAAGGCAGGAAAAGGTTTTATTTTTTAATATCAAATAAGTTTACAAACTCACATTCCCACTTGAAAACGAAATGGATGCTTCAGTGGCTGCAGTTTGTTTTAATCCATGCTCCCACCTCCAATAGCTGATTGGACATCGGACATACAATTTCTAAAACATGTTTTCCAATCAGAATCTACTCTTTGAGGAAAAAAACAATAAATACTTGAATAAGCTAAACATGTTCATGCCTATTTAATTGTTATCACATAAACAAGAAGTAGATATGCCCCTAGTTACTAGTTTGGAAAAAAAAACAAAAAAAAATCATATATGTACTTGTAAAACCTAAAAAAATAACATATGAAAAATAGTTAAACCCCGCTTTCGATAACTATTTAGCCATGCAAAGTGCAGACATTGCAAAAAAAAAAAGAAATATTTAAACTCAAACTATTTTGGTCATCGAAGAAAACATGCCGTGATAATTAACTTCATATGTACAAATATTTAGCCAATTTACATTATCAAATCACTGTATCTATGTGAACATTTTCCTACAACTTCATATGGACAAATATTCAGTCATTTTTCATTCTCATATGAACAAATTGTCATAAAAAACATTCAATTACCACTTCATGTGTGAACATTTAGTTTTCAAGTGTATTATAATTTATAATGAATGGCATATATCACATTTAACATGAATTGTTATTCTACAAAAATAATTTTTTTCTTGAAAACTAATGTCGCCATACAATCCTAATTATTAATAGAACAATTTAACATATAAAATAGAACAATAAATAAGATGAAAACTTTAGAGATAAACTCATTAAATTTGCTATGTCTAACCTCCTAATGATTAAGATTATGATTTAAAATATATAATATCCCACCAAATGAAAATATTTGGGCTTATATATGAAATTAGTTCAATTGACAGAATAAATATATTAACATTTGTAAAGAAATAGGTAGAAAATAGAAAAAATATAAATATTGTTCATGAAGTATAAAAAATGACACTCTATCCTATTCATGATGTACAACATATGATGTATCAAATATAAAAGCAAAATAAATATAAAAAATAAACAATCTCGACATCCTCCACCAAGTTGGTGCATATATATATCTTAAACATCTGTTTGGAAGAGATAAATAATATACAATCCTCTTAGAAAATTCGTAATGACATCTATAAGCAGCTCACTAGTAAGCTCAAATATCAGCACCAACCCCTTCTAGATCTTCTACATGACAAAATAATATTTAATATTAATATGTTTCATCAACTTATGAAATTATCAAATCGAAAACAATATAGTCTTTTCGATTTGACAATAAAAATCTAAAAAAAAGACTCAACTTATGTTATTGTCAACTTATCTAATTATTACAAAAGAAAGTTATCAATCTAGACAATAAAAATTAATGATCTCTAACAAGTATATGATTCAAACAAACTCACATGCTTGTATAATAGTATTCATAAAGTATTACTATTATTGCATTTATTATTAAATTTTATTTCTTAAAATGATATCAAAGTCAAGTTGGGGCATATATATGGGTGAGTTTAATAACCCAAATTGCAAAACCATGTGAATTGTATCAATACAATGTGTGCGCTATGCACACACATTCTGGAAAAAGGCACACATCCACTGTGAGCCACCTTATATAGTCATTGCAAACCAACTATGTGATGTGTTATTTATTATTTGTGGAAGCATGCGAAAGTTGATTTCCTTGCCACCTGGCACACACAGTGGCTGGCAACATGAACGCACATTGATTACAACGATCAAGTGCAGATGGTAGCAATAGGCATGCATAGTTGAATGGCAGTAGGCGCATGCAGTTGGATGGCAGCAGGCAAGTGGTTGGCGGCTATAGATGCACGCACTTGGTGGAAAAAATGATTGTTGCCTTAGCAACGGCCGACTTCTGACAGCCGACAACGAAAGAGATGGATGTCACATCCAGTCAATGTGCTTATAATATAATAACAAAAAAAAATCAAATGGTTAGATTTCAGCCCAAATAAATAAAAAAAAAATTAATTTTATTATTTTATTTGAAAAAAATATTTTTAAATAAGAAATTAACTTCTACAATTTTCACACTCAAATTATAATTTATTAATTGTGAGCAATATTGTAATTTATATTTTTTATATTTATTATAATATTATATAAAATATAATCATGTAAATTAATATTAGTAAGTGAATCATGTGATTGCATACTTACAATTTCTTAGCTTCAGATTCAAGTGAGTCGAATTTGAATTTTTGTAAAGTACACAATTTTTTCCCATTATTTTTTTGCTACATAATTTTAAAATTAAAAAATAAATCTTTATCTAAAACTCTGTAAAAATTAAAAAATAGAAAATAATAATAAATAATATAAAAATACAGTAGGCATTAATTTATATAACATCAATCCAACCAAAAAATCAAAGATTAGTTTATGTGTAAGTCATAAGTTAGTAGTTAGCTTCAATCATGAAACCAAAAAAACCTAAAAATAAACAATTCTAGTATAATTTCACTTCGGAATTATTAAAAAAAAGAATTAGAGATATCAAAAATAATCGATATAAAATATATATTATAAAAAAATATATTTATAAGATTACTAATTAGACTAAACACAATACGACACACATTAAATAATACAACAAAAAATATATTACATTAAATCTCTATCAGACCCAAGTGATGGGGTTATTGAATTTAGATTAACTTCAGGTTCGATGATCTCATTTATTTACCAGCATAGCTTTGGAATGGAATGTATAACTATATTTATTACTAGCATGAGTCTTACACTTACATTTTTAAAATATTCTAGAATAATTCATTTAATACATAAATACTTCTAGCTGCCTATCTTAGATCAATATTCTTATAACAACTAGTAAAAATGATAAGATCAAAATTTATAAAATAAGAAAATAATTAATAAATTTAAAACACAAAATAAAATGGTCTGGAAGAAATCTAATATTTAAGCTAATCATGATGGTATATCATTCGCATATACTATCGCATACTTTATTGATTATAAATAAAAACTAAATAAAAAAATATTAAATAATTTTATTATATCATTCATCCTCATGATAATCATATCACTGAATGTAAGTCGAGTCTTTAAGAAATATAAAAAAAATAAAATATTTAGTATAATATTTAATAAAATTTCAAATAATAATATAATAATAAATATTTATATTTATAATGTATCATTATTATAATAATATATATAAAGTATTGGCTACAAGTTGCTAACTGTCAAAGACTTGGCCCACTCATGCTTGATCAAATCATGAAAGAGAATAATTTTTTAATTCAGTTAACTAAAGATAAAATAAAATGAGGTATATCAAATAAAAGCAAGAGATCAAATACTTATATATTAATTAATATTTTATCTTATCCCAAAGTAATTAAAATTTAAATATTTGAATTAATGAAAATTAAATGATTTCATATTTTCCATGCTGTCTAAAATAGCATAGGATTTAGACCTTCTAATGTCTATCATAGTATTAAAATCTATTTTTTATGTGACTACAAATATGGTTTCGGATAAGATATGCATTATCTTACTTAAAAATTTGTAAGGAATTATAGATAAATTTTAAAGATAAAATAAAAAAAAAACCATAAATAAGTAATAAAGTATATAAAAATGAGAATACCAAGATAATAAGTTATGACGATCCAAATCATACATAATGATATTGAACTAAGCAACTAGCAAAATTTATTATTCAAAGTTTTTTTATTTTATTTATAATTTTAGAATTAGTATTAAGACATTTGTGTAATTTATTTTTTTATTAATTATACATTTACTATGTTGAATATAGTTGTGTAGTTTATATTTAATTTTAACATAATTTTTTATTTATATATATAATTTATCATTACTATAAACTGCATAGTTGACTGTCAAGGGCCTAGACCGATCGTGCTATAATTTTAAATGACATTAATTCGACCTAGTTCTACTTGACATGTCAAAATGTCTACTTCAGGCCATCGGATCATGTTGAGCATACCAAACTTGATCCCGTAACAACACAGAAATAGGCAAATTTTAAAATAATGACTTGTCTGGCAAGGCATTGGTGCCTGGAAAAACAACTAAAATGTAGGATGAGTCGGCCCGACCCAACTCCTTTACACCTCTAGCCCTAACTGTGGGCATGAGTGGATATCTCAAATTACAATAAATTTAGAGGTACTTAAACATCAAAAAAGGTAAATTATTTTATTTGAAGAAAAGAACAATATTTTTGAGCGACAACCAAGATTAATATTACTTCTTTGTATCTGATAGATGTCATTCTTCTTTGGTAGCAATGGATATGTATGAATGTTAATATTTATACTAGGAAACAATTTAAAGAATCCTATTAATAATTTTAAATGGAGTATGTGAAAAATTAAATAAGGAGTAAGTTATGATAATAAAATCAATATAATAGAGTAAAAAACTATATATATAAGTTTTATGAACTAATACTTAAAATTTCTGATTCTGAAATTTTAAAAAAAAATTATTTCCATTATGAATATTTTCAATAAAGGTGTCAAATGGGCCTGAGCAAACCGACCCAACCCTTTTTAGGTGGCTCAAGTGGATCATAATGTCATGCCTCACATGGAACGGCTTCATCACGGCCGGGCCAGCATGGCCCGTCAACGAGACTGTGATGAAGTTGGACCAGGTTGTGCCTGGACATGTCAGTTCTAGCCCGATTGGGGCGAGTTTGGGACGAAGTTTGGCCGTTTAGACCAAGTTCGAGCCGTTTATAAAATTTTTAATCTAGAATTCAAAATTATTAAAAAATTTTAATTTTAATTATTTAATACTTAAATAGTTTAGATTTTATTGTTAAATTTAAATATTTAAATATTTTTTTTATTTTTATTTATTAAATTAAATAAAACATAAAGTATAATACTATAATATAACAAACAACTAAAATTTAAAAACTAACAGTATCTGAATTAATAAAACTAAAAGTCTAAAATGTTAATACAAATCAATGCAAATCACAAAAAATATAAATTAAGATTCAGGACTCTAAATAAAATGACAAAAAAAAATAAACAAAGACAATGTAAATCCAAAAAAAATAAATGAAAATGAAAAATATGATCAGCATTACAGCATAAGATAAATTATAATATCAGTATCAGTGTCTTAATCGTCATCAATCATCATTCGTCATCAATATCTCAAAATCATTATCAGCAACCAACTCTTTTGTTTTTGCTGCAATCTCAACACGATCATGAATATCAAAGCTCAAATCCTTTCAATCTTTCATTCATGCTAGTGTCTCAACAATATCTGGTCGTAATCTTGTTTCCTATCCGAAATCACATTAAATACAAAAAAAAAAAAATAAACTCTAATATTACGCTCGATACCGAAGGAGTCAATAGATCTACGGGATATTTTAAAAAACATGGAATGGATGGACTCTTATGATTTTCATCACTATAAAATATCAAATTTCTTATTATTAAAATATTTATAGGATTGAATAGTAATTAGTATCTAAGTAGCAAAATAGCTCGCTCCTATTCGACGATCCACACTATTGTTTCCTCCTCGCTACCTGAATATAAAATTTATCATCTTCAAATATGACATCTATGTCTATACTCAGAATCTCACTACTACTAACATCATATCTAGTATCGTAGTATGTAAAAAACTTAGTCAGCTTCTCATGAATTAATTCTTCAAGTTAGTCTTCCTAGTTCATGTATATGTATGTCAAATTATTATCTATCACTTCCACCTTAACTCTATGGTCCATATAGGCAGCCAGACAATAAAGAAATTGAATGGTGAACTAGTACTTTAAATACATGATTTTCATCTCTACAACCATATTACTAAGTGTCGGATAATCGATAAGCTTCTTAAACATACTATTAATATTACACATGTGCCTAAGTGCAATATAAATCATAGGAGTATAAACTGACGAACACATATACATCGTGCCATAAAAAATCTTCAAGAATTTCATAAATAAAATTTATGTAATTCGGTCAGTGTTGTCAATAATAAGTTCGTCACTCTTACTATTGATATAGTCGGATATCACATATTCGTATACAACACATGACTCCAACATATGATATGTATAATTTCAATGGTATGTCACATTCGATTGAAATTTCTTTTTTATAGACTCGTAGACAAACAGAGACTAACAAACTCTTATTATCTGTGAGGTATGTAAAAAAATTTTAGTGAGTTACATATATTTTCTAAAGTAATGAAAACAACATTCATCCTAGTTTATACTATGAAATTAATGATGTGACATATGCATTTAAAGTGAAAAATATTTCCTAATAATTTATATCTAATAATCCTAACAAATATATTAATTACTACCCAAACATTATCAAATATGATACTAAATATTTTATTTTTAATTTTATATTCTCTAAAAATTTGTATCATATACTCATAAATGACCGGGTCATCGTGAAGATAAAGAATCACTGAAATCCTAATATTTTTTTTTATTTAGTGTCCATTTAGAATATACATAGTGAGCGGTAAAACATGCATAAAATGCATCGTCGTAACTAATCCAAATATCGAACATCACTGACATCACTCAACTATAATCCCTAAATTTATTAATTATTATATCTTTTTCTAAGTTATAGTATTATAGTATGTCGTTCCTAGATATGAACCTAGGAATCCTATAATATACAAACTGAAAATAAGTTTACATTTTACTGACTACCTTTAGATTCTCTAAAAACCATATTCAAAATACTCATCATGGTGATCAGTTTGGTCATGTCTTCCATCCTTAACTCATTGCAATATATGAAAGGGGTCAATATTGAGGCTGAATTAGATACAACCTCAAAGAACCCACCGGCTGCGTTGGATTTGTCTAGGATCTAATACATCATATTTTTTGATACATAGTTCAGCATGCCTTTTGAGATGCACAGTCTCACACAAACTCTTAAAGCTTAAAATTTTTTTATAATATTTACACTGTGCTAATTCTTCTTTGGCACCCATAATAGTTTTTTTATAACTCTTACAACTATATTTATAATATAATTCAAACTAGTGATGTTCTTCAAGTTTTTTATTTTTTAGATGTTTAGGTCAAGGTGACTAAAAAAATAAAAACTTCAGCGACCTCGAACCTTTTCATAGAGTTTTTGTTATTTATATTATAATTAATTTTATTTTCATAATTAAAATTACTATTAATCTTTTTTATTTTTTAGTTTTTATTTTTTATAATTATATTGTATTATATAATATTTTTAAATTAATAAATTGATTAAAATTATGAAGAAAATTCAAAAATAAAATTTAACTAAACAATAAAAAAATACTTGTAAATCGTAATACATAAAATAACTATCTTTTTGATGCTCGCACTGCACGCGCACCACAATCCACACCCGAGTCTCAAAAGCTGATAGCGAGAGAAAAAATCAAGAGTCGAGAAAGACGAATAGAGAAAATATGAGAGTGAGAGAGAGTAATATTTAAAACATAAATTATTGAATGAGGGGGGGGGAGAGACGGGGGGTTTTATAGTATTGAAAAGATTTTTTTTAAACATAAAAACTATGTTTTTTAAATTTTTTTTAAATTAGGCCAAAATCCTTAGGGCCATTAGATTCTACATCCTAGCAGTTGGGGGTGAAATCCAACAATTAAGCTTTAAAATTTTTTTTTGACCATCGAACTAAACCAAACAATCATAGGTTCCAGAAGCTTCAACTTATGGAACCATCGAGCTCGAGCTGAGCTAGGAAAAAAAACTGACAGGTTGGGTTGATCGGGTTATGGGACCAACAGAAATTCAAATCCGTTAGGCTCGAGTTTGGGCATCGAGCATCAAGGTGGAGTGGGGTCGAGGCACAGTTCGAGTCATGCCAAAATCACATCCCCACAAGCCCTAATACCAGGCCATGCCTGGCTTGGCACGTGGCCAGGTAGACCTAGGCACGGCACGGCACGGCACAAACCATGTCGTGAGCCGACCCAGCACGTGCACGGGTCTATACCGTGCCGTGCAGGACCAGACACAACCAAATTGGGTCGTGCCTCGGGCCGAGCCCAGGCTACCCGACCCATTTGACACCTCTAAATTTCAAACATTGGGCTTAATAAGAAATAGAAAGAATGGATGACCAAGACCTTGCTCATGCATTGACGATAGCCAAATCGATAATAAAATTCAAGAAAAATGACAAGTCAAATTCTTTCTAGGTTAAAGAGAAAAATCATGTTGATCAAAATAATTAACCAAGGAATAAATAATGGATGAAAAAAAAATTATATGGGGATGATTAAAAAAAAAGAAATGGCAACTAGTATGCTTTCTTTGCAACTAGTATGCTTTCTTTGAAAAAAGAAATGTCAACTAGGATGATTTTGGATTGTTCTAATCAAAGTAAACGTGTTATTATGACTATGGAGAATGGAGAATCAAAAATATATATCATTAGACTATGTTTGATCTTATTGAACAAAATCAAAACAAAAAACATAAAATATAAAGACTTGTTATTCGTAAATATCACTATTATCAGCCATAATAACAAAATATTAGAAGTATGGATACAATTGATCTTTTTATTTCTGAAGAAATTATAAAAAAAACTAAATATTAACATAAGCAAAGACAATTATTGGATCATGACAAGGTACTTATGTTGGATTTTCTAGATCAGATAAATATACTTCTATTTGTTAATTATACATACATCATATATATAATTGCATTATTCCAATAACACAAAATATAAGACAATCTGCAAAAATATTATCAATAATTTAATTAGCAAAAAAAAAAGACAGAATATAATAACTTATCTAACAGTCCTAAAGAATTATAAAAGCTTAAAGGCTATCAATGACAAAGTAGTCAAGTGAGTCAAGCAGCCTAGGCATGGCCTGATTCAGCCATGCCACCCCAGCACGGTCCAAGACCTTGCCTATACCATGATTGTACCAGCCCAAGGCATGGCTCGTACCTTTTTTAGCCATTTGAGATTGAACCCCACTTTGAGGTGCAACATCGACATGATAGGACAACATTTGCTACTAACATGTCAAAATAAATAAAAAATAAAAAAAAATTATCATTTTTGTGAGTTGTTGGATTTCTTCCAATACTTCTTAGATAGAAATCTAATAGTTATTATATTTATACCCAAAAAAATTAAAAAAAAAATTATAATTAAAATTTTTTAATCAAAAATAAATTCTAAATATATCAGATTCATTTATTTATTTTTCATAGTTAATTTGTAAAATATTCTCCTCTTTATACTCTCAAATATACATCAAGCTATTTTTTATAATTATATTTTTTTATTCTTTGTAACTTTAATTTTGCATAATAAAATGTTGTCGATGTAATTATTATCATGATGAGTAACAACTTTTAAGCATCATAATAAGAGGTATAATATCCAAAATATTAGTTATGCACTAAAAAATAAGGCATATATTACAATTTAATTTTAATTATTTTGTTTTATTTTGATTAATAAATCAATTAAAAAATTTTGTTAAAAAATTAAAAATACTTCTCTGATTCTCCTATTTTAGGGCATGTCTCACATATTAAAAATAATAAAAATAAATTTAATAAAAATGAATTAAATCTAGACATAAATATCAATGATAACCCTATCAAAAATTCTAATATAAAAACTAAATTTTATCTCATGAACTCAACCCATTTGCTCAAAAAACATAAAAATATGTCAACTTCAATAATTTGAATATACTTTACCATGATTATAAATAAATATTCTAAAAATATATATAGAAGATTTTTCATAGTATAAATGTTATAAAAAATTATATGCATGTAAATATATTGATGTCATCATAGCTATTTGAGGTGCAAGATACACTAAGATGTAATAATAATTTATGGCCTTAAGATAAAAGTTCAATTAAGCTGCAAATTTTTTTTGTGAGAAGCTTTCTATCCAATATATATATATATATATATATATATATATATATATATATATATATATATATATATATATATATATATATTATATTTTATTAAATATTAATTCTAGTTTTTATCAATTAAAAAAAATATAATTAAGTAAAAGATATCAAAGAGAAAAATTAAGCATCAATAATATTGCTCATCATCTTAATCATTCAAAAGTATAAAATAAGATAATAAAATTTCATCAATCAGGCATATAAAATTTTAAGTCATCAAATATATTATTTATAATTTTTGAAAGTGAGAGGAATATGAGCTTTATGAATAATTAATTTGAAAGAAGAAGCTTCAAGAATAATATATTTTGTGACAAGACACCTAAGGCAAGGCAAGATGAATCAATATGCTTTTTCTTGGGCCTAATGGCACATAGGCTTTAGGCATGTCATAGTGCGCCTTTAATAACTATAAGTGATATTGGACACCTTAAAAAATATCCCAATCAATACATCAAAAATTATAATATATTAAATCTCAAATAAACCCAACTAAGCAAAAAAATCGTTAAAGTTAATTCAATATCAAGTATATTAACTTATTTTATTTACTTCAAAAAGTTTGTAAAAAAACATAACAAAATTAATTACTAAAATTAGTCTTTCAAATAAATTTTTAGAAATTTTATAGTAGTCAATATTATAAAAATCTATTTACAGCATATTTAACAGAGAATTCCATCTTAAGCAACAACATAAATTTTAAAAGTTGCATTGACATTTTACAAGAGTTTATATGCTATTAATGATAATTTTATTAAAGCAAGTATATTCTACATAAATATTATATAAAATCAATCAACCTGTCTTTGATTTTGTTTAGCTTAATTGAGAATAGAGTAATTTTTTCACATCATATGATATAGTAACAAGATACCTAGCAACTTGAATAAGTTGTTATTTAATTTGTGCATCTTTGGAGTCCATTAAGAAGTCGCTATTATAACTAGTTATTAATATTGAGCTACTCAAATTAGAAAGTAAGATTTCTTAAATTGAAACCCTCATTTAGAAAAATCCCAAAATTATTTGCTACTACAAGTGAATTGTATTTTTTTAGAACCCAAATTACTACTATCAAATTTGAAACTTGTAAAAAATATAAAAAATAAAAAATTTCACTTAAAGTTATGATCATGAGTAGCAATAATACCTATATATTAAAAAATACTTACATGTTCACAGTTATTCATTGTTGTCCACAACTGTTCATCACAAAATATTTCATACTCTCCCTCAAGTTGGGTTATAGATGTTAAGCAACTCAAAATTTGATACTAACTAATCAAATCTTTCCTTTGCCAAGGCTTTGGTGAGGATATATGCTACATGTTGGCTATTAGAATGTAAGATAGATCCACACTTTTCTCTTTGATCTTCTCCTTAATGAAATGCCGGTCTATCTCCACATATTTGGTTCTATCACGATGAACTAGATTCTTTGCTATGCTAATAGCAGACTGATTATCAGATAAGACCTGCATAGGTTTTCAATATGGACCTTTAGTTAATGACAGATTTTGCTCAGCCACATACCTTTACAAATTCCCAAGATATAGCTCTAAACTCGACTTTAGCTGAGATTCTTGCTACTAGTCTCTTTTTTGCTCCAAGTAACCAAATTCTCCCATATGAATGGGCAATACCATAAAACCAATAACTGATCAATAGGTAATCCAGCCCAATCAACATCAATGAAAATCTTTAGGTACTTATCATTAATTTTCTCAAAGAACAACATTTAGCTAGGTATCAGTTTGAGGTACCTCAAAATCTGATATACTGCATGTGCGTGTTTTTTAGCTGGGTTATTCATGAACTGGCTAACTACGCTAACAACAAAACTAATGTCGGGTCTGGTGTGCAAAAAGTAGATGAGTTTACCGACTAATCTTTGATATCTACCTTTATCTACTAGAACTCCACTGGATTGCATACTAAATTTGATTGTAGTATTCATGAGAGTTTCAACTAGCTTGCATGCAATCATACTAATTTCCTTTAAAAAATCTAGCACATACTTCTTCTAGAAGACTGATATTCCAATTTTTGATCGAGCAATCTCCATGTCTAGGAAGTAGTTGAGGTTTCCCAAGTCTTTGATTTCAAATTCCTTGGGCAACAATAATTTCAATCTCAGAAGTTCCTCTTTGATTTCCTGTAAAGGATGATGTCTTCAACATAGACTATGAGTATGACCTTCCGTCCTCCCTCGAGATGTTAAATAAACATCATATGATTTGTCTGATACGAAGTGTAGCCATACCTCTTAACTATCTTGATGAACTTGTCAAATCACACCTTGAGTAACTACTTAAGACCATACAAGAATTTCTTCCACTTCAGCACTAAGTCAAGTGCTTTTAGTATGTTTAGACCTAGTAGAATCTCCAAGTACACTTCCTCATCGAGCTCTTCATTTAAAAAAGTAGCAACTAGATATAATATAATGGTCAATCCAAAGTAGCAACTAGAGAGAAAGACTCTTACTATATTGAGCTTTGCAATCGGGGCAAATATCTCCTGATAGTCAATGCCGTAAGGCTGGGTCAATCCACTTGCCACTAGACGAGCATTGAATCTGTTAAGACGACTATCAAAGTTATACTTCACAGTGAAGATCCATTTGCAACTAACTACCTTTTTCCTACTTGACAATTTAGCTACCAACCATGTTTCATATTTCTCAAGTGTCGTTGTTTCTTTTTTGACTGCCTTTTTCCATTCTAGAGCTTTGAGAGATTCTTGAATAGATCTAAGTAACTAAATTCATCTATGAAACAAACTAAGGCATGATGATTAGGGGACAGATTATCATATGCAATGAACTCCTGGATTGGATGCTGAGTATAGTTTCTCTTTCCTTTTCTTAAAGCAATAGACATGTCATTATCTTTCTCATGAACAATGTTATCCTAATAATCAACTTAAGCATGGGAAGTATAGGAATTATATTGTGCAGATTCATCTGTCGGATTGAGAGCTTGATTCTACGTAGGTGGTTGCAGAAACTCATTAGACTGTGACTTGCTTTAAATGTGTCAAATAAGTCGTGTCGAGCTGGCCCTGCACAGTTTTAGGTTACCCAACCTGGCTACTATGCGAGGACAACAACGGCACGGTTACTATACCATGTAGTGCCTGGACCAACATGGTTCTGTGAAGGTAGGGCCCGACACAGGCTCACGACACGAAATCCACCGAGTTCGGCCCGCTTCGAATCAGACCAAAATCCTAATTTTAAAAAAAATTAGTATTTCGACTGCGTGTTGTCGCACCACCGCGCGTCTTTGCCCTTTCAAGGCTCGGCGAGCCTCGCCCGTCGAGTATCGGTGTGTGGTCACGCATGCCATGCCGAAGTGCCTTGCGTGTCGTGTCGTGCCTGACATTGCACGCGAGCTGAAAATGTCAGCCCACGTGACATGACTCATGCAGCAGGTGAGCCCAGCACAAGCCCAAGCATAACACGGTAGTGTGCCGCGCATCATGTCGGGCCAGGCTAGGCCGGCCCATTAGACACCTATAACTTGCTTCTCCTTGTATAGACACGGAACTCACTAGATTTTGGTTGCAGCAATATATGTTCCTCAAGAAGATCATTAAACTAAGTAAGATTTGGACAAGCTGACTTACTGCATGGAAGAGTGAGAGGTGCAACTTCTAGAGCTTAATATTCCTGAGGTATATTTCTACATGTGTCAGACAAGCCGGGCAGCCCGAGGCCGGCCAGAAGCCTGGCAAGGTTCAGTCGTGCCTGGCCCTGCACGGCACGCTACAGTGACGTGCCCGAGCCTATGCAGGATAGACCATCAGCACGAATTATGTCATGTCATGCCAAGGGTTTTAGGCCCACGTGCCGTGCTAGGCACGGCACAGGTGCTTGGCACATGGACACAGCACAAGGGACGTTGCATCAAGCAACGCTCGACAGAGGGGCAACACAGCGATGCCTGATGGGCAATGGCTGCACAATGGCGCATCGCCCAAAACCATAATTTTTTTAAAATTGACCCAACATGACCCGAACTGCTCCGAGCAACCCGGCCCAAAACAGCCCGAACCAAGGGGGTCCCAAGCCACAAGACGTGTAGGGCCTGCCCTCCAAAAAAACATGTCGAGCCTACCCTCCAAAAAAATATGTTGTGCCTGGCATGGCATGCCAGCCCGGTTGGGCCCAAAAAAATGAGCTGGACCAACCTGGCCTGACCCATTTGACATATCTATATATTTCTTTCCCCCTAAATATCATGTTTAGGATAAAATGATAGATTTTCAAAAAATGTGATATCCATGAATATGTAGAATCGACGTGTGGACAAACAGTAACAATTATACCTCTTCTGAGAAGGTGAATATCCCAAAAAAATGTATTTAAGTGCTCTAGAATCTAATTTCTCACAGTGCTTCAAGTGGATGAGAACAAATACAGAGCACCCAAATATTTTTAATGAAATAGTAGACATGACTCAAATATGTGAAAATAAAGTGAGAAGTACCTGGTGAAAAGTTTAAAACTGGAGAACCCAATAAGACATCTGATTAATGAGATAAATGACTGCAAAAACATTTTTTCCGAAAAATGATGAGGGACATAGGTAGTGACCATCAAGGAACAAACTACATCAAGGATGTGTCTGTTCTCGCACTCAACTATTCTATTCTACTGAGGTGTATCAAGACATGAGTTGTGATGAATGATTTCATATGTTAATAAATAGTCTCTCAAGTAATATTCAAAGAATTTTCTGTCATTGTAAGTATGCAAGACTTAAATTTTGGTTTGAAATTAGTTGTGGATCATGGTATGAAATTTTTGAAATAAAATTCTTAGTTCAATGTTTTCTTTCATTAGATATAGCCAAGTGAGACGGATGTAATCATCCACAAACAAGACAAACCAACGGAAAATATTAATATTGTTTACCTGTGAGGGTCCCCATATGTAACTGTGAATAAGAGAGAAAGGCTAGGATGGTGCATATGAGTACATTGGATAAGACGTGCAAAAATATTTTGACAATTGACATACTTCACATTGAAAAAAAACTAAGTTTTTTATTAATAAATAGTAAAAGAAATAATTTTGGAAGGTAACAAAATTTGGATGCCCTAATCATAAATAAAACAACATTACTTCAATTTATTTGATTCTAATAGATTACCTTCAGTAGATAAACTGGCAACCCTTGGAGTTTGTCTAGACCCAAAATTTATCACTTTGGAGCTATTAAAGCATTACCATCAAAGTGTCTATCATCTGCTTTGTGATAGCTGCAATGACTCCAGTAGGTTTGCATCTTTGCCCACGGTAATATTTTCAGGACTTTCGTTAGACATTCAATCAGGTGGCTTCCAATGAATCTTCCACCATATGTTATGAGTATGTCTTGCAGTGATCACACCAAGGTCTGTCACCCTTCTTTTTTGTCAAAGCCTAGACTATTTTTTGCCACCACCATTGGAGAGTGATCTTTTGCGACCAAAACTAGAGATTAGTTTGAACCTTGTACACCTCCAATCATTACTTGCTTTCAAAGTTCCTCCCTATGTACCTCTAAGAATGCATCATGAAGGCCTGGTAGGGAGATAGCCAATACATGACATCGGACATCATTTAGGTTTTTGTTGAGCCCAGTAAGGAACTTCATAATCCTATCTTCTTCAATAATTCAATTGAATCACTATCTATCTTAAGCGTTGCTCCAAGCATGCAAGCGGACTAAATCAAGTTGCTGCCATAGTTATGACAAGGTATTATAATATTAAGAATAGTCATATTATCATGTATTAACTCATGAATGACTGTTTTGACTTCGAACACTAGTACAATATTATCTTGAGTAGAGTAAGATGCACGTGCAGCTTCCCAAATCTCATGTGTTGTCTTGTAAAGTAAGAAGATTTCTTCAATATCAACTGTCATAGAATTGATCATCCATGACTTGATGGTGTTATTCATCATTTTGCATTTCGATAGGAGGCATTATCGAATTCCAAGAATTGGAATTCTCCATTCAAGTAGTCATATTTGTTTTTTCTGCTGATGAACATAAGAACTGAACTTGACCATTGTAGATAATTTTTCTCATTCAGCTTATGACAAGTGATGAGGAATGAGATATTATCTGTGATAATAGGACTGTCATCCAATCGCATCCTCTGAATAGTAATATCGAAGATATTTGAAGTGGTCTAACCCTTATTTTTTGCTGTCATACTCAAAATTAGTGCTGACCACTGATACCAATCACAACATAAGATGGTAGATTGGGGAATGGCAACTCAACAGACAGAAGCACATCAAGATTGGAGTAAAGGTGTCAAATAAGCCGGGCGGCATTGGCCCGGCCCGAGGCACAGCCCGAATATACCATGTCTGGCCCGACATGGCACAGGAATGACTTGTGCTCGTGCTCATGCCGTGGCGTGCCAGGAACAGCCCAGCACAATGGCTCATGGGCATGGTATCTCAATACAAGCCAACAAATGCCCCGACACAACCTCACGCCGGGAACCCAGCCTCATGCCCAGAACCTAGCCCCACGCTTCCGACCAGAACCCGAGGCCCAACAAATCCTATATTTCCGTTGAGCCCAATCCCAACCGGGGTCTTTTTCCGCACCTCCAGACCTGAGTCTGAGCCCTCCATGGCTCCATTCCAAAAGTAGAAGCTTATAGAATGGACCATTCGGATTGATTTGATGATCAAACCAACCCAACGATAAAAAATAAATAAATAAAAATAAAATTCAAATTTAAGCCATAAAATTTTGAATCCAATGATTATGCGGCAAAATCAGATGGTATTAAAGATTTTTCCCATTTTTTAATTATAAAAAATTAAAAAAAAAACAAAAAAAATATTTTTTTTAAACTTATCTTTTTTGTTTTTCTATAAAATCTCTCACCTCCCCTCGTTCTAAAATTTATGTTTTTTAAAATATAAATCTCTTTCTCTCGCTAATTTTCTATCTCATATTTTTGAATATCATTTTCGAGCTTTCAACATTACATATTTCAAAACTCAGCTTTTGTGTGGATTATGATACGCATGTTGTGCGGACATAAAAAAGCTAAAGTTTACACATTATGGTTTATGGGTATTTTTTTTATTAATTTTTAAGTTTTTAAGTTTTAAATCTAAAATAGTCTACTTCTTCTCTCTAGTCTAGTCTTTCTATCTCTGTATTCTAAAAAATATAAAAAGATAATAAACAATAATTTTAATAACAAAAATAAAATTAATTATAATTTAAATAACAAAAATCCTATGAAAAAATCCGAGACTATCAAAACATTAATTTCTCTGATCGTCTCGACCGAAATATCTAAAAAATAAAAAACTAAAAGAACTTAATTAGTTTGAACATATTTTAATATAATAAAATAAAAAATATTAGAGGTGTCAAAAAAGAATCTGAAAAGTACAAATATTATAAAAAAATATTAATATGTATGAATTTGTGTGGGATTAGGCACCTCAAAAGACATGTCAAAATATACATCAAAAAATATGATGCATTAAATCCTAAGCAAACTCAACTCAGTGATATATTTTTTAAGGTTAAATCCAGTTCAGTGTCAAAATTTACCCCCTTCATATATCACGAGTTAGGGAGGAAAGGCATAGTCAAATTGAGCACTATGATGGGCCTTACGATTAGGTTTTCGGAGGATCCAATGGTAGTCAATATCATACAGATATATTTTTAGCCTACATATCATAGAATTTCTAAATCCACATCTGAAAATAACATACAAAAAAATAAATAATAATTTATGACTTTATGGAATATATTAGAATGATATCCATGACGTCTGATATCTTGACTAGTCACGATAATACATATTTGTATGTATCACCATCCACTATGTAGATTCAAAATAAATACTAAATAAAAAAATTAAAGAATTCTCTAAAATTCTTCATCCTCATGATGATCCAACTATTTTTGAGTGTATAATAAAAAATCTTTAAAGAATATAAAATTTAAAATAAAATATTTAGTATCAAATTCGATAATGAATCTAATAATAAAATAGCAAATAACATGTTTATTAGAAATATTAAAGATGAACCATTAGAAAAATTTTTCGCATTAAATTCATGTGTCACATTATTAACCTGATAGTACAAGGAGAGATGAAAATGTGTGCCCACATCCTAAAAAATATACATAACTCACTAAAATATATTCGTATACCTCACAGACAATAAGAGTTTGGTAGTCGCTATTTGTATGCGAATCTTTAAAAAAAATATTCCAATAATGTGAGATACTATTGAAATTATATATATTTGGTATTGGAGTCATGTGTTTGATATGAACACGTAATATCCAACTACGTCAATAGTAAGAATTAAAAACTTATTATTAAAGATACTAACTGGACTATAAAAATTTCATTTATAAAATTCCTAAAAAATTTATGACACAACGAATATTTAATCATCAATTTATACTCTCACGACTTTCATTGTACTCGAGTATATATAAAATATTAGTAACATATTTAAAAAGTATCAAGATGACCCAATACTTAGCGATATGATTCTAGAGATAAAAATCAAGTACTTAAAGTACTAATCTTTTATTTCCTCGTACATGAACCATAATGTACCTGAAAAGTTTATTCACAAGAAATTAACTAATCTTTTAACATACTATGATAATAGATATTGTGGTAATACTAATGAGACTCTTAGTAAGGACATAAATATCATATTCAAAAATAACTTTTTCATTCAATTAGCAAGAAAAAAATGATGAGGTGGTCTGTCGTGATACTAATTAATGTTCAATACCATATTTATATTTATATTTATATTTAAAAAGTAATCTCAATACTTAGATACTAATTAATATTCAATCCTATCACATTCTAATACTAAGAATCTTAATATATTACAATTATAAAAATCATGCGAGTCCACCTTTCTCGTGCTATCTAAAATAACATAAAATTTAATGACTCCTTTGGTATCAAGCATAGCATCGGAATCTACTTTTTCTGTTGTGGTAAATATGATTTCAAATAAGAGATCAAGATTACAACCGAATATTATTAAGATTTTAGCATGTTTAAAGAATTAGGAGGATTCAAACTTAAGCATCTAGGTTCGTGCTGGGACTGCAGCAAAAGTAAAAAAATTGATTACCGATGATAATCCATGTGATATTAATATTGAAGATAATTTGATGATTGATGACATTGATGATTGACAAATTGAGGTATTGATTTCTGATATTGAATTTCAATTTACTAATTTATATTTTATTTGTGTTTGTTTATTTTTTTTTATGATATTACTTTGAATTTGTGCCTTTGTGAATTGATGCTTGAAACTTGAATATTAATTTTTTGTGAATTTTTATTTTACATTGATTTTTAATTTTTATTCATATTTTAATTTTAATGTTTTATTAATTAATACACTTACACTAATATACATTTAGTTTTACAATTTTAGTTATATATTATAATAAATAAACTTAATATTTTATTAAATTTAATAAAATAAAATTTTAAAAATTTGTTTTTTATTTATAGTTAATAATTAATATTAACTATTAATATTAACTAATTACTAAAAATAATAACAACTTAAATTTTTTAAAATATATAAATATAATTAAATAATTATAAATTAAAGACAAGCTCGTACGAGCCAAAACTAGCCCATCCAAACCCAACCCAGCACAGTTTCATCACTTGTCGAGCCCACGGGTCATGTCGGGCCTAGCCTGAAGAAACTGTGTCAAGCCATGCACTACATGATGGCACGATTGGGCCACAAAAAACCAAGCCAGCCCGAGCAGGCCCGTTTGACACCTCTAGATTGGAGGACATAGAAAAAACTTAATGAACAGTAGTGTTTGCCGAAAAAATTAATTTTTTTTATTTTAAGTTAAAATTGCTCATACCTCCGATACTATGAAAAATATATAAAAAAATAATTTAACTTCTAATTATGATACATGGATAGTAATGATGCCTATATATAAAAAAGAAAAAAAACAATCCACGACTATCCATAATTGTTTATCACATAATATTCCATAGAACCTTAATTTTTTAGGGTTTCATAAATCATTCCCAGAATTTAAGTGCTAAATCAACACATTTTTTAGTTGCCAAATAGAAAAATAATACCCCGTGATCAAATTAAGGTTTTTTTCTTAAAATTTTTTATTATCAAATATTCTAATTAGGATTTATACTCAAAACACAATGACACACAACTGCATTCACCATTACATACTATTGAGGCAAAAGATGCATTGAAATACGAAGTCTTTTTTAAGCCTTGAGGAGCATTGCACAACTAAGGCAACAACTTTTTTTAGACACGGTCAACCTAATATATATGAATATTATATATTTCACAAGATAATCTATAATTTTTATATAAGAATACATATATATGTGTAGACATGTATGTATATATATACACGTATATACACAAGCATATATATATATATATACATATGCATACATATATATGTATATGTATATATCTATGTGTATAGTATATACAAATATACACATGCTTAAAGATATAAATAAGTATGCACATATATGTGTATTTATATATATAGACATGAACAACTTGTCCAGGCTCATTTAGAGAATGAGCTACCCGAGCTCATTCCGAGAACGAGCTCCCCAAGCTCATTCCAAGAACAAGCTGCCCGAGCTCATTCCGAGAAAGTGTTGCCCAAGCTCATTTCAAGAATGAGTTGCAAAAGCTCGTTCAACGAGGTCAAGCACGTCTAGGCATGAGGCACATCTTTTTTTGGCACCTACAACACCTTTCAGAAATGGTTCTCGCTGTAGGCAAGGCTTTTTTGTCGATGCTTCTTGGTGCCTACACTTTTGGTCCGACACAAGCATGCCTTTAATAGCTATGGGTGCACCACCTAATGCATGTGTAAATCAATGCGTACATACAAAAAAAATGCACTATGCAAACACCATTGTGCACCTCTTTTCTGATCAAAAGCATTAAAGCAAACCCGTACACACTAGTGTGCACGCCCAAACACACCACTATGCATGTGCCTGCAAACTTCTTCTTTTTTTTGCTTCTATTTTTATCATTTTTTTGTTCTATTTCTACTTGTATTTTTTTTATGTGCAGTAGTTGTGTGACACACACTCCCTATAATCATGTTCCATACGATATGGCTCTAATACTTTGTGACAAATTGATACAAAAAAGTATATATTATATAAAATATAATCAATTGGATCTCTCAAATGAAGTGCCAGTGTGCCACCTCCAGGCAAAATTTCTAAAAAAATATTACTTTTATCATTTTCATTTTTCTTTGCATCAAAATTATTTAACCAATTGAAAAAATAATTTTCTTTCGTAACTAAGTTACAAATTAGATATCTTATATGAGCCTAATTTAACAGTAACCACCATTAACTAATCTTACTATGATGGCATATCACTATATTTAGTTTCATTCAAATTAACAAGAAATGTGTTGATATGTCAGCCAGGCCAGCAAACCCAAGCACGGCCCGCAACTAGGTTATGCACTACCTGGCCCAGCACAATACAGCCTGGAACCATGCATTGGGCCGAGTGGGATGGGATGGGTCATCTCATGACATGGTTCATATTATGATGGGCCGGGCCACATCATGACATGGTTAATGTCATGCTGGGCCAGCAACAGTCATGTCTCATGCCGGGCTAGGCACGACCTCATGCCAGGCGATCACCCAAGCAGTCAAATTTAAAAAAAAAACTCACATGCCCTGTCACAGCAAATCCATTTTTTAAAAAACAATCAATCATGTGCCCTATTGTAATTAGTCAAACCATGAGCCGACCACCAATCGACCATCACAGTCGTGCACTCAGGGTCATGCAACTGTCCACTGTCGAGTAACGACAAAGATGCACGACCCATGCATATTTACCTTTCTGCACGTTCGGGCACTACCGTGCACTTAGCTATGTCCATTGTACCATGCTAAGCTGGTGGATTGCATCACCGTGTCATGTCTAGCATGGCACAAAAATTTAACCAAATCATACATGGCACAACATAGTGGCATGGCTATGCCTTGAAAAAATAAATCGTACCAACACAACACGGCTCATTTCACACCTCTAACAATTTGTCATATATTTATTGTTTGTGCTACATATTTAAAACGTTAATAACTCATGAACTTGTTATTTTAACATCAAAAAAAGGAGAATTTGTTGGACACTCAACAATTTAGGAACTAGAAAACTTTTAGATAAATTATGACATATGAACAACTTTTTTATTTTGCATTGGATAGGATCAATTACACCCAATTATGATTTAAAAAATATCATACCAAATAAGATGTCATATTGGCACCAATAATATTTTGATAAAAGAAAAATGATTATAAACATCAAATTTAACATAATGTAAACTTTAAGATTTCAGTATCAAAATATTAACTAGATAAAAATAGATTCCAAACTTAGCTAAATATTATTGTTCTTTCAAATAAAATTAATCAATAAGAACTTTCCTAATAGCATTATAATTAAAAAAAAGATCATCAATAACAACATCAATCAACAACAATCAATGGTAATCGAAAAAAAATTATACTATCACTAAGCCATTATTATGACTAATATTATATCTAGATGTTACAATACAATAAGATAAATTTATATTAAAAAAAATATTTAAAAAAAATTTAATACAAGATAATTATACAATAAATATTAAACATCAATTTTCTAATTAATAAATAGAGTTAAGATGATAAAACTATTAACTATATTGCAAATAAAATTGTTATAAGTATCATACAAGTGATTAGGGCACTCTTAAAATTTTGATTACTGCTATTATACTGTGTGTTTGTGTGTGAGAGAAATGATTAGAGCACCGCTACACCCATTAGCACTTCTCTCATTAAATAACTAAATACATGTTGCTATGACATGAAATACAATCAGTGAATACTACTAAAACAATAAATAATTGATAAAAACAAAGTAAATACTGACTTGATGTTAGACAATAATATCTATCATGGGATTCTATCAATCTCATACCTCAAAATTTGATTATAATAACCATGCTTGAGTGTGATTATCTTTGTGCAATATTAAACATGAATATTGGAATAAAAACAAAGTAAATACTGATTTAAGATGTTAGGCAAGAATATCTATAAAGGGATTCTATGAATCTTATACCTCAAAATTTCATTAAAATAACCATGCTTGAGAGTGTGATCATCTTTGTGCAATATTATGCAATTAACTGCTAGAGAGTTGGAGGTCCCAAAAAAATGCAATGTAATAAACAACCTTCTATGCATCTAACTCTGATTCTATCAGGCCAACAAAATGTAGTATAATTTTAAGTATTATAGATAAAAAGTAAATATGCTTCCCAAGAGAAGAAAAAACAAAAAACTAGACAGTCAAAGTATGAACAACCATGATATTTTTCCATCTTGCAATTGTAGTTACCTTCTTAATAAAATACCCGACATTATCATCACACTCCACCTCATTAATTTGTGACCACGAATCCTGGGAAGTTTCCTTGATTTCCTTTTTGTATGAATTCAAATACTTACTACCGTGATCTCCCTTCATCTTCTTGCTACCAAAGCTTCCTCTGGTGCACACCAACTCCTCTTTCCACTTAGTGCAATCCTTTTTGTCAACTTGGATCTCAGTGCTACCCTCAATTTGGCCATTGGAATTTACTTTGAAATCCATGGGCAGTGAATGACGCACTGAAGGAAGCCGTGCCATTGAAGTAGGCCGAGCCGGTAAAGCTGGTGGCACGTCATCTAACTTTACTGATGCTCGATCTTGTTGCTGCAAAGAAAGCAACATCACCTCCAGTGAACTCATCACGGCCATAGGTGAAGTCGAAATCATTTTGGGAGCAAGTAGTGATTCCATTTTTTCAACCCTGAAATTACTGAAATTGTGACTAAATAAAAATAAAATAAGTGATTGCGTTTCAAGTATCTAAGTGCGACCTAGGTCGCACTATATAAATTGCTCCTCGCCTACGTGCTGTAAAAAAAGAAACACGCAAAGGAACGACAAAACAAGCAGTTGAGTTTCAAGTATATGATAACATAACAATCAATCGCTAAAAAATATGACACTTAAAACATCATTGCTAAAAAAAAGAAAAACATGAAAATCTACATAATGAAACTTGACAAGTAATGAACAAAAATAACATCATTGCTAAAAAACAAATACGTTTCAGAAGGCGCAATTCCAACAACAAACAAATGTGGCGATGGTGTATAACATAGAAAAATGTTCACCTTGAATATTCTTAGAACGTCTGGATCGTTTCTGTTTGGTTTATGTTGATGGAGCGCAAAATTAAAGTCGAGTGCCTGTGCCTTTGGATGTGCTAAGGATGGGAGATCTATGAGGAAACAAAAATGACGATGAGTTGCGGGATATGGTCTAAGCCGGTAAAGCACCATGGAACAAGAGAAAAGTAGTGAAAATATTGGGAATGGCAGTTAATGTTTTTATTGGAGATGGGAAACTGTGTTTTGGACCATTGGTACACAAAATAAAAAATAATTAAAATAATTATCATTTTAAAAAAATTTAAAAAATATACACTAAAATACAAAATAATTACATTTTAATGCACTGAAAATCGAAAACCTAATTTTACCACCTAACTAACACATCAGCATTTAAAAAATAAAAAAATTAATTAAAAATTGATTACTTATTAGTTACCATACACCGCAATGAGATTCGAATCCGTGACATGATGAACAAACTCATTTTGTTATTGAATTTTAATTTTATATATATATATATATAATTATATATTTGTAGATATTTAAACAACAATATATATTAATATATAAACATAAATATATATATATATATAAATAGATACACATAAATATATATAAAATAAATAAACATAAACATGTATAAATAAATAAACATTAATTTATATAAATATATGAACATGAATATATATAAATATATAAACACATACATAGTATATAAATATATAAACATAAATATATAAATGTATAAACATAAATATATATAAATGTATAAACATAAATATATATAAATATATAAGTGTGTGTGTGTGTGTGTGTGTGTGTGTAATTTTTCAATATTAAAATAAATTTGTGCATATAACTGGATGGCAAAAAATGCTTGTTTTATTTATCATGTCGATTAGAATCCCATCGTGGTGTCCATCAACTCATACAATTTTAATATATTTTATTATTTTTTTTAATACTAACTTGTCTATTGGGGGCCAAATTAGGTTTCCGATTTTGAATGAACTAAAATATATTTTTTTGTATTTTTATGCATATTTATTATATTTTTTTAAAAAGTATCATTTTTTTAATTATTTTCGTGTTTTGTGTATCAAAACACAAATCTCACTTTTCTCAACATGTCGTCACATTTTTCAAAATTACTCCCAAAATTTGTTTTAATTATAGGTGCTTCTCCCTCTCTTTAACTGTCCAACACCACGCAAATGGCAAACCATGCCTAGCCAACTCACATAAAGGGGTAAACTAAAGCATCACAAAATCACAAGTCATGCCAACCTCATTGCACATGCGCCACTAATGCATGTGGCATGTCTCCCATGACAAATGACATATGCTTAAACATAGATCATGCTCGTCGAATCAACAATTAGCATAGCATGTTTAATAAAATACTAAATGTTTGTTTGGTTTTAGGACTGAACACTTAAAGCAAATTGCTTTAAGTGTTTAGCTATTTGTTTTTCAAAAAATAGAAAAATTAATGATAAATTTATCTTTAAAAATTTTTTTAATAGTTAAAGTTAATATATTTAGCCTTTTCTATTCAAAAAAAATTATTTTCTAACTAAAGTAAGAAAAAAAAACATCATTACCTAATAAGGAGAATAGCTAATAATACTAAATATTATGGATGATAACGGGTGGTTTGGTAAGGGACTACCTCATCTGGACCCGGCTCATTTATTTTTTTTTTAATTTTACTTCGTTACTATTCTTACTCATCACCCAATATTAAAAAATAAATAACTTATTACTTATTGCTATTAAGTATCATTCAGTATTAAACTCAAAAAAAAAACTCTATTCAATATAAAGTAAAAAAAACAAATACCACCTAAGTACCATATAATTACCACTGGGTGACAAGACTCTGCCCGTATTCAAACAACTATCGATCTACCAACATAATACAATGTAATAGTATTGGCTAAATCAATTCTAATAAGTGAAAGTCTAACATATATGAGGAATCCCAAACACGTCAAGACCACTAAATTTGTGGAGGGCATTTTGGGCAAGATAATTGTAATATATGAAAGCTCTTTTTGCAATTGTATCATATGATTTCTTCAATTGTGGAGTAGTTATTAAGTGAATCTCTACACAATTTTCTATGATTATGTAGGAAACCCCTTTGTATATGAAATTGCACATGTGATCTCAGAGATAATAACTAATCAAATAAATATTTTTTAACATGCATGATTAGCCATTATAATGAATTAAAACTTCATATCAAAAGAGAAAATTTTTAATTTTTCATCCTCGTGTCGACCCTCTAATATATGATTTATCTATATAAATATTTTAGAAAGACATTCATAGTAGACAAGTATTACCTTGGTTAATACTTCAAATAATAGAATTATCATGTATTTATTTGTATAACTAATTAGATAATTTACTAAGTGAAATTTTACATGTTAGTTGTCTTTATCATATTATTAATTTAATGGTAAAAATTAGCATAAAATTAATATCATTTGTATTTGAAGTTAATTAGATTTTCATATAATTTTAGTAACATGATATGATTTGAAAAATTATTATTAATTTTTAAAAAATTTTAAGGTGTTATATAATATTAGTAGCATGTGTTATTTAGTATACACTCATATATCATGCATCACATTTAGGTATATTTACAACATGAGTGGTATATTTCAACAATATAAAAAACATTCACTTTTAGTGAAATATGTGTGGATATAAAATATTAAAAAATGAATACAAATTCAACCACTATATTGCTTATGTGCTTACATTTATTCAAGGGTTAAGATGGAAGGTAAAGATAAAAGTTAAAATTACATAGTTAATATGTGAACTTACCATCCATTATCAAAATAAGCCTTATTGAATAGACCTAGCCATTTTTAATAAGAAGTGGATAATACCTTTGCCATTTAATTGAAGTTTATACTTTCATCAATTATTGAAGTGGTTGATAATGTCTAATAAAAATGCTTTCTACCAATGTTCAATTGCTAGAGGTCCCACTATATCCATTTCATATTGTGTTAATGACCAATGGCTAAAGATGGGAATCCCTAATTGTCGTGGTAGTCTATTGATTGATGTTTGTCTTTTGTAATGGTCATATTTTTATGTATGGCACATGACTTTGGCCTTCATAATTAGTCAATATAAATATTTTTTTCTTTTTATTTTTTTTTTACTTTTTTCTTACTCATTATTATAACCATTATCATTATATTCTTTTTAATCTTTTTTCTTCTGTCTTCATCATCTACTCCATTTTCATCTTATTTTTTTCTACTTTTTTTGTTCTTCTTCATCAATTTTTTCTTATTCCACTTCTTCCACCTTCTCTTCCTCTTATAATTATTTTTTCTATTTCATTCTTCTTCTTCTATGCCTTGTTTTTCTACATATATTATTATTATTATTAACCATTATCATTATTATTATTATTTTCTTTTTCTTTTTCTTCATATTCTTAACATTATTATTATTATTCTTTTAACTCTTATTCTTCCTCCTCTTTTTCTTCTTATATTTTTTTGGCTTCTTATTTATATTCTTCATCTTATTCTACTTCTATTTTTATGTCTTCTTCTTTATATTCTTCATCTTATTATTCGTCATCTCCTTCTTTCGTTGATTTTTATTCTATTCTTCTTCTCTTGATTCATCTTCTTCTCATTCTTCTTATTCTCTTGTTTTTTTTCTTCATGTTCTTCATCATCATCTTCTTCTTTTTCTTCTTATCTTTCTTCTTCTTTTTCTTCTTTTACTTATTCTTTTTATTCCTTTTCTCCAACTCCTCCTTATTCTTCTATTTATTCCTCTTCTTTCCACACTTCCTTACGTTCTTCTTATTCTTCTTCTTTTTCTTTAGTTTTGTTGTTGTTATTATTATTATTCTTCCTCTTTTTATTTTTTTACTTTTTCTTCTTTTTTAATCCTATTTTTTATTTTTTATTCTTTATGTTCTTCTTTTATTCTTCTTATTCCACTTCTTTTTCTCTCTTATTCTTTTTTTTGTGTTCTTCATATTTTTCTTCTTCTTCTTCCTCTTATTATTATCATTCTTCCTATAATTATTCTTTTTCTTTGTTTTATTCTCTTTATTATTATTCCTAATCTATTCCTCCTTCTTCTTCTTCATCTTTATCAACTTCATCTTATTTTTGTTCATCTTCTTTTGCTTTTTTTTTTCTTTTTCTTCTTTTTACTCTTCATTTTTTTCTACATCCACTTCACCTTCTTCTTCAACTTTTTCTTTTCATTATCTTCAACTTATTATTCCTATGCTTCTTCTTATTTCTTCAAATTATCATCATCTTTTTTTCTTCGTATTTATTTTTGTCTCCCCCCTCTACTTCTTTTGCTTGTTGCTCTTCTTCCTATTTTTATTGATATTCCACTTCTTTGTATTCTACTTCTTATTCTTTCTTTTTTCTAGTCTTCGTATTCTTCTAATTATTATGATTAATCATCCTACAACTCCTATTCTTATTCGTATAATTTCTCATATTATTTTTAATCTTGTTTTTCTTATTATTCTTATTCTTTTTTTTAATCCTACTCTTTTTTATTCTTCTTTTGATAGTACTTCTTTTATTTTATTTTTTTCTCCTCGTTCCTTTTCCTTTTCTTCATCTTATTCTTCCTCCTCCTCCTATTCTTCTTCTTTTTCTTACTCATCTTTTATTGACACTTAATATTATTATTGTTATTCTTCTTTTTCTTATACTTCTACTTCTCATTTATCTTATTTTTATTTTTTTTCTTATTTTTGTTTTTCTTTTTTTTCTTACTCTTCTTTTATTTACTATTTTCCACTTTTTATTAATATTCTTTTTTTTCTTCTCTCTTCTTTTTCATCTTCCTCTTTTTCTTATTGATCCTCCTTTTATTTTTCTTCATCTTTTTATTTATTCTTCTCTTCCTTCCACATTTTATTCTCTTACATATTCTTCTTCGTTATTTTCTTCATGCACTTCAATTTTTTTTATTCATGTTCTTAATTATCTTTTTTTTTCTACTTATTCTTTCTAATATTCATCCTCTAGTTCTTCTTCTTATTCATCTTATAGTTAGTCTTCTTCATATTCATCTTCTAGTTATTCTTCTTCTTCTTGTTCTTCATCATTCAGCATGATGATCATGAACATCTTCTTCTTCTTCTATTTTTTTTTTCTCATGTTATTTACACTACAACAAAAACCATAATCAATGATGCCTAAAAAACATCATTATATATATAATGTCGCTTATCGAGAGCATCATCCGCTAGCATGACATAAAAAGTTTATACATATAATGACGTTTTTTTGTAGTGTCGTTGAATCATACATTGACGCTAAAATAAAGTGTCATTTTTATTAACAATGACGCTTTATTTTAGCATTAAGGTATGATTCAATGACACTACAAAAAAGCGTCATTATATGTTGTCGCTATCAAAATTTTTTTTAATACTATGATGCTTAGAAAAAGCGTCAAGGAAGATTATAATTTAAATAAATTTAAATTTAATAATTAATTGTAAATTATTTTCACCTGTTATTGTAATACTGCATGCACACAAGAACAATATTCTTTACAATCCATACCAAGAATACAATTTTCAAGTACAATGGGGAACTCAGACTTCTTACAAATCAAAAAAATATATAACACAATTTCAACATTCATTTCTTAAGTTCAATTCAAAATTTTTGATATATACAACCCAATTGTGCCTTAACTCCATAAAACTGATTCCTGCTAGCCTGACAAAATTGTGAGTTAATTTCCAAATAAGGTAACCTGCATACAAATAGATGAACAATAAATACTTAGACTTGCTGAAATAAATATATTATAGAGAATTGGAAAAAAAAATAGGAATGATAACAACATATCATAAAAATAATTTAACAAATTTAACAAAAACAAAAACAAAGTTAGTAGTAATGGATAAAATATAAAGCTGGAGATTTATAAATTATGGCATAAAAGTTGATAAAATTTTTTAAAATACAAAATAATAATAATCCACTTAAAACCTAAAGGTGTGTAGTGAGTTTAAAGATCTCACAAACAACTTGAAAAAATACTACAAAAACCAATTAAATAGCATAAAATGAAAAGTTAAATTACTTGTCATCTTCCTAACACATCAAAAAAAACTCGATGAGATGCTATGTAATTTAATTTCAAGTTCTATTTGATTACACAAATATAGTAATCTAATCAGCATATAGTTTTAGATTCATTAATAAAATATTGGCTGCATTAAAAAAAAAATTGTGCCTTGAAATAATTATTGTGTTTTATAAGGGTGAAAAGGTAATTTACACTGTTGTGGTAAAGTAGTGAAGCCAAAAGTCAAAATCACAATTTATTATTGTCAATCTACAACAAAAAAATCTATGGTTGACAACATACATAAAAGATAGAATGAAAACAAAAAAAAAATTAATTACTTATTAAAGTTTTGAATATTTAATTGAAAGTAAGAAGTAATAACTATGATCTCATTAAAAAAAATACATTTATTATCACAATAGTGCATGGACCATTCCAAAGTAGGAAGATCTCCTAACTTGACTCAAAAAAAGTTTACCTTTAAACACCTAAGAATCATGCATTCAATATACTAACGTAATTCAACATATGAAAAAATATTGAAATATAATGATTGTGTAAGTTAAATACTAAAATGTCTTCAAATGATTATGTCGAACAATTTACCTTTTGTCATAGTTTTGTTCAAAAGAGATATAAATTTCGAACGTCATCAAAAGTTAATGTTGTAAATCCCAAAATTTGTTCATGCTTCAATAAAAAAGGTGTCCCCAATGCTTTTCAAACCGAGGAAAGTATTAATTGAGTCACCAACATCACCCATTTAGATCGTACTTCATCCAACTCATCTTTGTTGTATGATTCCTTCCCATTAAACTGTTGAAAAGTAAAGTATTATCTTAATCAATAAAATTGGAAAACTAAAAATAACTGATATATTGAGAAACAACAAATCAACACATACATTTGATGTTAGACATCCTTGATCAAGAATGATATCTCTCATATATCTCATCACATAGTATCCACATTCAACGCTACCTTGTTGTCTTGGGCACTGAATGTAAAATAAAATCAATATATATTTATATGTAGTTACTTGCAAGTCATATTGTAAAAAATTTAAAATTAAGCAGAAGACACTAAATATTATATTACTCAGTTAATGAGTTATATACCCCAAGTACAACCCAATTAGGCTCTCTTTTTGATGATATATGTTTTTTAAAGTGAAGATTTCTTTGAGCCCTGCATTAAGAAAAAAAATTTTTGTTGTCACCAAATGCTTCATTCTATAATAAGAAGGGAAAGATTTACATATTAACAATGTCTTTAAGATCATCTGCAGGTTGATGATGCAAGGAATCAAGGTAATAGGCAATCAAAGTCCTTATTTCAAATACCACCAATACCCAATGACAACTACAAAATTAAGATTAGTGTAACAACATATCATTTATAATTTGATATATATGCATACTTATAATCTTACTTATGTTAAATAACGTACCCTGGGTTATATGGAATAAAAACAAAATCTGGATTATTTGCATTCATCAACCGATTAGCTATAACCCTTGACCTATTTTTCTTGCTTACTTCTCCTAATTCAACTTTGGAAACCAATGTCGAAATTATAAAAATAAATCGCTCTTCCTCTTTAGCATCAATCATCTTTTTATGCAAATGCCTGATTTAATTTCACACAATATTTAAAAGTTATAATATTTTAATTTAACTAATATTAAATACAATTCGCATAATGAAAAATCAAAGCATAAATAAAATAGTTAAAATAAATGAAAAACATATTAAAATTTTATCTTACCATATATAGAACAAAAGGCAATTAGATGACACCTTTATTGATAATATAATGATATACATGTCTTCTTTCATGAGGAAGGTGTTAAATGACTGTCCAAAAACCTCCTCTATGATTTCTACTGCATGTACGATCTCATTTTTTAACAAGCTCCCAACTAATGTAGCAAAGTTCTTGATATCTACGAGATTCTCATAATTTAAACTCAGTGTTCTCTCTCTATTACTCTTGTTGGGCAATCGCGCTTCCACGGGTAGTGAGATTAAGAACAGAAAACACAGAAACAAGCAATATATATTCTCAATCCATAAGCATCCACGACAGAATCAAAACGAGAAACCAACACAGCAAATAACGTGGTTCGCTAGTCGCTCAGTACGACTAGCTACCTCCACCAGAAAATGCTTATGCGTTACAGATTAAAACCAAGAAATAATGTCTTACAGTATGCAGCACGGCAGTCGCGAAATCACGCAGAGAGAGAGGAGAAGAGATGATGAATAGTTCAACTGGGTCAAAAACAGCCGCACGAAAAATAAATACAAATGTTTTTATACAAAAATAAACAGCCGGTTCATTTAACCGAAGCGGGTCGGATCATGGACCGGGTCAGGCTCTGCTCCAAAAATTTCTAGCTTTTAATATTTCCTTTCCTGCACTTACATGAAAATATTAAAACAGATTATTAAGTTAAAACAAATTACATATACAGCAACTCTATTTCTTAAATTTTTTTGAATCCTATCAAACATAAAATATCTTTGTATAAATAAGAATTGTCTTAGATAAACTAGTATTATTATTATTATTAAGAAATATTTTATTTAAAAAAAAAACACTTACCTGGATGCGAAGAGTAGAAGGAATGACAAATTGGGCATGCCATAAAATTTGATGCCCAATAGCATCTCCAATAGTGGTAATTTGGCTTGGAATAGGTACAGGAAGTAATGCATTTGAATCATAAGAAATATCCACGGCAACAAGGCAGTTATCACCACATTCAAGTACCATAGTTCCAGCTGCAACAATATTTTCTTTTATCAAATGGCCAATTGACAATTTCTTTCCTGTAAAATGAAACTTTGTTGTTTAGTAATATGCAATCATCTAAAGTTGATAATTTTCACGTAGAAAAGTATTAGTTAGACAAAATTGAATTATCGTAACTTAATGAGCTTATTAATATAATTTATCATTCTAACTTATATTGTAACATTACTTATATATTTTCATATCAACTTGGTAAGTTGATATTAAAATTATGAGTTTGTGATACCACATTTATATTAAAGAACATAATATTAAATACAACTATCCTTTTTTGCTGCTAGCATTGGTGGAGCGTGGGCTTCTACTTGACGTTTTGGTTGCTCAACACTTTCCAGAAGGACAAAATGTTTTTGAAGCATGTTAGAGCTACCAATATCTGATTGAGATGCGGTGGGTACCATCTGAGAGAGTTGGAATAAAATCTTTGCCTCAAACTTTGATTGTCACTCTTGTGATTCTTTCATAAATTCTCGCAAAGCACTATCAGCCATAGAATGAAAATAATTTCGCGGAGTATAATGATTTCTTTTAGCTCGTACTCGACCACTAAATTCTAGAATTCCCAATGCTTCTGTAAGTATGTCATTTCCATTGAAACTCAAACTACTTTCTTGTGACTGTTACAACTTCATATCTTGATACACATTTCTATTATAAAATTAAATGTCATATTGGTTACAATAAATAAGTATATACCGTAAATGAAATATTTGTTCCATAACTTATACTTACAATCTTATCCATAACTAGAATGACGACTTCATCATACGTGCCATCTTTTTTAACCATCGCTTTCTTCCATAATACACTTCTTTCAATGACTGAAGTAAAGTCGGTTTCTACCGACTTTTACAATATTACAATGTAATATAATGAGTCTCTAGGCAAATTCAACATAAAATAAAAAGTAAAGTAACAACATATTTAACTTACCATCTCCGTTTCAAGACCAGCATATCCTTTCCTACTAAGATAATGATTATAAATATGTTTTTTCCTTCTTTCCTTTTGAACTTCTCTAAACTCCTAAAATTTTATATTTATATTAAGTAAAGAAAAATTGAGAAAATTCCATGAAAATAATTAGAAATATACCTGAAATCTTTGAGTCACTCTTTCTTTGACAAAAATTGTCCAATCTTCATCTTCAATAAAATTGTATTCAGATGGTTGTTTTTTAAGAAGCTCGAATTAGTGTTTGAATGGAATGATATACTTTACTGTCAACATATTCTTGAAATATCTAAAGCACCTGCCAATTGTTTTCATACAATTCCTTCTACTTTTAAAATCCAATGTAAATGCAGCCTAGAAGTAATGAACATAGTTATAAGTTGTTAAAAAAATTTGCAAATAAAATTAGAAAACGTTAAAAATATAAAAAATAAATACAAGTTTACCTCAATGGAGTCCCACAATTTATTCTTCAATTACTTGGGTATATGGTGCCAAGTGTTATATCTAATTGGGACCATGATACGTGCCAATACCCCTAAATAACATGTGAGATGCAATGCAGCTTTTCCGACATAAATACCATCGACATTATACTGAACTGAAAGTTTAATCCCTTTGCTCCTATTCTTGATATTCATTGGCTTTCTTGTTATCCCTCTACATATATTTCTTGTAGTAGCTTTATCTAGTAGTTCCGTTTCCATACCTATCAAAAAAATAATAATAATGTTTAAAAAGTACTAAAAATAAAAAAATATTTAAAAGGAAAAAATATAACTAATTAAAGGCATTACCTAATCAGCTGTTGTGCACAAAACATAATAATGTCAGTTTTTAGAATATTCTCAACCTGCCATTAACTAAAATTGAAAGAATAACATTCATCTAATAACAAAGTCGAATAACTTAACTAGTCCTCATATATTTAAAAAACAAAAAACTTTAGAAGCATATCAATTCACAAAGCAATAACAAAGATAAAATAATGAATCATTTATAATATTTTTCTCGACCCAAATTCTCTCGCAATCATTCCGATTACAAATTTTATCACATTCATCCAATGTATCAAATAATTCAACTTGCGGCAAAGAAGATATGACTGGATTGTGTTCAATAGAAATTTCTATCGGATCATCATCATTTGCTCTTTTTGTGAAATCTTCTTGAGGAGTTGACAAAACAATTGACCATCTTGGATTATGCTCATCTTGTACATAGAAGACTTTCTTAGCCTGGGAGGCTAATATGAATGGATCTGACTTATGAGCCAATCTGCTAAAGTCAACTAAGGTAAACCTAAGATCATCGACCCTGATTCCATTCTTATTATAAACCCAATCACACTTGAAGACTAAAATTCTAAACATAGTATAATCCAGGTCCTAAATCTCTGTAATAACCTCATAGAAACAAAGTTCCCCGAAAATAGGATTTTTATCCTTAGCACTAGCAATTTGCATTGTCATTGATACAATACTAACTCCACTATTTTGGGTAGCTAGTAAATAATCATGCTCCTTGGTATTATATTGACACACATTTATGACATAACCATTATACTTCATTACATAAAGGCTTGGACTATTAGCTATCCATTTAAGGGTTTCAGATACAGGTTCATTATTTCCCAATGCAACTTCAACCTATATAAATAAGATAATGATATAAATTATATGGTGACCAATAATGAAAACGAAAAGGAAAATTTAAAAAACCATTTTTGTACCTTTTTTCGTAACCAAAAGGTAAAAGTACGAGCATGCTCATCTTATAACCACTTTTGCCTTTTTGATTGACGTGGATGTATCGCTTTCAACCATTGCATGTGCTCTCTATGAGGTCGTGTATAAAAATTAAATAATTAGAATAATATATAATACATACAACAAATAAAGAAACAAAAAGTAAGTGGTACTTACTCAATAAAAGGTTGGATAATTGATGTATTTTCCAACACATAATGATGTGCTTGTAACCATAAATTGGATTCGGCCTTCATAGTAAGACCTCTAAATATTGGTGCCCCGACTATGTGGTCAATGTTTGAACTACTAGGAATTCTAATTGCTACCACATTTGATAAGTAATCTGTACAAAACTCGATTCCTTCTTCTGCAATATAGCATTTAGCAATACAACCTTCAGGTCTAGTATGATTTCGTACATAGCCTTTTAACACTTTCATAAACCTTTCAAATGGGTACATCCACCTAAAGTAAACCGGTCAACAAAGTCTCACTTCTCTTATAAGATACACAGTAAGATGCACCATGATATCAAAGAAAGAAGGTGGGAAGTAATTTTCAAACAAGCATAATATAACCACAATCTCATTATGTAACTCATATAATGAAGGAACATCAATGACTTTAGTACAGAGAGCATTGAAAAAAAAACTCAATTTACATATCGCATTCCTGACATGCTTGGGCAAGATAGAACGTAACAAAACCGGCATAAATTGTTGCATTAATACATGATAGTCATGGGATTTTAATCCATTAAGTTTCTAGTCTTCAATTGACACGAGGTTTCGAATGTTCGAACTATATCCATATGGAACCTTGAATTGTGAAAGTGTTTGGTAAAACACCTTCTTTTCCTTTGTAGAATGTGTATAACAAGTAGGAGGGAGATTTGTTCTCTTCGAATCAAACACTGGTACCAATTCGTTACTTAAGCCCATATCTACAAGATCCAAGACAGTATTAAGCCCATCATTTGTCTTACATGCACTGTTGAGTAAGGTACCAATAATGCTTTCACAAAAATTTTTCTCAATATGCATAACATCCAAATTATGATGAACATGAAGATATTTCCAATAATCAAGATCAATGAAAATTGACTTCTTTTTCCAATAAGTAATTTTGTTGATTTCAGATTTTCCCAGAATAATAATTTTTTTATCCAAGAATTGAAAATTCCATTGATTTTTTTAATATTTCCTCGCCAGTTAATATTTTTGGAGGTGACTCAAACTCTTATTTTCCATCAAATGCTTTCTTTTATTTCCTATAAAAATGATTTCTTAGAAGAAATCATCTTTGTCCAGTATAGGAGTTCTTTTTTCCATGCTTTAACCTACAATAATATATTTCTTCTCCATATATTGGACAACCATAGTATCTTTTAACTTTGTATCCTGACATATTTTCATATGCAGGAAAATCATTTATTGTCCATAAAAGAATGGCTCTTAAAGTAAAGATTTCTTGTTTATGTGCATCGTAAACTTGAACTCCGTCCTCCCAGAATGTTTTAAAATCTTCTATTAGCGGTGCTAAATAGACATCAATGTCTTTGCCAGGTTGGCGTGGACCTGAAATTAATAAAGATAACATCATAAATTTTCTTTTCATACACAACCATGGAGGAAGGTAGTAAATTATCATGAGAATGGGCCAACAACTATATTTGCTATTAAATGAACTGTAAGGATTTATGCCATCTGTAGAAATTGCAAGTCTCAGGTTTCTAAGTTCTTTGAAAACTCAGGCCATTTGTGATCAACTTGCTTGCATGATGGTGAATCTGATGGATGACGCATTTTTCCATCAGAATTTCTTTCTTCGAAATGCCATATGAGCTCTTTTGTAATTTTTGATGATTGGAACATTCTTCTAAATCTTGGAATTAGAGGAAAATACCACAATACTTTCGTAGGAACTCATTTTCTCCTCTTAGTTCCAGTGTTATATGTCGTCCACCTCGAAGTTCCATAGGTAGGACATAATGTTGCATCCTTCAACTCCTTCTGATAAAGAACACAATCATTTGGGTACACATGGATTTTCTCATTTTCCATTCCCAAAGAATTTAATGTCTTTTTCGCTTCATACATCGACAACGGTAATTCATTGTTTAAAGGTAACATTTCTTTAAGAATTTGTAAAAGCTCTGAAAAGTTATTATCAGACCACCCAAAACGTGCTTTCAAATTTGTATAATTTGATCAAGGTTGGCATTCTTGTAAAGTTTATGCAACCAGGACATAATGGTTTTTCTGCATCTTATAGTAATTTTGCAAACAATTGAGGATCATATTGACAATCCTCATGTGTAGATTGAACCATTTATATTGTACTACATTGATCATCAAATTGAAGTATATCATAATGTTCTGCTTTTATGGAAGGTGAGCCAGTTGGAGCTGCCTCTCCATGCCAATACCATGTATGGTAACTCTGATCAATTCCAAAGAAAAACAAATGATCTCGAATCATTTGAGGAGTATTGAAAATCATATTACCACATTGTAAGCATGAACATTTAATGGAGGTTTTATTTGCATAATTTTGTATTACAATTGCAACAAAGCATTCAACTTCATCTTCATATACCTTCGATATTATATCTTTTGAGATCCATGAACGATCTATTTTTAAAGAAAATATTAATTCCAATAGATATCACACTTCAAATTGAATAACTCATCAATATTCCAATGTTATTCGTTGAGCAACCTCTATTTTATCTGCTAAAAAAAATTAAAAAATCAATTTAAAAAAAATATTTAAATGCATGTCAGATATAAGATAGAAGAGATGAGCATTATTTTTTGTAATATTGTTGAATTTGTTAACACACGCAAAATTATTAAAATAAAATTTAAATTGTGAAATTATTTCTCAAAGTAAGTTAGATTCATAGAAAAAAATATTTAAACAAAAAAATATCATTTAATTATACTTTAAATTAAAGTAAAATATGATAAAAGTCATTATATAGATATGACATTTAATGTCTCTAGGTCCTTAGGCTAATTGATTTTGAAATAGCATGACTATAGAGCACACATTTATATGAAATATATCCTCATTTTTCAAATCAGAATTTTAAAAGATAGAAATAACTATAAAAGATAGATATAGCATGACTAAAAAATAAATTGGAGAAGAATTTTGCATTGAATCAGAGATAGAAATAATAATTTTCAATCACCAATTTCCTCTAGACGGAATCCCAGAAATGACTAGTGCCAAACTAACAAATGGCCTCGACACCGAGGATTGGTATTCTCCGGCAAAGGAAAATGTTTCCAACAAATGCAGTGCTTGTTATGATACTTGTTTGCAAAGATGGTGTGATTGAGCTTAACTAGAGGTGTGGTGTATTTAAAGGCTTCAAAAAGAGATGAACGATCCAAAATATAAACTATTATTGGTCGCCACTATTTATTTTAGTAAATGGATAGAGTTGACACTTTTTCATCGATCAAAGATAGAAAGGTTACTTGATTTAGCTGGGACTTCTGCAACTCCAACATCTCAAGATCAATTATATCTAAAAACGGGCGACAATTTGAAAACAAAGTCTACCAAGACTTCTGCCATGAATTGAAAATAAAAACTTATACTTTATCCCTTGGTATCTGCAAAGCAATAGCCAAGTTGAGGCCTCCAACAAAACCATGTTGATCACCTTGAAAAAACAATTAGACTCTGCTAAATGTAAATGGGTGGAAGAGCTTCCTGAGGTGCTTTGGGTTTACTGTACCACTACCTAAAAGTCAACTGGAATCTCTCCTTTTGCGCTCACTTACAAGATGAAAATTATTATCCCTACCAAAGTTGATCTGCCACCATCCAAATAGTTGCACACGATTCAAAAAATACGAAATCAATAGCCACGGTGTTAGATATAAGTGAATAACAACGAAAAGTTGCAGCAGGCCACATAACACCCTACCAATACTTATGATTCAAAAATCAAAATATTATTTCTATATGGATTAATATGTATTTCATTGTAAGAAAAAAAATCATAATAAAATATATAATGTTAGAGACAAGTAAACACATATTTATAGATTTACAAAAGATAATCATAATTTTATTAGAATGATAAAGTATGGTAAAACATTAATAAAAAAACATAATTTTAAAAAAGTACAAATTAAAAAATAAATAAATTTATTTATGATTGATCTAAATGGTGCACTACATTTAATTTATATTAAAAACAAGAATGAATTTATGAATGAATTATTACATGGATGTCATTTTATGTCACCTATGCTAAGGCATGATATTATTTTTTTTTGAAGTTATCATTGTAACATTGGTGTTCTCAATGAATGAATCTTATCTACTTATATTTTTGTTGAACAGTTGCTATATAAAAATTAATATTAACATATTTAATAAAAAAAATCATAACTCCTAAAATTTAGAAAAAAAATTGCAACAAAACTAAATAATTAATATTTTATTGCTATTCAATTCATCAAAATAAATCAAACTATTCTTTCCCCTCTTCAATGTAGACATTTAAAATGAAACATGTTGAATATAAAAAAAAATATGGATCAGATAAAAAAATACCTAGGTGAGAATCAAAAAAATCATCTAATTGATGCAAGATAACATGTGACTCAAGAGTTGTTGTGCATTAATAAATATGTGGGTTGCATCAACTTGTGATTCGATCTAATTCTAATATACATACACATACACACATGTTTATTGCACTTGTTAGTAGCAATTAACATGAGAATGGTGAAGGTGATAGATTGGCAAAGCATCTGCATTTATAAGAAGAAGTTGGCTTCGGGTTTGAACAAACGAATCGTGATGGCAAACTATAGGAATTTTAAACAAGGATCACTCAGTTCAGCCCAACTCTTCCACTGTTCTCGCCGATTGCTCCCGACAAATATAGCATATAATACTGCATTTATAATACATGTGGTAAATGTTAAATCACTCGGAACACGTTCACATTAATTAATTAGGTTAACGAAAGTGAAGAGCTGATACAATTATAATCATAATGGATAAACTTACAGAATGCTGCAAATATGGCCAATAATTTTGAAGACGCGAGCTTGAACCCTATCTGTTGGAAATAACCGAACGTGATGAAGAAGAAGCGCAACTCTTTCTAGCGATAGATTAATCAATATAATTAAGTTAAAAATAATATTAAATTTTTCACATAATTATATTAAATCACCTTATTATTACATTTTATTTTTATTTCTCTTAGGGATAAAATATATATTAACAAATTACATTTTAAAATTAAATATTATTACTTATTTTATCAATAAAAATCGCAATTATGAATGTATAAATATTTAGATATTTTTTAATTTTATCATAAGTTTCTGTTTATTTTTAATAAATAATTTTGAACAAAAATTTGATAATTTTTTTATTAGTCTAGAGTAAAAATAAAAATATTATTACTTATAAAAAAATTAAATAAGAAATTTGTTACAAATCTATAAATTCAAAATTAATTTTTTCACATCCATGACACTAATAAAAGTGATAAGGTTTATAATTTTCAGCCTCTTTTTCCTTGTAAAGTTTTAAGGAGTTAAGCAATTTTCCTAACCTATTAGTCTTAACAATGACACTTCAAGTAAGTGTCATTAAATGTATACTTACAAATATAATAAAGACATTTTTTAAAAGCATCAAGATATATAGCATCATTCATTCTAAGTTTTGTTGTAGCAACAATGACATTTCTAGTAAGTGTCATAAAAACTTAATAAATTTTACAAATAATGTTGCTTTTAGAAAAATGTCATTAAATGTCTAATTACAAATCATATAATGACGTTTTCTAAAAGCGTCAAGATATAAAGCGTCATTAATTTGCTGTTTTGTTGTAGTGTTTCTCTTAATCTTTTTTTTTCCTACTTCATCATTAACATAATAATCAACATTATTTTTTTTCTTATTTTTCTTTATTTTTCTTCTTCATCTTCTTCTTTTTCTTTATTTTTTTTTCTTCATCTTCATTATCTTCTTTTTCTACTTGGTGTTCATGTTCTTTTTTTTCATCCCATTTTTTCTTCTTTTGCTTCTTGTTATTTTTACACTTATTCACCATTCTCATTTTCTTTATCATCATCTTCTTCTCATTCTTCTTATTTTTCTTTTTCTTATTTTTCTAATATTTATTTTTATTCTTTTTATTTTTCTTCCTCCCTTTTCTTTTTTTTGTCTTTTTCTTATATGCCTATTCCTCTCCTCCTTCTCGTTTATCTTCTCCCTCTTCTTTCTCTTATTGTACTTCTTCAACTTCTATCATTTCTTCTTTTTGTTTTTCTTCATTCTCATCATCATTATATTTTTCATCTACTTATTCTTTTTGTTATTCTTCCTACTTCTCATATGCTTCTTTTTCTTCTTCTTCATGGTTTTCTTCTTTTTTTTCTTTTTTTTTCTTTTTTTTTCTTTTTTTTTCTTTTTTTTTCTTCTCCCTAGCACTTTTTTTATTCTTCTCCTTCTTATTCCTCCTCCTCTATCTCTTTTTATTCCTATTACTCTTTTTGTTCTTCTTATTTTTCCTATTTTTCTTCTTTATGTACTTTTTTTTTTCATTTTCTTCTTCTTCATCATTATCATCACCTTTTTTTTTCTTTTTTTTCTTTCATCTTTTTCAACAATATAATGTTTTTATTCTTATTCTTTTTTCATCTTTTTAATTTTTTTCATCATCATCATCTTTCTTCTTAACTTAATTTTTTTTTATTCTTCTTCATTTTATTTTTGTTTTTCTTTTTATTCTTTATCTTGTTCCTCATCATCATCTTTTTCTTCTTGTTTCTCATCCTATTATTATTCCTCATTCTTCATTTTGTTATTTTTATTGTTCCACTTCTTCTTCTTCTTCTTCTTCTTCACGTTCTTACATTTTTTCTACTTATTGTTCCTTTTTTTCTTAATTTTCTTTTTATTCATCTTTTTCTTCTTTTTCTTTTTCTTATTCATTTTTTTTTATTTTTCCTTTTTTTTAAATTTTCTTCTTTTTCTTTTCCTCCTTCCCCTCCTACTTCTTTTCATTCTTATTTTGCTTCTTATTCATTCACATTATCATCATCATCTTCTTCTTCTTCTTTCTCTTATTCTTATTGTTTCTCTGTCTCATTTTCTTCTTTTTTTTCATCATATTCTTCTTCTTCCTTCTATATATTTTCCTCTTCTTCCACTACTTCTTATTTTTCTTCATCTTCTACTTTTTCTTATTCTTTTTTATTGTCATGTAATTCTTATTCTTCTTTTTGTTCTTACGCATTTCTTCTTTTACTTTGTTTTCTTTCTTTTCATCATCATTATCATTAGCATCATCATCTTGATCTTCTCCTTTAAATTTTTTTTTATTTCTTCCAATTCTTATTTTTTTTCTTAGTATGGTCATTCTTCTTCTTCTTATTTATGGTTTTCATCATTTTTTTAGTTTTTTTTATCATCATATTTTCTTTTTATTCTTATACATTTTATCATTCCTCTACATCTTATTCTTCTCAATTATTCTTCATCTTATTTATTTTTTTCTTTTTTTTTCTTCATTATCATCATCATCGTCGTCTACTTCTTCATCTTATTTTTTTTTATTCATATTCTTTTTTTTCTTCCTATCTTTTTTATTAGTATTATTCTTTTTTATCAACTTTTTATTCTTATTTGTCATTCTCTTTTTTTTCCTTCTTATTCTTTTTCTTATTCATCATTATCATTTACATCGTCTTGTTGTTCATTTTTAACATCTTTATCATCATAATTATATTTTTCTTCTTTTTCTTTTTGCTTCTTCTTAATTTTTTTCTGCTTCTTCATCTTCTTTATTTTTTTTCTTCTTCATCATCTCTATTTTTCTTCTTCTTCTTCATCTTCTCTATTTTTTTTCATCATCATCATCTTCTTTTTCTTCTTTTTCCTCTATATCTTCTTTTTTTTCTTTCTCAATTTTTTTTCTTCTCAATCTGTCTCTATTTCTTTTTTTTTTCTTTTTTTTTCTTATAACTATTATTATTATTCTTATTTGCATCATTACCATCATGATAGTTTGGCACTAAAAGTACCATATTTTAACATATATTTTCTTTTAGTTTATGTGATGTTTGTATGAGAAATGACATGAAATAAAATTTCCAAAAATAAGTTTTTGATAAATTTTGATAAAAATTAGTGAAATTAATTGTAAATTAAGCACAAAAGATAGTCTAGGTGGAATATAGAACTGAAGTAGTGAAAAGCTATGTGAAGACCCAAATTTTCAAGTTCACGACATCATTATTATTGCAATACCTTTGAAGTAGTTGTGACAAGTTTTTATTCATTGTGACTATACATATTTGTCATGACTCTACCACACCGCCACAACAAATTTCTAAATTGCAATACTATTTTTGAGTCCCAAATGTCACAACATCAATGCTTTGGTTAAGACTATTAATGGTTGCAACAACATTATTAAGTCATGACCATATTTACTCCAAAACACATTTTTGGTCATAACATTGTTTTCACGTCGTGATGACCAAAGCATTGAATCTCAATCATGATATCTAAATGAATTTGTGATAATGCATGAATGATAATATGATACTATGATAAACTTTTCATGGTCATAATATTATTGTTTCAAAATCAAAATCACAAAATTTCAAAATTACAAAGCTATTTTATGTCGCAATATTCTTTTCATGTTGTGACATCAATAAAGGGCATGACATCTTTTTTTTTTGCATCATCATCCTCACACGTGCATAATGATTTTATATAATTTTTCATGATATGATATAACCAAAGTGATTTAACTAAATCCTCTATCACGACATCAACCCAACATCACAACATAGAAATAATTAAAGTTACAATAATGATGAATGAAGTCCCTTAGAATAGATGTGACCTTATGAGTAAAAATGCTTGGAATGCTTAAAAAGAGATAGAGATCATGGGAAAAGAAATAAAAACTAGAGGCATGGAAAATGCCACATCGTGTAGGGAGATACAATAGAGCCGAACACAAAAGGGATTCAATTAGGAATTAGAATTAAAACCTAGATCCTAAATTCTTATAACCTCTGGGAATACTCAAATTAATAAGATAATTTCAAATTATTTTGCTTGAATCCCTCTTCAATATTATAATGATGCTAATTTAGAAATTTAGTGTTGATTTATATAATTATATATGATAAATATGGTTTCAAACAATTACTTTATGGTTTTGTAATATATTGAATGTTGATAGATATGGAAGTATACTATAACACCTACCCTATGGTTTCACCTTCTAATAGATGCTTTTGTGTTGACCATGATATATAATGTTAGGCAAGCCACATGACACACACAAGGGGATATTCATCGATGGAAAGAGATAGCCCTTCAACCACCTTCCCTTTCATGTGTCTTCTATGTGTGGAATTGTTAAATTGTCATTAGGCCTATAGACTTATGACAAGCTAGTCAAGATCAAAAAATCTCACATAAATTGTTAAATATATGTGAGATTACTCCAACTTCTATTTCTTTACTTATGTCTAATAGTTAAACTATTGAAGACATGTTAGTTAATGTCAAAAATTATTTTCCCTATAGACTCTGTGGTGCTAGACATAGAAAATGACTCATATGCACTATTGATTTTAGAATGACCATTTTTTCCTGATTGAGCATACATTGATTGGCATAAAAAAAGAGTTAATTCGCTATTTGAGTGGGTGAAGAACAAGTCAAATTTAAGTTATATAAAATCCTATCCGTTTTATATGAAGACGAGGAAAGCTACTCGAAAATAGATACATTCTTCTATATAGGTGAAAACTAGAATGTTGAGTTTAGAATGAACGATTTCTTGGATGATTATTGGCATGAATAAATGCAAGAAGTTAAAATAAGTTATAGAACATAATAAAGTCATGATACACATTGACGATGACACATGTTATGATGTTTGGAAATTTTCAAAGTTACAATTGAAGGTAAAAGGAAGACATGCTATCATGATGTCATGACTCACATCGCCAAAATTGCTTCATTTCTATGTGAAGAAAAAAGAGAAATAAATGCTTGGACTTTTGAAAATGTAGACATAACATGATTGGAAATATTCACACCAGTACTTGATGAAGTGCAAAAGGAAGTTGTAACATCCGAAAATGTCCCAACCATAACCATAAGCTCAATGAATAAAGAAGTCATGACTAAAGCTAAAAGAGTCATGATATTGATAAAACATAAGATGAAGGAAGAAAAGGTCATGATGTTTTTTAACATCATGACACAATTAGAGAAGGAAACATAAGATGGCATCATTATATTTTTTTAAAGGCATGACAATGGTGGAAGTAGAGTTAATCAACAATGATGTCAAAAAAATTAATAAAGTTACAACATCAAAAGGTGTCATCTAGAAAAGAAGGGAATAAATATTATCTTCCATTCAAAATAATTGACCAAAAATATAGAGAACATGAGGCACTAAAAAATCAAATATTATATAAAGAAGATTACATGGTCAACTGAAGTTGACAATTATATTATATAAACTTGACCTAAAAATTGATCTAGCCAAAGATATTAACTTATGTGATTGTAACTCAAGTATTTATTTATTCACTTGTGTGTTTATAACTTTTGTATATACATCCCACACACTTATACATTGTGATCCATGAACTAAGGAATGTTGTGACAACAAACTAAGTCATGATATTATACATGATTTATTATCCACAAAAAGAAGTTATGACATTCAAACCCAATTATAATAATTTCTACTTGAAATGATTATACATAAAAATCATGAAATTCATTCAAAATCATCCCTCACAAGCTATTACCCTCACAATATCATCCCTAAAATTTTTATAAAACATCTAATCATACGTGCTTGATCATTTTCATCCTGCTCATATGATCAAAAATAGCAACTAAAAGAGAGAAAGATTCTCTATGCTTGAGTATGAGCAAATATTTAACTATTGGAGTTTTTTTTGGCACTAAAAGTATAAAACTTTAAATATTTTTGACTTATTTCATTAGGTATTTTTATGAGAATGGGACATAAAAGACATAAATTTAATGAAATTGATGAGTTTTGATAAAAAGCTATGAAGTCATATATAAATTGAGTACAAAAGATAAACATGGTGAATCACGGAACTAAAGTATAAAAGAGTGATATGAAGTCATGAAATTTTCAAAATTACATTATCATTAATATTCACATACCTTTGAAGTAGTCACAACTTTAGACATTAGTCATGCCCCTACATATTATCATGGTATTCATTATATATAATGACTCTACCATATATTCACAATAACTTTCTACTTTGCAACACCATCTACATGGTTACGATAATATTTTAGAGTGGTGACCACATTTGATCTAAGATAAAATTTTGGTTGTGATAGCCAAATCATTGAATCTCAGCCATGATATCAAAATGAAATCATTATAATTCTTAAATAATAATATGAAGTCACGACTAACTTTTCAAAGTCATGACATTAATGTTATAGAATCAAAATCATAATATTTCAAAATCACAAAACTATTTTATATTGCAATATTTTTTTCACATCATGACATCATACTCAAGGGCATGACTAACTTTAGTGATGAAATCTTTTTATGTCACAACATGTCCTCATACATATATAATGGTGTTAATATATTTTCAATGACATTCGATGACATGATGTTATAGAATCAATTCATCTCAATTCCCTATCACAACATCAACCCAACATTGTTATATAAATATAATTAAAGCTCATATAGTGCTGATTAAAGATTATTGCAATCGACAAGACCTAACAAGTATAAAAGCCTATAAATCTTGAAAGAGAAAGATATTAGAGGGAGAGAAAAAAAGAATCAAAGGCATGACAAATACCATCATAAGTAAGGAAATAGAACAAATCGAAACATAAAATGGAGTGGATTAAGAATATGAATCAAAACATAGATCCTAAATACAAACTTTTTTTGGGATTCCTATTTGGTGTTAAAACTACATAACCTTCTTATCAAAATCATCTTCTTATTCTTTTTATTCTCCATTCTCCTGCTTTTTCTCTTCTTCTAATAACTTTTTCTTTTTCTTATTTTTCTTTTACTATTCATCTTGTCTTATTATTATTATTATTATTATTATTATTATACATATACTTCATCATCTTCATCTTCATCATCTTCTTTTTCTTTTTCTTTTCCCCTTCGCCATCTCGTTCTTTTATCACTTTTTTTCTTTCTTTTAATCTTCTTCTTTTTCATTTACTATAACTTATTTTTTATTTGATTCTTCTTCTTCCTCCTCTTTTTCTTCTAATACTTTTCTAGTTCTCCTTCATCTTCTTTTTTTTATCCTTCATTTTCCTTCTTTTTTCTCCTTCATCTTTATCTTCTTATACTTCTTTGATTCATCTTCCTTCATTTTCTTTAATTCTTCATCGACTTCTTCTTCTTCTTCTACTTCTTTTTCTTTGACTTTTTTTTTTTCTTCTTTCTTTTCTTCCCTTTATTCTTCTACTTATTTTTCTTTTTATTCTTTCTTTTCTTCTTAATCTTATGCTTCTTTCTACTCCTCCTTCACATATTATTATTTTTCTTATTCTAATTATTATTATCATTTTGCTTAATGTTTTACTTTTTCTTTTGCTTCTTATTCTTCTTCTTATTCTTATTCTTTTTATTCTTCTTTTTTTTTTTGCTTCTCCTCCTACTATTGCTTTTTCTTCTTCTTATTTTTTTTTTGCTTCTCCTCCTACTATTGCTTTTTCTTCATCTTCAACTTTTTGTTCTTCCTCTTCTTCTCATTCTTTGTCTACTTCTTCATCTTATTTTTTTCTTCTTCCTCCTCATTCTCTTCTTCTTATTATTTTTTTATTTTTGTTATTCTTCTTCTTCTTCTCCTTATTTCACTTCTTATTTTTTTTCTTCTTCCTTTCTATTTCTTAATATTATTCTTCTTCATTCTCATCATCATCATCATCTTCTTCTTCTTTTTCATACTCATCCTAATCCTTATATTCTTTTTATTTTCTTTCTTATTCTTCATATTATTCTTCTTCCTCCTTCTCCTTTTCTCTTCTACGTTTTACTATCCTTATTTTTTTTCCTTTTCATCTTCTTTATTTTCTTTTTTTTCTTTCCCAACTTTTTCTCGTCACATGTTCTATTATTCTTATTATAGTTATTCATTAAATTATTATTATTATTCTTTTTTTTCTTCCTTTTTCTCTTTTTATTATTGTTATTATTCTTTTTATTTTTATTTTTATTTTTATTTTTATTCTTTTTCTTCTTTCGATCCATCTTTTCATCTCCTATTTATTTTTACTCTTTTACTTTTTATTCTTCTTCTTGCTATTCTTTTTTTTTAGTGATCTTCATAATCTACTTCTTCTTCATATTCATCACCATCATCTTCTATATTTTTTTTCATCTTCATTATAAACATGATCATCAACATCAGCTTTATCTTGTTCATCTTATTCTTATTGTAATATTTTCCTCATCCTATTCTTAATATTATATTCTTTTTCTTCTACATCTTCTTCTTCTCCTCCCTTTTTTTTCTTTTTTTTATTGTTATTTTTCTTGTTTTCTTTTTTTTTCATCTTAATTATGAAGAAGAAGCTTCTTCTTCATTTTCTTTTTATTCTTATCTCTTTTCTATTTATTTTATTCTTCTTTCTTTTGTTTTTTCTCATCTTTTTAATTAATATGAAGAAGCTTCTTCATCCTTTTCTTTTTGTTTTTATTATTTTTATTATTTTTTCTCATCATCTTCTTCATTTTTTTGTTGTTCTTCTTCTTATTCTTCTTATTATTTTTATTCTTCATTATCATCATATTATTCTTCTTTTTCGTTTTCTTATTTTCTATCTAGTTCTAAATTTTATTAATGTAAATTATATTTTATTTTTCTTTTCCCCCCCACCCCTCCTCCTCCTCCTTATCATCATTACCATCATCATCTTCTTCTTCTTTTTCTTTCTCTCATACATTTTCATATTTTTTTTATTTTTTCAACATTATCTTCTTTATTCTATTTCATTTTATTTATTCTTATTATTATTGTTATTATTATTATTCTTTATTCATCATCATCATCTTTATCTTCATTTTAATCTTTTTATTTTGTTTATTTTTATTTATATTCTACTTCTTTTTTTCATATTCTTCTAATTATTATTATTCTTCATCATCAATCTTTTATTCTTTTAATCATCTTTTTTTTATTCTTATTTTTCTAACACATATTCATCATCATCATATTATCTTCTTCTTTGTGTTCATCATTATTATCATAATTTTCATCTTTTTTTTTCTTTTTTATGTTCTTTTTCATATTTGTCTAATTTTCTTCCTCCCTATCTCTTTCTTCATCATCAACTTGTTTTTTCATCATTTTTTTCTTTTACTTATTCATTTTTTTTTATTTTTTTACCTTCTTTTTAATTATTGTTATTATAATTATCTTCATCTAATTCTTTTTCTAATTCTTTTTGTTCGTCATCTTTATCTTTTTTATACTTTTTTTATTCTACTTTTTTTTATTCTACTTTTTTTTATTCCCTACTACTTTTTATTTTTATTCTTTATCTTTTTCATCCTCAACTTTTTTTATTCTTCTAATTTTTCTTATTTCATAACTTTTTAATCCACTTCATCTCATTCAACCTTTACCACTTCTTATTCTTTTTATTACCAATATTATTGTCATTTTTATTCTTCTAACTCCTTTTCTTCTTGTTTTTTCTTTTTATCTTACTTCCTCCATTTCTTATCCTTCTAATTCTTCTTTTTATTTTTTCTTTTTTTATCTCATTTTTTTCTTTCTTCATATTCTCATTCTCCTTGTTTCTCTTCTAGTTCTTTTTTTTTCTTCTATTTCTTTCTCCTCTTCTTCCTCATACTCTTCCTCCTCTTCCTCGTCCTATTATTGTTTGTCTTTTTAATCTTCTTCTTCTTCTTCCTCTTATTCATTCACTTCTTGTTATTTTTTCTCCTACTTCTTCTTCTTGTTCTTAATTTTTATTACCAATATTATTTTCATATTTCTTATTCTTATTCTTATTCTTCTTCCACATCTCTTTATTTTTCTGCCTCCTCCTCCTCCTCTTCTTCATTTTCCATTTTTTTTTCTTTCTTCTAACTTCTCATCTACTAATATTTATTCTTTCTCTTTTTCATCCTCATATTTTTTATTATTCTAATATTTTTTCTTGTTACGTATCTTTGTCATCCACTTCATCTCATTCTACCTCTACCAACTTCTTCTTTTTATTACCAATGTTAATATTATTCTTCTTCTTCTAACTCCTATCCTTCTTGGTTTCTTTTAAATTTTTATTTTACTTCCTCCACTTTTTATCCTTATATTTCCTCTTCTTCTTTTGTTTCTCATTTTTTTCTTTCTTCATATACTAATTCTCCTTCTTGTTTCTCTTCTTATTCTTTTTTTTCTTCTATTTCCTCCTCCTCCTTTTCTTCCTAATACTCCTCCTTCTCCTATTACTCATCCTATTCTTGTTTGTATTTTTAATCTTCCCTTTCTTATTTTTATTCATTCACTTCTTTTTATTTTTTATTTTAATTTCTCTTATTGTTTTTAATCTTCCAAAAGTGATTTGGAGGAACTTGAATTTGATTGCTAATACTTCATTCACCATTACTGTTGCAATATGCAGGCTTGTTTTTTTATTCCCTTATTCATCATATTACTTGTAAGTGTTCCTTGCTCCTTTGAATGTAAGATACACACTTTAAATTAATCTTTTCTTTTTTTTTTTATTTTTTTGTGGCTCATTTATTCATATTCACCCTTTATTAATATGTGGCTAGCTAGTAATATCTTATTATCAAATTACTAAAATTAGATGTGTTTGTTTTAATTCTCATCTGTGTAAATATTGATGTGTATGCTTGCTTGTGATCGAATATCATAGTCTTGTACAATGTTTCCCAGGTGAATCTAAAATTATTTATTTATTAATTATTTTTCATGAAGATAAGGTTGTCTCTAATTAGTATAAAATTTAATGACAAATCTCTTCTTTTCAATCACAAGAGCCTAGCTAGAATTCAAATATGTCAATGCTTAACAATTCCCATGATTTTTAAATTAAATTTCACATCTTAGAGTCATATTCATGTATCTGATAATCTTGAGAAATATATTTATATCAATCTATTTGAAAAAATTTAGGAAATAACTAACTATATTAATGATATAAATAATATAATATAATTATTGTTAGATAACAATTAAGATACTTGTGGTTAGGTCTATTTTTTGATCAAGTTGTGAGTAAACTAGTACATGTTTTAATATGCCAAAATATATTGTTTATAATTACTAGAGTCTAGCTAGAATTTGATCACATCTCTACCTGACTATACTTTTGATTTATAGATTAAAACTCATAAGTATGCAATCTTAATACTCATGAAATTGAAATACATAAGATGTCCAAATAATTCATCTAAAACTGAATTTGTAAAATTAATCTCAATTAAGATATATTCAAATAATTATCGTTCATAATTAAAATAGCATACACATGTAATACTAACATGACATGATATTTTCCTAATTTATGTTGATAGAAACAAGAATAATTTGATATACATCTCATAAGACAAAAAAAATGAGCATTTAAGTGATCACTAAGAATAAGAGATTGTTTTAGAAAATAAAAAACTTTTTGTAGTCCATTCACTATTCTCGCACTCATTGAAATACTAAAATATGATGGTTGTTATATATATATACTTCCTCATCAATATACTTGTGAAGGAATACATTTAGAATGTTTAATTGATATAAAGTTCATTTGTATTTTAATTGAATAATTTAGTTTTCATATTATTCTTTTGTATTTGGAGATATATGAGCTATAATCTTATTTTTTATCTTTTTGAAAAACTAGTAAAAAAATATTCATAGTTTTTTTCTCTACCAGAGATATCTTCCTCTTAATTATGCTTTATGGTAGCTAGTAGTATTGGAATGTGGAATTATAAAAAATAAGTATCACTAAAATATATTTACGTAATAAATAAATATATTTGTGAAATAATATATGTTCAATGTGAAAGATTTCTCTCATATCCAAATCCATGTTTGTGTTAGAGGATAAATAAGAATTGATATGAAAAATAAAAAAAATTAGTGACCAAAATTTAATATTGATTAGTTTCAAAGTAAGAGCTTGCAATATGAAAGTCTGTTTAATATCACCTAATCATGTTCATATATTTAACCTTCTGCTATATTTGATTTTCTCTAAACATGTTTGGTTTTTATTTTCATGAAATATTGGCCTATAAGTAACTTGCTGATCTCAATTAAGCTCTCACGTTAGTACTTTCGGGAAGGGAGGATTAGAAAAATCCTATTGATTGCTGGGAAATCTGCTGCATCTCTTTCTATTACTACTACCAGTGCAACTTTATTTGACAATAGTTCCACCCTATCATATGTCATTTCTTCTAAGGCTGGAGCAAATTGTTGAATGCCTCTTCTCCTCAGCAAAATATGCAACAATAGCTATTGGCACAGCAACAATCCCAACATCGGCAAAAGTAGATGTGTCAAACAGGCTCGGCCCAGTTTTAGTCTGCCCAACCTGGCTATTGTGTCGAGCCAGGCATGGAACGGACCTGTGGCCCAAAAACTACTGGGTTCAACCCTATTTAGGTTGAACAAAATCTTAATTTTTTTAAAAAAATCAGGGTTTTAGTGGTGTGCTGTCTCGCCGCCATGCGTCTTCACCCTTTCGGGCCTCGCCGAGTCTCGCTTGTCGGGCATCGGCTCATATTGACCATGTTTGGTATATGGTCACGTGTGCTGTGTCCACGTGTCAGCATGGAACGACCGGTTGAGTCATGACATTGTAGTGTGCAGTGCCGAGCAAGGGCATGGGCACGGCTGAACCGTGCCCTTGCCCATGCTTGGAGGTGGCACCATTACCTCAACAGCAATAGTTTAGGCAACCATAAATGCAGAGAGTAGGGCAGGTATGGCCAACTTTAATAATGGAAATGGCTAAATATTTTGTATTGCTACCCTTGGATTTATTTTTGGTCAAATGGGCTGCGCAACATAAAATGCAATTTGAAGCCACTTGGTCACCTTCAACCGCAACTGTCTAGGCAACTATCTTCTATTCCACACGGGTTGGGTCAGAGCCAGTTGAACAAAGTAAATCAACAAAATTGTCATCTAGCCCAAGGGCTGCCTCATAATCAGATAGTAAACTCTTGAATGATTGCATTGGGTTTTAGTAGTTTTCAAATTTACTTGTTTTGATTTTTGTATAAATTGTAATACAATTTGGAATAACCAGTAGCAATCCCTAGGGGTCTCATTCCTCTCAAATGATAAATGAACAATGTAAGTTTTTGTTGGGTATCAATAATGATGTGTGTAGTATTATCCTAGAGGTGTGCTTGTGGTACATCTCATAGTGCTTCAATAACATTGTGTGTGCGCTTGTGGTATTAGTTTTTAATGTTGGGTAATGAAAAATATTATATCTAATTTATTTATATCTAGCATAGTTTTTTATTTTCTGTTTTATCACAGAAACTCTTGGAGGAACGTATGACAGCTGCTTCTTAGCCAGTTGAGGGTTTAATGGATCTTTAGATAACTTTTTTGAAGGAATAAATGCAAGAAATGAAAAAAGTGAATGATGAGATAAAAGAAATGAAGAATGCAATGCAATAGTAGGTTATCTATATGAATTCACAGTTAGCGGTCTTGACGAGACAAATATCACAAAGAGTTCCAAAAAGTACCCAAGCAGGAAATGAAAAAAATGAATGATGAGATAAAAGAAATGAAGAATGCAATGCAATAGTAGGTTATCTATATGAATTCACAGTTAGCGGTCTTGACGAGACAAATAGCACAAAGAGTTCCAAAGAGTACCCAAGCAGGAGAGTCTAGCACAAATGCATCAGTTAATTATGAGGATGATGGTTTAATTTTTCCCCGGACAAGCCACCTCATGGTATGGTTCGTGCTGTATTGGGTTGGTGAAAGTTGTGCCTCGTGCTAGGGTAGGCATGACCCACATGCTTGGCCTAGTGGCATGATCCACTGGTCCGAGGACTCACACTACAAGAAAAATCCCATTTAGCTAGGAAATTTCAGCTAGAAATTAGCTAGGGAATAGTAAGGGATTAATGATTTTTTTATGAAAAAAAAAATTAGCAACGGATTAGCGAGGGAAAATTATTTGAAAATTCCACTAAAAAAAAGCAGGGGATATAGCGACAGATTAGCGACGGAAAATTTTCGTAAATTCTGCTAAAAAAAATAGGGAATTTAGCGATGGACTTAGCGACGGATTAGCGACGGATTAGCGATGGATTAGCGACGGATTAACGATAGAAAATTTTCGTAACTTCGGCTTAAGAAAAGTGGGGATTTTAGCAATGGATTTAGCGACGAAATATCCCTTGCTAATAAAATCATTGATTTAGCGAGGGATATAGTGACGGAATATCCCTTTCTAATAAAATCATTTATTTAGCGATGGATTTAGCGACGAAATATCCATTACTAATAAAATCATTGATTTAACGATGGAATTTCCCTTGCTAATAAAATCATTGATTTAGTAACGAATTTAGAGACAGATTTTCTGTTGCAAATAAAATCATGAATTTTCTCTTAAAGTCAACCATCCTTCTCATATATATTCGGTTTTTTTTTCATCTTTTTCATTTTTTCAATAGTGTTGATTTGGTAGGAACTTGATGTCGGCGCAAGCCATGGTGCGGATTGGATGTGCATTGTTCGGATCATTTAGAATGCTGTATAATGGTGTGTTGCTTATAAATTTGAGTATCTCATTGCTCGCTTTGGTCGCTATTGAGAGTAGCAATCAGAGCCTTGGTTGTACACATGTCGTTCTCTTGTTTTGTTCTGTATTGCTAGATGTTTTCTGGTTTATCCAATTCTCACATGAAATTTGGCAATCTTTGCTTTCATTTTTTATCAGTGATAGTTACCAGGCTTTAATTCCTCAATGATCTTTTGCAAAATTTTCTTGCAACTCCATCAATTCATGCATTGTTCTTTGTGTAGTCACCTTACATGAATAAATTAGCAGTGATAATTATCTTTAAGTCATTATTAGTTAATTTTGCGAATAAACAAATATATTTTCTCATGTTTGGCGAGCTTAATGAGTAAATACTTTCTAAGCTTTGTTTGGCGATTGCATACTCTTTGTTTTTTTTTTTTGGAAATAAAAATATTAAAAAATATATCACATTTTTGATACTATCTTATAATTGAGAAATATATTCTTTTCACTATATTTCTGATTTTTTCAATATTTTTCAGTATTTTGCTTAAAGATATGCCTAGTGGGCTTCCTAAGAATAGATTACAAGTCATTCTAAAAATTAAATTATATTTTCATTATTTAGCCAAATAAATCACAAATAAAAGATTAAAAAAATACAAGAAATGTGAAAAGGTATGAATGAACAAACATCAATGCTATCATACTTTTATTATGACTACAACAATGTTGTTGATTATAGTTATATAGAAGGATCTAGACTTAAAAAGAAAAGAATATAAAAAATTTAATATCTCTAACATGATTGTTGGGTCATGAGTCTTCAATTATCCTCTTGTTACTAGTGAAAGTAGATAAATATTTATTAAAATATTTAGATCATGAAAAAGTCTCTTGAATCATAGAAAAAAGGTGAGTCTTATTTATCAAATCATTATGGAATTAGTGAATATAGTCAATAATAGTTTTTAAGTAGGCCAGGTAATATGATTGACAACACGTATGTTTAAGAATGTTCATTACAACTCGGGATATGAACCTCAAATTTTATTAGTTGGTTTTTTTTTTCATGATTAAACAATGTCAATTTGACTATTTAATGTTTTCTCATGATGCTTGTGCATTTTTTTTTCCAATTGGAGGATTATTATCTTCATATATTTATCTTAAACCTAATAATTAAAAACTAGTAATGTGATATATGAAAGTTGCTATAACTTAAGTCATCTTATAAAGGGATGAAGAAGTAAATGCTCAATCACTTGTTACATGAGATCATAAATTGTCTGCATGTGACAATTAACTCTTCTTGATTATCAATGACTAATAACAATGATAATAAATAGTTAAGTTTTCATTGATTAGTTGATTAAAGGCTAATCGAAGTCAATCTGAATTGGTAATAACAACTAATTACTACATAGTAATCATTTAGGATTTAGAGTTAAAACTTATCAGCTGATAAGTATTAACATCATTATTTGGTCAATTATTCGAGAAATTTTTCGAAAATATATTGACTTGACTTTAAATATTTATATTATTTTAGAAAAAGATGACCATTAGATAAGTTCACTCTTAATATTAAGTTGATCATTTGTAATAATTTTTACCATAGATAGAGTAATGTTGTTGAGATACTATAATTTTGATTTGATATATTTTTGAATTATTATATTTTAATATAAAAAGATACAATAAATCAATTAATCTTACTATGCTTTAATATGAATGAAAAAAAAAACTTAATTAAAATTGTGTATAAAATAATATGAATGAAAAAACTTAATTAAACTATTCATGTTGTATATATATTTTCATATAGTCTAATTGATTTAATATATAAACTATTGTCTGACCTAATATCCAAAAAAATTATACTCAAACTTGGACCAACCTAGATCATGCCAGGCCATTGAGATGGTTCATATACATATATTTTAAGTCTCAGTTGCTTGGCCTGACCCGATCTTGCTCCAATGTAGTAAGGCAAAATTATTTTTAATAAAATTGTATCGCGCTTATCATAACCATTTATTTTTTTCTTGGTGACAAACCTAATCAATAACTACCATGCAGGGCCCCATTTTAGGGACATGGGTTTAGTTGGCTTTGTTTGCCTATAGTTTTGAGTAGGTATGACTTGATTATTTTATCTTAGATGATTATAATTATTAGATCATTATAGATTAAATTACTCAACTCGTTGATTTGAAGACTTTGTAGAGTAATTGCTTATAATAATATTTTGTATTTTATCTTTATTATTGATTTATATAATCTTAGTGTTTTTTATTGGTACATTTTTATAAAATAAAAAATAAGTATTTTTTTTAATATTATAGAGATCTACTATTGAATATATAGAAATCAAAGAGAAGAAAAATATTCATTATACTTAATATGAAAAATACATATAAACAATACTCTTATATAATAGTTAAATGCTACTGATGCAGTCTATATGTTGTGAGTTTTCATCAACATAACATAACAAAAAAATAATAATGTCATAAGCTAAAATAGAGGTGGCAAATAGGTCATACCAGGCCAACATGATCTATTTTTTTGAGGCTCAACTAGGCCACAATGTGGTATCGAGCACATCATGCTTTTTAGCATGGGACATGTCGTGCTGGCCCGACAACAAACAAAGGTGTCTGGCATGGCTCGTTGTTCTGGGGCAAAATGGGACTCGTTAGATTGGTTTTGGTTCAGGTTAAAAATTAACACGTGGCTAACTCATGCTAGCTTGGGCTTGTTTTGACTGGGATATATTTTCTCACCTCTTGGCTACTTCCTATATCTATATATATTTATTTGAGAAAAAAAAATAAAAATAATATTATAAAAAATTTATAATTTATAATTTATAAAATTTAAACCACACTATATATGATTATCAATGAAAAAAGTATATTAAAATTAAATACAATCTTGAATTATCACATCTATACGTTTTGGTTTCATTATTTTTGTATATGTTTTTAGATTTTATCTTAAAGACTCATTCATGCTTTCTCCTAATTATTTAAGCATAATAAAAATTCAATAATATTTGATTATAACATGGTCTTTCTATCTAAAATTATATTCATAATAAAAAAACTTTGATGCTATACTAGATATCTGAGGAGTTAGTATATCATGTTCAAATATCATCTAAGATAACTAGAAAAAAGTGTATTTGTATAATTTTACCTATTCTATTTATTGATTTTTTTTGTTATTATTAGATAAGATGAAATAGTAACTAATATTCAAATATCTTGATAACTTATTCCGATTTAGATGAATTTTTTATCATTTGTCTTTAGCTAACTGAATGAAAAAATTAATCTTCAAATATGATACTGATCTCCGTACTTAGATAATCACTAAAAATATCATATTTATTTTTATAATATTTAAATAAATTATATATTTATTCTTAAATTTTATTTTAAAGTTCTTATAGTCAATTTATGAAAGTTTATATAAATTTGATAATATTATTATTTTTTTGATCTTAATCCTATGATTTATATAAGCAATTAAGTAGTAAAGAAATAAAATAAAAGATTAATATTTAAAATATTTTTTTTATTTTAATTATCTTCAAAAATGAATATTCTTTATATTTGTTAAATATATTATTCATATTGCATATATACTCAAGTATAATGTATGAGCATTTGTAGATGAATTCATATTCATCATATTAAAAAAGATTATTATAAATTTTAGAAAGTAAAATCTCATGTCTAGTATGAGTCATTGATTATTATTTAATTAATTTTTTTTCTTAACATAGTCAAATATTTTATAATGATAATTAACACATAATTATATAATTAGATACGTATGATTTCAATGATGCTTAATATCTAGTTGAAATTTCTTTTTTTTAAGCCTATAAACTTACATAGTCTATTAATATTTATATTTTATTATATATTCTAATATTTTAATATATTTTTATATTGTTTTTTAGATATATTCTAAAATATTTTATTATATATTTTAGATACGTGTGAAATTATTTTTTATGTTGTTTATGTTATTAAATTTATTATATGATACATATCTCAAACGTGAAAAATCTCACACTACAAAAAAATATCGACTTAGCTAGGGAATTGTCCCTAGCTAAATGTGATTTTTCTTGTAGTAAATGTGTCTTTGTCTGATCCTATATTATGTCATACTATTATTGGGAACTTAACATATCTTACTATTGCTCATATTGATATTGCTTATATTGTTCATGTAGTTGCTTTTTTTCTTTCTCTATAAGAAATAATTATCTATTTCTCTATCTTCAATTAAAGCAGAGTATTATGCTACGATATTTACTACCAAGAAATTATGTGTGGTTATGTTAGTTATTTGCATATATGAGAGTATTGCTTTCTCACTCCATTATTATATAATGTGATTACAAAAGTGTATTCAAATTGTTCATAAATTAGTCATTAATGAATGAATCATGAACATTAAAATTGATTGTCACATTACACATTATCATCTCAAGTATGACACCATCACTTTGTTTTTTTTTTGTTTTTTTTCTTCCTTATAGCTTGTAGATTTCTTTATTAAGTTGTGTCAAATTTTCATTCTCATTTTCTAGTTGGAAAACTATCAATGCTTATAATTGGTGCATCATGAGTTTGAGGGGATGCTAAATAACTATGTGTGTGTGAGTGAGTGAGTGAGTGTGTGTGTGTGTGTAGTTATTTGTTAAATTTGGACCTAGTATTTGAAGAATTAGTCTTCTGGGTGGTTAATCTAATTAATATATTGTATTTTGGAAGTTGAATTACTCCACTTCTATAGTATACATGAATAGATGATTAAGTGTAATTAATAAAATCAAAAAAATTAAATCATAAATTATTATGTTCAATTTACAGTTTTTCACACAAATCACTTATGTTACTAGGTCAACACAGTTTTGCATGTTTTCCCTCCTTAACTTTTCACTGAGTCCCCACAGCAGAGTGCCAACACTAGTCGAAGCGTATTAATGGACAGGCGACTGGCTAGTGATGTTGGCGGCCACTTTTGGAGTGGCCCGGCAACCCGGGCCAAGGAGAGCCAACCGAAGGCTGGTGCAATCAACACTGATTCTCATAAATCCACTGCATCAGAATCAAATTATGACAATAATGATAGAAGTGATGATAGTTACAGCAAGGCTGATGCCAAAGATGATAAATACATTGGAAGCCTATACAGTAAGAGAAGATCCCGCATGAGACTGTCAGCTCCTCAATCTAAAGCCTCTGAAAAGGTTCATTCGCTATAATATGATTTTCACATGGGTTTTGCATGTATTTCAACAAAAAAGATCCTGCTGCTCTATAATATTTAAGCTTTCGTGTTTGGAACAATGTAGTTATTAATGGAAAATTGCAGCAAGATATATGACCAAAAATACCTAAACATAATTTGTTATATGGGACCTATGACTGTGACAACTAGTTGTTTTATCAACTTCTACTTAAATATAAAAGGCCATAAAGTAATTCATTTTCTTTACTAGTTTGTAATTATCAATAGTATTCTTTGATTTGTTCTTTTATCCAATAGCTAAAGTGATCACCAGTAGCAAATATAACTCATAAAAAGAATTTTACAAGCAATGGCATAATAGATGATCAGTTGGTGTATAACTTGGGCGCATCACCAAGAATTCCCAATCTGAGGCTAGAAGAGAAACTCATTGCTAAGGTCTGAATACTTATTTTATATTGTCTTAAAATACACACACATAAAAACGTCATCCATGTGCTTTATGTGTATATTCTAGCAAATATTGTGTGCTCAAGGGATACATTTTTTAATTTTTTAATAAATGATTTTTGCAATTTATAGAGTAATGATAAATGTGCCTAGGATTCAAAATTTTCTAGCACATCAGATTTATACGAGCACATGTATTTTAGAATGCATAATTATTTTAAAAGTTTGAAAAAAATCTTCATGTTTCATATATTAATTATAAAAGTTTGAAGTATGGAATTGTACGGAAGATCACAAAATAATATGATAAATAAAAAGGGAGACTGGTACAACATATCAAATACATTACTATCAGATAAGTGTAATTTAAATGGTATCTTATATTAATTTGAATTTTTTTTATTTTTTAGATTCACAGATAAATATAGATAATCTTAATGAGAGATTATATTGTCATAGATGAGATATGTAATTGATATATGTACTTTGAGTTGATCATTTGACTTTTATTGTAATGAATATTTTGATTGACTAAAATATTAGATTTATGTTTGATTGGATTTATTTAGCTAACTCTCATATAGTAGAAAATCATATGTAAGATTAATTATCTGATTATTATAATATCATATATAATTATTATAATAAGCATAATTAATAATTATATAGATTTTTTTTATAGATTCAAATAGATGCAACTTATAATATACTAAAGGATGAGATGAAATTATCTTTTACAATTATTCGAGCATTCATATTTAAGTTAGGATTTTATATATTTGGAAAATAATAAATAAATAATTATTTTGAGATTTGGTATAGATACATAATTAAATCTGATGATAATGATCATAAGTGAGATATTTTAGATTGATTATTTATTTAAAGAGATTTAATATTATTTTGTTTTTTTTTGTTTTTTTTATATTATTATATTAATTTTGATGTTTCAAGAGCAAATAAAGTATATTTTTTAATATTTAATGTTGTGTATGTTGTTGATCTCGCCATTTATTTTTTTTTCAGCTTTTGGATAATTTAGCTATTGAAAATTCAAAAGTGAATTGGAGGAACTCATTTTGCTTGAATTTGATTGCTTATACTTCATTCACCATTACTGTTGCAATATGCATGCTTGTTTTTTTATTCCCTCATTACTCATATTACTTGTATGTGTCCCTTCCAGATTTTGTTGTCGAATTTGTGTACGTGACAGGTGGTGGAGAAAGAATGTGAATCAGCCAATATGGTGGGAAGATGGGCGAGTTAGATTCTTACTAGATTGAAGGAGGAGAAACAATGGGCGAAATACTTCAAAATCTGATCAAGATTTAGTTCTCCTGTGTAAGCAACCTCGCTCTCCCAAATAGAGCAATTGTGCCGTAATATTCCTCTCCCACAAAAAAAAATTATTATTATGTTTTTTTTTCATTCTATGTCTTGTTTAACCATCAACGTAGTGCTTGAGAACGCCTGTAGTGAACATGGAGCCAGGATGGTAGTCATTGATAGTTTTAGCAAAAAATGCCAGAAAATTACTCAGTTGCATGGTTCTCATTTATATAGGTCTCTCTCTCTCTCGCTCTCGCTCTTTCATTTCATTTATTCCGAACTAATATCGACCTACTAGGTTTTTGGCCACAGGACTCATCAAGCTTCAATCACGACAGAATTGATTGAGATTATCTATGGAGCTTCTGCACTAAATCATTAAATGCTTCTTTACAAACAAAGAAGTTTTTTACAGTGTTTCCTTGACAAAATTATATCAAAAAACTAATTCTAATTTTCAGAGCACTGCATTGCAAGACTAAAGTGGGAATCGAGAATCAAGCGAGTGAGTTCATGCAAGCTTCTTGCATGCTTCACCTTCATTAATGTATTATATTTTCTACAAAATTGAATGTGAACAGCACATGCATTACATTTACATTCGTTTTATAGCAGGCACAACAACTCACACAATGGAAGTTGGCTTGCCAGAGCACCAGCAGCAAAACCTCCAGCAAGTTGCTGCCATGGAGAAGCTCAACCAAGCAATACTGCAGTAACTCAACTTGGATGGAGTGAAGTCTAGAACCATCAATCTTTACAAAGCAATCAGTCACATTCTAGAAGACTTTGATGCTTACTAACGAACAAAAACAATTTTTTCTCAACCTAATAGTCCTTCTTTAATGCATATTCAGATGCACAAATGCCATCTCCAAGAAAGAAAATATTGGATGATTGGAGTGGGTGTTGTATGTTTAAAGATACAATTGAAATACATACTGCAACCATGAATAACCAAAATTTTGAAGAAAAAATGTTTTAGAATTGACTATTACTAATTGTAGCAAATGTTCGATGACTAAAGACAATAGATATAACTCTAAGACGAGTCCATTTTAGTTGTTTGCTCTATTTGTGCACAAAGCTGGCTCAACGCAGATGTCTGGTTCAATATGAAAATGGCTTCTGCACAAACAGGATTATCTAGATCTAAAACTATCCTAAGGCCATAGCGGATAGCTGGAGGTTCTGTTATTCCACACATTAAATAACACGAGAAGTTTATGTACATGTTCATTGATTCAATCTTAAGCTTCAGTGTTACCTTTTTTTTTTGTAGGAAAAAACTATTGAGAGCAATTAATGTGCACCTTACTGATGTGAAACAAGATCGGTTGTTTAATTATGAAAATGCATCATCTGCTAGTTTCAACTTGAAAACTAAATCAGTGCTACGGCTCTTCTCTGATCAAGTTAGTGTTCCTCGATTGTAATAAGCTCCCTTTGCAATGAACTAAAATATGCATGTCAGTCCTTCCTTTTTCTTATGACTTATGGGGGAAAATGTTATTATTATGTCATTTTATATTGCATGTAACTTTCTTTAATCAAAATTGTGTCAATCATCAATTTGCAGCACAACAACTAGAAAATGGCTTCATAGCCTTCTAAATATTTTTTCCATTACAGAAAAAATAATATGGCAGCGGCAGCAGTGGCGTGCAACGGCAGCACCGGGAGCGATGGCAGCGGCAGCAGCGGGAGCTGTAGCAGTGGCATTGGTAGCAGCGGTGACAATGGCGATAGTGGCGGCAGTGGAGGCAGCAACGGCAGCGGCGGCAGCACTGGCAGCAGCGGCAGCACTGACAACAGCCACAGGGGTGGCATCGACAGCATGAGCAGCAGGAACAGCAACAAATATGGTATATAGTCAGTATATACGTACATATAATTCTGCAATATTTTATGTACATATATAGAAAGTATAAATATACTCGGTATATATGTATGCATAATATTGCAATTTATATGTACGAATACTAAAGTAATATATGTATAAGTGAAATACTAGTATATATGTACATTTTTTTTGCTGTAATATATATTTAAAAAAACATATTTTTTAAAAATTTTTTTTTGATTTGATTTAGTGGTTTAAATTTCTTACAGATGTGGTACCGTATTGTTTTCCATATGAAGCTTGTATAGGCGAAGGGATTTTTCAACATACATGAAGCAGTGTAACTCGGACAACTTTTTCGCCGCGGAAAGTTAGTGATCGGAGGAGCATATGGAGAAAAAGTAACGTTAATGCTTTGATAAATTATACTTTATGCACATTCAGTAGATACATTAATTACTAAGATGTAATATAAATTTTTTTATTTTTTTAGTTATTTAAAATATTGTATTAGAATAAGTTATTAAATGAATTGTTTTTGTTTAATTTAATATTTTCATTTATAGTTTTTGTTTTTATTAAATTTAAAATATAAATATTAAATTATTTAATTAAATTTTAGTTTAAGATGAATGACAATATACTTTATTTTGTGTTTGTTCATGTCTATAATATCTATTTTTTAAATATCTGTGAAAATGTTTGTCTCCGAATTTTTTGGGTAGATTTTTAGCCTATTATAGGTATGAAAAAGCCTATTATCTGTAGCAGTAGCTGCGGCAGCCTGTGTTGCACAGATACGCCTAGGAACTGCCATGTCCACGTGTCCGACACGTGGACACGGCGACACGGGTCGGACACATGTCCGATACGCCACGTGGCGTATCGGACACAAATCCGTATAAAAATATGCCACGTGGCGTATCGGATACGCGTCGGAGACGTATCCGACGCGTTGTTCGGAAACAGTTGTCATTGCGTCAAACGGGGAGGGGGGGAGCACACCGCCGAGCCGCCGACAGCACCTAAGGTAACCTAATTCTATAAAGGGAAGGGGGGGATTTTGGAATCTGTATCGGGAGGGGGAGAGTTCGAAAATCGGGTGGGGGGGGAGGGGGTTTCGGGAGGGGGGGAAAGGTTCGATCGGGGGAGGGTGTTAGAGGGTTTAAATTTTTTTTAAATTATTTTAAAATACAGAATTTTAAATTATTTTAAAATACAGTATTTTTAATTATTTTAAAATACAGAGTTTTAAATAATTTAAAAATACACTATTTTTAATTATTTTAAAATACAGAATTTTAAATTATTTTAAAATACATAATATTTATAATTTTTAATTTTTATTTTTATTTTTATTTTTTTTATCATGACGTATCCTAGCCGTATCCGTATTCTAGTTTTTTAGAATTTGCCGTGTCCCCATATCTTGCCGTGTCGTATCCCCGTGTCCGTGCAACATAGGCGACAGCGATGGCAGAGGCGGCGGCGGAAGTGGTAGAGGCGGTAAAGGCGGCGGAAGCAGCAGCGGGGGTAGCCGCGGTGGCCGCTGCAGCTTCGGTTGTAGCGGCGGCTGTGGCAGCAGTGGTATTGGGAGCAACAGCGACAACGATAGCAATGACAGGAGCAACAGCGGGAGTAGCAGCAACAGTACCAAATGAGATATATACTTACGAATAAAATCAGTATATACGTACATTTAATAATGCAGTATTTTATTTATGTATATACTTAGTATATTTGTACTTAGTTTATATATAGACATAATACTACTGTTTATATGTACATATATTATAGTAATATATGTACGAGTGAAATGCTAGTATATATTAACATATATACTGCGGGATTATATATGTATCAAAACATAACTTTTTTTGTTAATTTGATTGAGTTGTTTAATTTTCTTACAGAAATGATACGACATTATTTCTCATACAGAGCTTCTATAACTGATGGGATGTTTCACTAGACATTATGTGTCGTGACTCAGACAGCTATGTCGCAGTAGAAAAATGATGATCAGAAGAGTTGAGGGAGATAAAGCAACGTCAATTAATGAATATATTATACTTTATGCACTTTCAGTAGATATATTAATAAATAAGATCAAATAAATATTTATTATTATTTTTGTTTCAAGTATGTAGAATATTGAATCTACATAAAGATTTTAAATGATTTTATTTTTTGTTTATTATAAATTATTTATAGTTTCAATTTGTATTCAATTTGATATAAAAATATTAAATTATTTAATTAAAAAATTTTAAATATTTTTAAATGTGGCAATTATTTTTGAAATTAAAATGACTAAGGAAAATTCCCTTGATAAATTAGCAAGAGAAAAATCCCTCGCTAAATTAGCTAGGGAAATTTCCCTATCTTGTTTAGCTAGGAAAATATTAAAAATAGCGACGGAAATTTAGCTAGGGACTATATCCTTCGCTAAAATTTATATACCAGAACTTTAGCTAGGGAATCATCCATCGTTATTTTTGTTTAGCGACGGAATATCTTGTTTATCTTCCTAAATTAGTTATGAAATTTTTTTTTAGCAAGTGATTTTTGCATCTAACTTTTTAGCTATGAAAAATTCCGTCACTAAAATTTAGCAAGAGGCACTTTAGATAATGAACCAATCCGTCCATAATCCGTCTCTATATCCCGTTTAGCGACGGAAAATACCCATTTAGATAGGGAATTGTCCCTAGCAATATGAGATTTTTCTTATAGTGTCAGGAGGCCGGGACCAGCTTTGGGTCATGTAGAGGTGTTAACCGGGCAGGGCCGGCCCGGCCCGGCATGAGGCACGGCACTATTAGGCCGTGCCTGGGCCGGCTTGGCATGGGAATTTCCCGTGCCTAACTCGGCATGGTTCGGTGGCCCGTTGCTTGGCCTGTCGGCACGGGTCGGGGTCCGACCCGCACCCTGCACCCCACGACTTCCGACCCCAAGTCCCCAGTTGGCCAATTCCCACCCGCAACGCACCCCATCTCCACACCCACGTGTTGGCGGTACACGCTAGTGCCTGCACGTGACCCGTAGTCCCGCCCCGCCCGATTCCCCCCCCCCCCCCAACGGGCGAATCTAAAAAAAATTGAAATACAACCATTGGATCACGCTTCCAATGGCTAGGGGTAGAATTTTATGGCCCTCATGATTCTGCCCCCTAAAATACTATAAAAAATTAAGAAAAAACAAAAAAAATTACTTTAAAAAAAATTATTTTATTTAATCTATAAAATCCCCCCAACCTCTCTATAACATTTATGTTTTTCATAAATATTTATTCTCAAATCTCACATTCTCACTCTCTCAAAACTCTTGCTCTTCTTTCTCTTGGGACTCAAGATTTCATCATTCGGCTCGGCTTTTCGGGACTCTCAACTTGGGTTTGGAATTTTGAACTAGACTGTGGTGCACCGTGCACGTGATCGACCTCACTACTTTACCGAGTAATTTATTTTAAGTTTTTTTTTACTTTCTCTCTCTCTTAGTTTCTCTCTATTCTCTCTCTAGTCCTAAAATACTAAAATCTAAAATCTATCATCTAGTCTCTACCACTTGTGTCCTGTTTAACAATAATCCTAAAAAATGATAAATACTAATGAAACATATTTAAATTTAGAAAATAAAAATCTTACACAGAAGTTTAAAGCTGCTGAAACTTTGGTTTCTCCAGTCGTCTCAACCCAAACTTCCAAAATAAAAAAAATTAGGACTTCTATAGTTTGGACTCATTTTAATTTAATAAAACATAAAATTTTAGAGGTGAAGAATAAGAAATGACACAGTGCAAATATTGTATGAGAAATTTAACTTGTAAGAGTTAGTTTGAGACTGGACACCTTAAGATGCATGTCGAATTATGCACCAAAAAACATGGTCGATTAGATCCTAGGCAAACCCAACTTAGCACTGTATTTTTTGAGACTGGATCGAGTTCAGTCTTAGAGTTTACTCCCAACATATACTCCAGCGAGTTGGGTAGGAACGACATGGCCAAACTTATAACATTGATGAGTCTTTCGATCAGATTTTTGGAAGATCCAAGGGTATTGCGCATCATGAAGACATATTTTTAGCCTACTTATCATAGGATTCATAGGTCCACATCTAGTAATGACATACTAAAATTATATAAGTTAGAAAAACAAAAAATAATTAATGAATTTATGACATATAGTGGAGTTGTGTCTATGACGTCCAATACCTGGACAAGTCACGATGAATCATCTTATGCATGTCTCACCCGCCACTATGTAGATTCTAAATGGACAATTAATAAAAAAATTTTAGAATTCTCTGAGATTCTTCATCCTCATGATGGCCGGGCCATTTTTGAGTGTATGATTAAAATCTTTAGGGAATATAAAATTCAAAATAAATTTTTTAGTTTCACATTCGATAACGCATCTAATAATGGAGTAGCGATTAATATGTTTATTAGGAATATTAGAAATGCACCATTAGGAGAGATCTTTCATATCAAATGCATGTGTCATGTGATTAACCTGATTGTTCAAGCAGATATGAATGTGTTCTCCCCCGCATTAGATAATATACGTAATACACTAAAATATATTCGTACTCCTCGCAGACAACAATAATTTGGTAGTCTCTATTTGTCTGCGAATCTTAAGAAAAAGAAATTACAATCGGATGTGAGACACCATTGGAATTACACGTATCTGATGTTGGAGTTATGTGTTGGATATGAAAACGTGATATCCGACTACGTCAATAGTAAGAGTAACGAACTTATTATTGATGACACTGACTAGGCTTCAGGAATTTTATTTAAGAAATTCCTGAATATTTTATATGATATGACGAACATGTATTCATCGGTTTATACTCCCACGACTTGCATTACACTCAGGTGCATATGCATCATTAGTAGATTGTTTAGGAAGTATCGAGCTGATCCAACACTTAGCCATATGGTTGCAGAGATAGAAACCAAGTATTTAAATTACTGGTCCACCGTTCCATCTCTTTATTATCTCCTTGCATGCATGGACCCTATGGTTAAGGTGGAAGGGGTAGATAACACCCAGACTTACATTTCTTCATGCATGAACCTGGAAGACGCACCCAAAGGATTCTTTCACGAGAAGTTGACTGACCTATTCACCTACTACGATACTAGGTATGGTAGTAGTAGTGAAACTATGATTACAGACATGGATACCTTCTTCGGAGATGACGATTTTTTTATTCAGCTAGTGAGGGGGAAACGTCGGGGTGGACCATCACATAGGAGCGAGCTTTCTCGGTACTTAGATATCGATTTCTGCTCAATTCTACCACATTCTGATACTAAGAATCTTGATATATTACAGTGGTGGAAATCATATGAGTCCACCTTTCCCGTGCTATCTAGGATGACATGGGATCTACTGACTCCTTCGGTGTCGAGCGTAGCATCTAAGTCTGTTTTTTCTATTGCAGTGAACGTGATTTCGGATAGGAGATCAAGATTACGTCCATATATTATTGAGGCCTTGGCCTATTTGAAAGATTGGAAGGATTCGAGGTTTAGTATATATGATCTTGCTGGAGCTGGGACAAGGACTGTATCCACATCCACTATGAATGCAGAGGAGTTGATTACTGATGATGATGATTCATATGATAGCGATCTTGATGTTACGGTTGATGATGCTCATGCTATGTCATTTGACGATTGACATGGTTGCCGGTTTTCCCTACTAGTTGCCAAACACCAGTTGCCCGTGACACGCCACGCCAGTACTCCCCGCCACATTTCATTTGTCATTGCTACTTGATTTTGATTTTTGATGCATCACGGTCATGGACACAGTCAATGATTTTTGTGATTTATTCTTGATTTTGATTTTTGATTTCGATATTTTATTTTTTATTGATTGTACACTTTTTTTTTACGTTACATTGAAACTTGTTTTTATTTAGTTCGGTATCTATTGGTTGATTTGTCATTTCTTATTTGGTTTGCTTTTATTTTGTTGACTTTGTAGTTTTTTTTTAATGAAATTTTTTGTTTAATTTATTTTTTTGTTTACATTTTTATTTAAAAATTAAAACTCTATAATTTAATTCTAATAAATTTAAATCTAAATTTAATTTAAATTACAAAAAAAAATTTAAACTTTATTAATATTTTCAAGTTGCAAATTTTTTATAATTATCAATTTATCAATTTAAATATTAAACTTTGTAATTTATTTATATTATATTTTTAATAAAAAAACTTAAACTTTCTAATTTATTAAATTTTTAACAATTTCCATTTTATAAAATTAATATATTATACATTATCTATATATAATATAATATAAATTTTATATAAAGTATAATTGAAAACATTAAATTTTTTTTTAAAAAAAAATTTATTAAACCATGCATGTACGGGCCTGGCTTTGATAAACCGTGCCTGGCCCAGCACGAAAGCACGTGCGTGCTCAAAAAAATGGGCCGTCACAGCCCAGTACGTCCCGTTTGATACCTCTACTTCATGGGTCAAGTCCCTTCGGGTGACCACTCAATAAGTTGGTTATTTAAAAAAAAATAAGTCACATAAGTTATATCTTGCTTACGTGGTCGATTGCAATTGGACAGCCACGTTACTAGTCATTCATTACATTTTCATGTAATGAGCTTTTGATAGGGATGGTCTATAATAATTTGGCATGACCCTACACTATGCTACCTAATTATACCATATCGTGCATGGCATGGAACCATGGATGTGTCACACTGAAATGAGCCATGTCGACACACTATTACATGCTAGCATAAATCCTTATCCTATATAAATAATAATCTTTAGATTTTTGATTTTATGTTTGAATTTTTTTAAATTTCTATCTTAATATATTTATCTTTGATATGATTATTTTTCGAATATTATATCTTGTATGATAATTTTTTTATTACATCCTAATTACAAGATATATTTTGAGATCATAATTATAACTTGTTTAATAATTTTTTCTATTGAATAAAAGTTGTATTGATATTTTCAATTTTTATTCAAGTGTCTTTAATTTTATGATTTTTATCTTTTTAATTTTTTTTATTTTTGAATTTTAGATTGTAATTATTCAAAAAGATTAAATTTTGAAATCTTTTTATTTGTCCTCTTATTTAAATATTCTTCACTTATGATTTAAAGAGAAATGGTACAAACTAATTATCATATTTTTAATTGAGTAATTTAATGATTATTACTTTTTAATGTATAATTCTATCAATTTAATTTTTAATCTAAATCTTCACTGATGTGGTGAATAGTCATAAGAGCGGATAAACAAAAAGAGTTGATGACATGCATGGGATAGTCAATCATAAAAAAAAATATTATATCTTTTTTTAATATAAATTATTATTCATATATCCAATATTTCTAATTATATTATATTATTTACTTGTAGATTTTCCAAGATATTGGAGTGGTTAGAATATATTTTTAATTATATTCAACCATAATTGATCAAAATTTTCAATATAGTTTTGATAATTTTGATTTCAATTCTCACAAATATCCCTGATTGACAAGTTAATTTAGATTTGACACTAATTATTTTATGATTTAAAACCAAACTATCTAATAAATACTCATTTTATTTTTATATTTATTTTGGTATGAATATTTATATTCTAGATTGTCATAGTAGATATATTATTTGGATTTTGTTTTGGATGGTGGATTTCTATTAGTGATCATGGTTGTTCAAAATGAGTTTATTGGAGAAAATAATTTTATATATTTGAATCAAAATCAGAAACATGGCTTTTTTTTTTGCCAAAATTATTCAAACAATTTATGTTTATTAGTCAAGTCCCTGTTTTATTGTTTGTTTTTATGTAAGGGTAGTTTTAAACCATTTACAGGTTGATAAAGAAGAGAGGCGCCTGAGAAGAATGATTGGCTTGAAAAATGATGAATATTTCTTGGCTGGAAAACATATAATGTAAGTGAATATCTTTTACAAATGTGTTTGTGTTTCTCCCTTTGCCAGTGTTTGTTCAATGCCTATATGGTTAATTTGTAGAAAAACAAAAGTTATGAATTTGCTTGAAAGTGCTTTCTTTTCATGTTATGATCCATACTATGTGTAGTTCAGCAAGGAAAAGTACGACAATGCTTAAAAAAATAAATAGTTGCATTAATATATGTTAAAATTTCATTGATTTTTGAATTGTGTTTCGTGGTAATGGTAAGCTTTTGAATATAAAATGAACAATTATTGCATTTTTTATTTTCATCTATTTACTGATATTTTGCTTTCTTTGAATCTATAGATATCATCATTGACTCTGATGAAAGATTCTAAGCGTTTGATTTACTCAAGGAGATTGGCGGAACTAGTGTTTATGAAGAGAGGCATCGTTGGGGCTTAAAAATTATGCAAAAAAAAACATGTAAGTCATGTTTGTGCTCATCAACACTAATACAATAGGATCCCTTGTTTTATCTTAGAAATGAACCATAGCTTTTAAATTGTGTACATTAGATTTCAAATGGGTTGTCAACTTTTTCTTCGATATTAATCTCCACCCTGTCCCCATGACTCCAACCTAACACACATGCTCACCCATCTCTTTATATTTTTCATCTTTCACTACATTTTTTATAAATTATTTGTGTGATCTTTTTTTAACTAATTTTGTGAACACACAAGTATCTTTCATGTTTTTAGGAGATAATGAACTCATAAATGCATCAAGTGTATGTTGATTTGTATTAAAAGTGGATTCTCAAGCAACGGTAGAAATGATAATTTTCAATATATTTTTTGCCAAGATGGAGAGAATTAAATATTTAGAATCATCTAGAGGTGTCAAATAGGCAGTGCCGTGCGCCGTGCCAAGCATGGCACGGTGGCTCGGTCCACCAGCCCAACATCACATGGTAGCACGACCGTGATGTACTATGTCGTGCTCTTATTGTGCATGCGAAAAAATTCCGTTGTGTAAAAAATGCAATGGGTGACAGACTTACATGGCCAATTGTTTTAAAATAATTAGACCGCCCTGTGATAGGACAGTCTAATTTTTTACCCCGCCCAGTCAAGAGCTTGGAATCAGTGTCTAATTGTTTAAAAAAATTCAGACCACCTAGGTGACCTTTCGTTGTGTCTTATGAGACCCTTGTCGGGTGGTCACATGTGCCGGTTTACCATGCCAATAAGGCAGACACATGAGCCGTGCCTAATCCAACACGAGGCATGACTCTTACTGACCCAGCATGACGCACGGCTCTTGTTGGCCCAACATGAGGCATAGTTTTGGACAATGGCTTGTTAAGCTAGGTAATGCTGAATTGGGCTAGGTCGTGGGCTTTGCCAAGGTCATTCCGACTCGTTTTACACCTTTCAAGCATTCAACTTCCACCAATTCAAAATATTAAAGGATCCTAAATTTTCAAGATTATATAATAAATATTTTTTATTTTTAGATTTAGTATCATTATCATCAATTGATCCTGGTCTATAAAGAGTTTCACTTAATTCTCAATTCACTTGAAAAATTTATTATACAATTCATATAATTGATAGAAAAATTAATTTTTGTGATAATTTCATTTATAAACCCAACACAAAATTTTATATACTTTTTCTTATATTGAGGATCCAAAGTAATAACAACATACAATAAATAATCCACACTGCTAAAATTCATTTAATAATTTATAATTTTTTTTAGTTCTACATGCATAGACAATTACCACTTTATTCTCTTAATTAGGCATTTTCAATAATATTCTTTGTATATACACTAGTTCTTTAAAAAAATATTAAAAGCAACATGTAAAAATCCAGAAAACCTTAAAGTAACATCATAAAATATTTTAAAGAATTTAACATATATATTTTCTTTAAAAAAATATATATTAATCTTTTCTTTTTCAAAATATTTTTCATATTTAGCATAATGATATTGCATGCTAATAAAGGTTACTTCAAATTTTTTGTTGCATCCAACATCAAATACGTGGAATTGTATCTATTTTTTACATCAAAACACAAGAGATAGTTTATTTGATATTTTCATATGTTCAACACTTTTTTTAACAACAAGTCTAGATGGAGATGATCTAACATATTGAAATTACATTTTTATTTTGATTAATAGAATCATTATGCATTTGCAGACTATCTTGAACAATAAGATCCAAGATATGTGTAGAACAAGGAAAATGCAAGAATTCATTGTTTATAGCCTTACATCTCCAAGAAAAGTGATATTTCAAAATATATAATAACTAAATAATTAAAACTAGCATTATCAATAATAATTTCGTGAACATGCTTAATGCTTCAATCAAACAAACAACCCTAAATAAAAAATTCATTTATGTTTCTTTTAATCTTGATGAATCTAATGAGCAATTAAACATATATAATTATAATTTTAAATAAATGATCAAGTATTAGTTGATAAACACATGTTATTTCTTTAAATTAATTTTCAAATATTTTTTATGCTTCATAAAAAATTTCATGCAATCTATCTAAACAGTGATGTAAGAAGGAATTGCAAATCTAGGCTTTAATAAGTAAGAATAATTCTAAAGTTTCTCATATCTAACAACTCTAAGAGGTGATTAATCACGAATAATCTTTGATACCAAAGCTTGTATAATTGCTTCATGATTATACTTGTTAACTTTTAAATTCTCAATATTAGTATCATTATCATCCCTAGCCTCTTTTTTAGTATTATAAATTATGTTATTTTGTTTTTTATCAATCATTGTACATAAAGATTTCTTACAGTTAAATTGTAATGGACTCCATACACTGCTAGTTTCACTCTTTCTAGAATCACTAACATAAGGTTGACCATAATAATTATATGATGTAAATGAATTTTTCCACAATAACTCTCAATAAAATGATTCTATATTGTAGAAATTTTTATATCCCTTCACTTCCTTTTGTTCTTTCATATTTTGGTGAAGTGGATTTTTTTTTAATTTTCTTTGTAGTTCCAACCATCTTATTTTTTATTCAACACTATTATATCTCAAATAATCTTTTTTGTCTTTTTCTCTTTGAATTTTTCATGTATTTCATTTATGGATGAAACCTTCAATATTTAATAACACATCTTCATCTATCTATACAAATTTATTAAATATAATTTTAGTTACAAAATTGAATTTGAAATTAGGAGATATTTAATTTATGGTACTATTGAATTATTTTATTCAAAGATAATAATTCATATAATATATAAATCCTCATGGAGAAGAGAATGGAGGATTTAAGGGATTCAAAGGAAGGGATACATAGGTTAAAGACGTAGACCTTTTTCTTGGAAACCAAACAAATAATACAAGAAATAAAAAAAAATTCATTATATAAAACTACTCATGCTAGTCTTTGTTTTTGTCATTGACAATCTCCAGAAAGTTGTTTCCTTTATTCTTGCATGCTTTTCACTGGATGTGTTCTTATAATAAAAAAATAGAAGAGAAACGAGAAAAAAACTATAAATTGGTATTAATGAACAATGAGTCAAAATTATGAAAGAATGATGTGTATGTGGTGGAAGAAGAATGAGGTGTGGTGATCGTTGACTAATGTAGAGAGATGAGAAAATAAAAAATTAAGTTAAAGATAATTATTTATGAACCATGTAGTATGGGTTAGTTTAATTTAGTTGGTTTTCAACCCTAAACTATGAACAAAATTGACTTTTTTGGGGTTTTATAAAATTTTAAACTTATCCATACATATGGACCTAAAAAACTATGGTTTTGGTTTCGTTTAGTTTGGTAAGTTTGGATTATTTTTTACAATATATGAAGACCCTGCCATCAATCATTCTTTTCTTTTGTATTCTAGTACTTAGAAGTAATACAGGTATTACTCGTTAAAGTTTATGAGAGTAATTATGGTATCAATGTGATAATAGTAGACTCAGAGTTTATGAGAGTCATTATTCAAGGACTTGATCAAATAGAATGTATTTTCAGACATTATAATAGTAGACTTTTTCTATTTTTAGTTGTTACTCCTCGTGAAGGAGTAATTGTTGTCAATATTTCTATGCTTACACATGATATGACTGGATTTGAGAAGAGTTTTAGTATCTCTCTTAAGGCATTGCATCAAGGAGAGAATTATATTGTGAGTTTTCTATTGGACACGAGACATGATTGTCCATAGGAAAGATATGTAGTTTTAGTGAATTGATCAAAATTAAAATGAATATATCTATAATCTTTTTTAGGCGAATCTTCTGTTAAATCTATAGAAAGGACAAAGGATGTGTTATATTCAATATCTTTTGTTGTGAGTACTTTCTTATTTTTGTTTTAATATTACATATTTTAACATTTTGTCCACACTCAATATATATAGTGTCATTGATTTTTTTTTTTGAGATTGTTAGTCATTCAAGATAATGATAAGATATGTTGGATAAATTAAGTGCCATAACATCGATTCTTACTTTGGATATCATTCCAAAATATTTATATAAGCTAATAATGAGATGTAGATGAATACACACAGTGAAGATGAGATCCAAAAACAGATTGATTAACTAAATGTTAGGTTGGTAGCAATAAGAAAAAATATGTATGCAAATAGTCTATGTATCAGATAAATATAAGGAATGCATTACTTGATCATGATCTTGAGAAAAAAAAATATTTATAAAGCAATCATTAGGATTCATAGTTTCTTGGAGCTTAGATGTGTTGGGTAGATTAGTGAATACTTTTTATCATTTGAATTAGTCTTTTAGGATATGGTTTAATAAATTATTTCTGACACTTATTATTATTGGTTTTAGGAGATGCATGTCAAACTATTCATATTTTTTTCGACAAGAATCAAAATGTCAATATGTGATGATAGTGATATATGTGATTATAAAAGATTAGTTCGTGGTGTTGTTATCATTTTTGAACTTTTACTTTTTTTTAGTGAGTTCAGGCAAAATATGAATTCGTGAGATACAATTGAACTTATTATATTTTTTACTTATATGTAGTATCATTTTGTCCTCCTATTAGGATAATGAGTTGTGTGTTAATTGTATATGAATTCATTGGTTCATAATATGATGTCTCTACTATGTTGTTATCATATGTATTACTAAGTATATATGAGTAATGAGATTGATTCTGAAACGAATGAGATGATTGTTCATTAGGAGAAATATTCTTTGGTCTAGATGACACAATGTTTCACAAGTCAATCATAGTTAATGCTCATGATGAGTTAGACACTATGAGACTTGACCATCAAGATGTTAGAGTCTATATTTAAGAGAATGAGATATAGTCTGCTAAAATTAAAAATGAGTATATCGAGGAAACTTATGATCATGCAGTTTGTCTATCTGATCTTTTCATTTTGATTTCCCTATGAAATGAACATATGAGTAACATTCATCATTTGATTTTATAAGTTTTTTTATTCTAATAATTTTTTTTCTTTTTTTATTATTTCTATTTATGGTGATAAGATATCCATATTTCATTTAAAAATATTATTTATCAAGGATACCAAGCTATGATTTAAAATTTATCATAGTTTTATATACAACATATTACATTTTATATAAAACATATAAAATGTAGTCTGCCTTTCTTCTATTCTAATAAGACTTGGAAACTTTTATTATGATCTTTAAGAATATCTATTATTTGTTGTATATGTGATTATTATGAGGATATGATCATGTGATAAAAAATATTACATTATCAAAAGATTTACTGCGAGAAGATGTACTCAGGTATTTAATGTGAATTATCAAAATATTTTTTCTTAACTTGTTTGTTACTCTTATTTAAGATGGATGTTAGATGTGACATATTAGATTTATTAAAGAATTTTAAATGTATCAAGGATGTAGTGTTTTTCTTGTTTTCTTTTTCTTCCATCTATTCTTTTGGTTATTTCTTTTTTTTTCTTATTATTCTTCTACATATTTTTCTTATTCTTTTTCCTTTTTTTGCTTATTTTTGTTTTTGTTATTATTCTTCTCATTCAACTTGCTCTTCTTTTTTTACTATTTTTTCTTCATCCTGATATTCTCTTTCTTATTCTTCTTTGTGTTAGTGTTCTTCTTCTTTTTCTACTTATTTGTATTGATGTTTATTATTATGATCATTATCATCATCATGTTTTTCTTTTTATTTGTGTTCTTCTTCTTTTTCTTCTCTTTTTATTGATTTTCATTACTATGTTCATTATCATCATCGTGTTTTTCTTTTTATTTTGGTTCTTCTTCTTTTTATCCTTGTTCATCATTGTATTATTCTTTTTTTTCTTTTTTTTTCTTTTTTTTCTTTTTTTCTTCATCATAATCTTATTCTTTATCTTCTTGTTTTCTTCTTCTTTCTTCTATTTCCCCTTCTTGTCCATATTCTTCTTGCTATTTCTTTCTTATTTTTATTTTTATCATCGTAGTCTTCTCATTTTACTTTTTCTTCTTTTTACTACTTTTATTATTTTATTTATTACTATAATTCTGATTCTTTTTTTTCTTTTTTTTCTTTTTTTTCTTTTTTTTCTTTTTTTTCTTTTTTTTCTTTTTTTTCTTTTTTTTCTTCTCTAACTTCATCTCCTCTTCCTCCTCCTCATTCACCTTCATCTTTTTTTTTCCATTTTATTTTTTTCTTTCTCTTCCTCTTTTCATCTTCTTTTGCTTTATCGTCATCGTCATCGTCGTCGTCATCTTCATCTTTTTTTTTCTTATTCCATTTCATTTTTTTTCTTATTCCATTTCTTTTTTTTTTGTTCCTCTTCTTGTTTGTCTTCATCATTATTAGCATCAACTTCTTATTTTTGATTTTTTTTACTTTTTCTTTTTCTTTACAAAATTATAGCCTCGAAGTCTTGTCGGACCCTTTAATTGTTCTAAACAAATTTTTAGCCACAAAAATGTTTTACATTTGTGAAAGTAAGATAATTTGGGCTTTGTTTCTAACAATCAAATGAAATCTACATATATATATAAATTGCAGTGATGTTTTATGATTATCACAAATGTGACTTTATTTACAACCACTCTTCAATACTCATATCAAGAGCACAAACTTTTGAGATTTTATGAATATTATACAAATCAATGAAAGATATATTGACAATAATCGAATTAAACATGTTCTAATTTTTTTTAAACACATGAATTTATAAAATTATTAAAATTGAGATTTATGTAATAAGTTAATATTATAAAACCATAACACATCATTATAATATTCTATAATTAACCAATTATAGAATATTATAATTACAAAGCATAACACATCAATTGGAACTAAGTATATATGGTGTTAGAGACATAGTGTTGATATCTTAAAGGGAAACATCATAATAATAATGAATAAACTTAAAATTACTAATAAATATTCTATAATTATACAAAAATATTTTTTTTATGTTTTTTTACATAAAAAAACAATATTTTATGATATTTTATAATTATAATATTTTATATTTATGAATAAACTTTAATTATTTTTTTAATTATCATATTATATGGAATAATATTTAATGATTATGAATAACTTATAAAATAAAAAATATTCAAAGATATCATGCAATTTTTTTGAATTTAAAATACTAATTACATTAGAAAATCTAAGTGAACACACACACACACACATATTATATATATATTCAAAACACAATTGGATATCATATAAATTTTACCAAAACAATCATAATAGTAAGTGTTGAATTTACAACCAAAGTATTAAGTTTTTGCATAACTATATGAGTTCTCACTACAAGTGTAATCACCATGACAACAAGAATAATTATCAAGCACGATCTAAAATTCTAAATAATGATGGTGAACACACAACAACATCATAAAGAAAGCAATGATAATAAATGCCACAACAAGATTGACAACAACATGAGTAATAAAAACCAAGATAAATAACAACATGTGTAATATGTAACAATGCATGATGACAAACAACAAATTGGGTAAACACATGCATCAAGGAAATGAATATAAAGTTAAAGAAAAAACTCTCACTCCACGAATTCATTATCATATTTTAGTAAAGGGAGAAAGTGACATTTTCTTCTTCTATTTGAACAATAGTAAACATTTTACTCAAAAATGAAGAAGGTCAATAGTTTTCTTTCTCCTTTTTTATTAATCATTTTTTCTATCACCACAACTTCACTCTTCATGGCATGGATCATACGTCCATACTTTAGCTATTAATAAAACCACACATAATAGGAAACACATTTTCCTATAATGGCTAATTTTTGCAGCTTGCAAAATAAAAAATCACATAAAAAGCATAGTGGTAAATGAAGTAAAAAAAATGTGTAACACAAAAAAAAAAATTAAATTAATTTTGGTCAATTTAAATTATTTTTAATTGATTCAAACTCAGTTTAAATGGTTTGAACCAATCTATTCATCTCGAGTAATCCAAAAGTCTCTTTAATAGACAACACTATTATAAATCCAATATTTTAAATATGCTTTATTAATATGAAATTTACGGAAGGTCTCTCTTGAGTAAACACCTTCCATATAAATTTAATTTTTGAGAAATTGTAGAATGTGTATTGTGATTATACATTCCATAATTTTTATATGTATGTCATCATCGAACAAATTTAATTTATGTACTAAAGTTATCTTTGAGAGATAATATACTCGACCAAAAATATTTTTTTTATCCATATTTTCAAAACTAGTATATTTTAAGGTTTTTATTCGGAAAAATTATGTCATTGTGCACAAAATAATCGTGTTTTAATACATTATTCTTCATAAATTTTAAAAAGGAGGAATTGTGTTTTGGAGTTGTCTCTCATAAATATTTAAAAAATTTAAACCCTTCTTTGAATATTTTAAAAAAATGCAATAAACTATAAACAAATTAAAAATCAGGGCACTCTAATACATGTCTTAAATTATCCTCACACCCTCTTCCTTGCCATTGTGTTTTGGGGTTGTCTCCTGTATGTACTATAAAAATCAGGGCACAAACTATAAATAAATAAAAATCAGGGGCAAAGGTGAGGACGATGCAAGGGGTAAGGGCGAGGGGCAAGGGTGAGGATGAGGGAGGGGACGAGGGCAATGACGAGGGCGGGGACGAGGGAAATGAGAGAGGTGCAAGGGTAGTTTAGGATTTATGTATTTGAGTGCCTTAAATTTTAATTTAATTATAGTTTGATGTTTTTTTTTTGAAATATTAAAAGATATGATTCAATTTTTTAAATATTTTAGAGGGAGTACCCCGAAACATAATTGCCCTTTAAAAAAATATGCAATGAATACAAAAAAATTGTTCGAAGGTGCCATTGTCTCCTCATCTAAAATTATAGGACAAAAATATTATTAGACCTATCATGTCATTTGTGTTGTTTTTTTTAAATATGCTGATATATTATATTGTATGTTTTGAGTAGAGGTGTTAAACAGGCCGGGTTGGCCAGACCCAGTTTTAGGCCACCCAATCAATCTACATGGTCCGACACGGTATAGTAACCATGCCGTGCCTCACCCGGCACGATTACTATAGAGGTCTGGACCGGCATGGGCTCGCAGCCCGAAAATCACTAGGTTCAGCATGGTCCAAGTTTGATAAAACTCTAATTTTTTGAAAAAATTAGAATTTTTGTCGCATGCCGTTGTGTGTCTTCGCCCTTTTGGGGCCCGGTATTGACCACATGCCTGGGACGCACTGAAGTGGCCGGGACATTACCCTTTCGCACCTCTAGTTTTTAGGATACCAAAACGAATATTTCATATCTTTGGATATTTTTATCTAATTATTAAATATTATATTTTTTGGTAAATGCTATATGTTTTGGGTGCCAAAACGAAAATCTCGAACGTACTGTCCCACCCTCACTCGCACGAGAGCTTAGCGAAAATACTAAGTCAGTGACATTACGCGCAGAGGCGAATGATCAGATGCTAGTTTATGATAAGGATCAGGTTGAGCCTTGAGGTTGATTTTGATTGGTAAACCTATTTTATGAAAAATTTTAGGATGGTTATTAATTTTGCATTGCAGTAATATTTCTAAGAATCACGAAGATGGCGAGTGGGAGTGTAACAAAGATAGCGAAATATAAGACATCCGTAAAGGATCCTGGCACTCCTGGCCATCTATTGTTGGTATTCTGGCATCTTATCTTTTCTATTTATGAAATACTATTCTTTTTGTTAATGATACCAATGTTGACGTTATATTATTAATGGATACATAGAAGTATTATTGGTTTATTTACTTGAGGTGATGGGTCTTGGTTGCAACATATGCAACACACTTAATACTGAAAACAATAGAAAACATGGACCAACTTTTAATTACTCTACTGATGTTGTTGGATCCTTTTTAACAAGTATCAACAATGCATTTGTATCCTCAAATCTATCTACTAGTTTTCTTAGTAAAAAATGATCAAGTTACAAATCCCATAATAAAAAGAATGTGTATTATTTAAGGAAAACATTAGATTCTAGATAATATCAACATAGCAAATTTAGTGGTGATAAGTATTGTGAATTGGTTTGGTCCATGTCTTGGTTCATAAAAGATAATTTAGTTTGGTGCAAATTGGGTTGTGGTTATTCTTTAGAAGAAAAATTTTTAATAAAAAATTTCTTTCTTACAAGTTGTAGGCAAAATGTCATGAACTGAAAGAAAAAAATTCACTATGCTATCTTAACATAATTCAAGTGATAATAGCTAAGAAGCATGAATACAGATATGGACATGATGATACGATACGGTAGGATACGGGCACAGCGTAAATTTTAAAAAATTAGGATATAGATATGACTAGGATACAATATGATAAAAAAATAAATACAAATATTATCATTAAATAGTAATTTAGATAAACAAAAAAATACTCAAACATTATTTTTATAAACTTTCAAATACAAACATAAAAAATATTAAAATAAAAGATTAATATTTTTTTCTGAATCAAATAAAAATAACTTCTAGCTTCGGTTCATCAAAAGAAATATCTGTAATCTCAAGAATTTTAGTATTCTTAATATCCATTGATCCAAAATCATTATGTCCAATGTTTTATATTTTAGATTCGTCTTCCTTATATTTGGAGATCTTGATAAAAATCAAAGATTATTATAGATATAAACTAAGTCTTTAATTCTTTGTGGTATAAACTTGTTTCTCCTCTTGGAGTGAATAAAATTATATGTGCACTAATTTTTTTCATAATATGAGGATGAATAAGGTTGTCCTAGTAATTTTAATGCTATAAATTGAAGCATTGGCGTGAAAGCTTCATAAATAACTCATTAGTTAATAGGACTCATGTACCATCTTATTGATGGAATCACTACTAGAAAAATCTTTAAAAAATACAAAAAATATAGTATACTCATCATTTGCTTGCCTCCTTTCACCTTTATTAGAAAAATATATTTTTTCTTTCTCTTAATATTTCTAAATCTTGATGTGGTGAAATACGATCATGAGACTCATCAAGTTATTGTTAACAATAATACTTGCAAGTTGAGTTATAACATTAATTATAAAAAGATAAATATCATAGAATATCATTTATATTAAAATTATCAAAGCCTATAATTTAAATTCTTAAGATTACATTGGATTTAAGGAATGAGCTAAGAAATATAAAGGTGTGGTTTTTATTTCATTTTTCCCCCAAGGTTTTATTCAAAATATAAAAAAACCTATAAGTAAAATTATACGATAATTCATATAAGTTCAAATATAAATAAAACTTAAATTTTCTGTCAAAACTTTAAAAACTTACTAATAAATTAAAAGTATATCTTGAATTATCTGTGAAGCTTTTATTTTCTTTTTTATAAATAATTTTCTTTACTTTTTCAATCATCCAATCTCTCTACTCATAAATATTGTAAAGGTAAGGTTTGTTAGTGTCAGCTAATTGAAGTATCTCATAAATGGGAGTCGTAAAATTAGAGGATATAATTTATATCCATTCAAAAGTCTTCATTTATAATTTTATCATTTACTTTTTTAGCTTTTATTAAATTATCTTCTTTATAATTTTTTATTCTTCATTTATCATTAATTATTTCAAGTCTTTTTTTATTGTCTTAAATTGTTGAAGCATAACAAAAGTTGAAGCAAAATATGTATTGACTACTAAAAGTAATTACAACTTGTAATAATTATTAAATATCGATAATCTCATTGTATGATTCATAATGAAATTTTTGATAAAAAAGATATCACTTGAAACTTGAGCGAATAACTACATTATTATATCATATCATTATATCATGGGTGTGTTCTTGGTGCACAAATAATCTTCAAAGCAAGATTGAGAGTATAAACCTCACATTGTGTCTAAAAGATATACTGAAATTTTGTTTCCATGATGTATCTTGCTGCTTTGCAAGCTGTAACATTTTTAGTTATAATCTGAACTGTTTTTTATGGATCAATCTCTTGTATAATGTCAATCAATAAATCAGCTATAAAATGATTATCCTTAGTCTCTCATTTATAATTTATTGCTTTCAAAAATATTGGTATACTTTCGGAGATTGTCATAATGTTATTAAATGGTCTTTTTTGAGTATTTGATCATCCATCATTGTAAATGTTTACTCATTTCTTATTTTAAGTTTTTTTGATTGGTTTTAATATATTCTCAATATTACTCTTTTCCTTTTGTAATAATGATATTTTTAATGCATTATATAGTTTGGTAGGATATAACCAGAAAGTTGATTTGCACTTTTAAAAGCACAAGCATAATAAAGATTTCTAGCAAAGTAAAAAGATAATCCTCCAGTGTAAAATATCTTAGCTATCTCACTATCAACTAATTTACGTGTACTCATATTAAATACTTTTCAATTGATCCTATAGCCTCATTTATTCTTTTTAGATGATTGCACTTACACTAGAAGAGGTATTCTCAAAAATAGAATCTGCAACGCTTAATGTGGGTAAAAAAATTTGTTTAAGATTAGGTTGTTTCATCATTTGTTCATATTTATCTATCATTCTTCGTATCTCAACTAAAATTTAATTTGTTACTTTAGTACAAGATGCAATCTCAACCCTTTTATTTTTAAACACATGAGTCTTGACTCTATAATATGATTTTTTATATATTTGTCTACAAAAATTATATTGAAAAGTAATATTTTCTTCTCATTTTCTTTTATTTAATTTCACTTCTTTTGTGATATACATTCATAATAGAATATTATTATCAACATCTTGAATATTCTGTTGATTACTTGAAAACTTAGAATTACAACTCATTGAATTGTATACTTCTGCATGAAAAAAAATTATGCATTAAAATAATATATATTATTTTAAAATCCAGTTAATCTATTTTTTTTTCATCGATACCATTAGATTATTTTCATTATATTTTACATAATTACATATTATATTCATTCAAAATAAATTATATAATCAAAACTATTATACTTACATATTGTATATTCCATATTTATATATTGCATATAGTACATATTGCATCCTACAAAAATTATGCATATTTATATATTTCATATTTTAATATTATATATTTATCATTATACTTAAAATTATACATTTAAAATTTAAATAAATAATATTACATATTTCAACATTATTTATTTATTATTTTTTGTATATTTATTAAACAAACAATCAAAATTAAAAATTAAAATAATAGATTTAAAACCTCCCATATTACTGCTTCGAACTCCCCCCATGTTACTGCTTCAAAAATCCCGAAGCAAAGACAAGTTGACTTTTCAAATTCCCCCTTCAATCAGCATCATCAACCACTCAACATTTTTGGCGTCGTCGACTACTCAAGTTGTTAGAGTTGTTAGAGTTGTAAGATTAACATTAATTTTATAATGATCAGAAGGTTTCCGATGTGTCGGATACGTATCCGACATGTTCGTCTGATATGTTACGGGGCGTATTAGATACGGATTGGTTAACGATACTCCACGTGGCATATTGGACACGTATCCAACATGTGTCTGTACAATGTTCATGTGTCGGTCACGTGGACATGACTGTACAGTGATGTATCCATGCTTCTTAGGATAATAATATATATGCACTTCTAATGGTGATGACTCTTTATAAAAAGTACACATCTAGGTTGTCAAAATAATTATCCAAATTATATTGGAATCTAATTAAGTTTAACAATCAATTGAGATAATTTTTAGTTTGTTGAGAGTTGTTGAAAGTGTTATTTCTTGCGTCATAACTAAAGAAAAAAAATCTATTATGCTTTCTTTTCCTTATTCAAGTGATAATAATATATATGCACATCTACTTGTAAAGAATCTGCTTAAATATATGAGAGATTGTTAGATCAAATGGTGATATTAGTATATATGCACTTCTAATGGTGATGACTCTTTGTAAAAAATACACATCTAGGGTATCAAAACAATTATCCAAATTAGATTAGAATCTAATGAAGTTAAGCATTCATTTGAGCTAAAATTTAGTTTGTTGAGAGCTGGTGTAAGTGTTACTTCTTGCATTATAATTAATTTAGCAGGCATAGAAATGTTGATAATAAGGATGCATGCTTCATTAGTATTTATTAATATATTTGTATTTTTATAATAATTGTTTTTAATCAATGAAAATTATACATGTCTATATTTAATTAAATTTTTTTTTATATCTATTAAAGTTATGGTCATGCCCATTTGGATCACCACTAGTGTTGTTGTCATTGTTAAGCCACATGCTTGACATCCTTTTAATCTTTTTTTAAAAAAATTATAATTTTTTAAGATTATTTTGTTGGTTTTTTTTGAATAAAAGTATATTTGAAACCCAAAATTGTAGTTTGATTATTGATGATTTTTGGGTACTAATATCATATTGATGTTGTAAATGTTGTTGGTATCATTGATCCACACTTATTGGTGTAATTTTTTAAGTATCAAATTCATTGTGGATTAAATCAATTTAATTAGTCTCGTCTCAGGTGATTCAATCCAAACCAGCTTGATTCTAATTATTAGTCAATGTTAAAATTGTCTTATACTTATAAAGCTGCAATTGTTACTTAGTGTCGCGACTTGAATTGTGAAATTGTGATTTAAATGAAGGTGTAATCTTTTTTTTTTTTTGGTTGCAACTAAAAGACTATGTATCTAGTGGTACAACATGAATTGTGAAGTTACAACTCGAGTGAAGTTGTAATATTATTTTTTGGTAACACGACTTGAATGAAGTCAATTTTGGTGTTATTTGTTGTAGCTTAACTATGAAGTTGCAACCTAAATAAAGTAATGATTTTATTTTTTGGTGGCATGACTTAATGAAATTAAAACTTGAATGGAGTCGCAATCTATTCTGTGTTGCCGTGATTTAATAATTTAAAAATTCAATTTGTGATAATGTCTTTAGCATGATAATATGAATGAAGTTGTAATATAAAAAATTTATATTGTATTTTATGTCATAAGTTTAAAGAAATTTTTTATTTCAATTTAAATTTTTTATAAATGTAATAGAATAAACAATACAATGAGTGAAATATATTGTAATAATCTTAAAAACTTTTAGTGAAAGTTTTCTTTTGTAATTTACATGTTCTCTCTTCTCATTCTATCAATTTCACTTGTGTATATTTTTTTTAAGAGTTTTCTTTTTCTTTTTTTGAGACCTATCATCTAATATCAGACCTAACTTGGGTAAGTAAGAGAAAATGATTCTCAACATTTTTGAATGATGCTTTGAATTTCATCATTTGAATTTAGATAAAGTTAGGTTGAGTATCAATATTTGATATTAGAGTTTTATTTGGGTTTTTGTGGTCTACTTGTTTATGTATAGTTGGTCTTAGTTGTCTAATTTATGGATTTTTTAATTTTTTTCCTTTTGGAAAACTATTATTTTTTTATTATTTCTACTTTTTCATTGTATTATGATTCTTTTTGGCTACTAGTGGTGGTGAAAGTATATGGCCTAGATGTATTAATTTAGTTATTTGAATGTATATAAATCCACATACATGCATTGCCTATTGGATGATAGTCTTCATTGCTATTTAATAATTTATACGCTATTTGTATTAGTTGGTATAATTGCCCCTTTAAATTAATGATTACATAATTAGAATATTAAATTTAGAAGAAAAAAATATTTGAGAGATTCTTCAAGATCTTTGTGAAAATCTTAAAATACTAGATTAAATTATATATGTCTCGCTATTTGATTAACACAAAAAAAAAAGAAGTGAATAATTGATCTTCTCAAGAATGTGCCTAATTTAAATTATCTCACAAGTGATGATCTCTATTGCCCCGAATATTGTCTCAATGCTAAATCTTAAAATATTTATAATTTTTTTATCTTTTTTAGGATATACAATTATCTCAAAGAAAATTATTAAAAAAAATGTAATAGACTTACTCTGAGTTTGTCATAATGTTATGCTGTTCTGATGATACTGTTACACAATTTATCAAGGAAAATTACATGATTCTCACACTATAATGCATCTGTTATTTCTGAGTAAATCCAAGGCTCCCTTTTTCTGATATTTGCAAGCACTAGTAGTTTTTGAATTTGTGTTAATGGTGATACTTTTAAAGTGACTTTGTCTTAATGTTATGCTGTTGTGCTGTTAATGGGGATGATTTTTGCACATTATGGTTGTCAGTTTTTTGATATGATAATTTTCAACTTTTAACATTAATTTTTTTGAGTGGTATGTATTATTATATCCATGCTCATTGAGAACTCTCATTTCTGTTCAGAACTTGGAAAAATTGGGTTTTGTTCCTAATAATCTGAAGTTAGCTTCCAAGCTTGACATGGAGTTCAGATTTTTTAGGAGTATGCTTTCTTTACTTTTTTGCCTTTTCTTCCATTCTAAAATAATTAGCAAATTTGATTCCATCTTGTTGTTTTTATATATCTGCAGATTATAAATACACCAAGGAGGGATCAAATAAATCACCACTGCTTAATCTTACTTCTAATCAGGTTAAATTCGATTTTTCTAACAACTGATTTTATTTTAATTTTTTGTTTGATTCTGAAGCAAAATTCACTGTTGCTTACAATTTTTTTCTTGATTTTTTATGCCTCTTTCCAGGGTGTATGCTACATATTTGAGTTTGAAAATTATGATGATCTTAAAGTTTGCAAGGAACTAGTTGGTAAGTTTCACCTTTCAAATGAACAAATAAATCCTTTTTTTTTAAACATTTTGATGAAATAACATTATCTTATATGATGCTAATTAGCTTGTTTTTTGTAGGAATTTTGTTATTGATCCAATATTTGAATTGTTATTATTCTTGTTATAATCACATTATGTGTTTTTCATATCATCAAGATGTGTAATTTAAAAGATGAAGAGAATTACACATATCTTGTGAGTTGTGAGTCTAAATGCTCATTCCAATATGTACACATGGTGTGTGTGTGATTGCTGAGCAATTTGGATTATAAATTTTATTTGTACATGTGAGTTCACAAGATTTTCACTATGATACTTTTTCATGCATAGAAATCTAACACTTGTTATTTGTATAATTTGTCTGTCACAAAAAAGTTGTATTTTTAGAAAATACAAACTCAAGCTTTTCAAAAATAATGTTAGTTTTCAGTTTATACTTACATACCGATAATGATTAGTTTTTGGTTTTGAGAAAACACAAACTCAATATCTAAAAAGAATGATTTTATAGAACAATGATACAAAAATGTTATTAAATTCCTCCAACACAAAGGCCACATAAGGTGTATCACAATGCTTGCATATATGTTTACACATGTAGTATGTGCAGATCAATCTCAGCTCATAATCTTGATATCATTTCCAGTTGTCTTGATAAGGAAACAACTAGTGATACTCATCGACATTAATTCTTTATTGCTCATCGCTAATAATCTTGATATCAATGATAATGTCTATTAAAAATTTTGTTTGTCTAGGAAACACAAATTCAATCTCTTCAAAGATATGTTTGATCCATGTGTACACTTATATAAAAATATTGATTAAATTTGTGATTTTGAGGAAGCACACTCTCAATATTTAAAAAGAATGATCTTTCAGAATAATGATACAAAATTGTTATTAAATTCATCTAACACAAATAGAGGTGTCGAATATGCTGTGCTATGTTGGCATGATTCATTTTGTTGTGGCCTAGTTGGGCAACCATGCCATGCATGGGATGGATCTTGTGCTGTGTTGACACAACATGATATCCAATCAGTTTGCCTGCATGGTTTGTTTGGCCCACAGTCGGGCATTGTTGTGCCAGATCGTGCTGGATCAAATTTGGCTCATGTCAGGTCATGTTAGTTATGAGTAGCTTGAATGTGCTTAGTTAAAATTTTTTGAAATTTTAATTTTTGATTTATTTAAAATATTATATTTATATATTAAAATAATATAATAAAATAGTGTATTACATATATATTGTATTAAAAATTGAAAAGAATTAAAATCAAATCAATTATTAAAAAAGATTGACATTCAGTTAGTTCAACTCAAAAATAATAATGTTTTATAAAATAATAATATACTTATATATATATTGTATTACATATATATTGTATTACATATATATTATATTAATTGACATACAGTTAGTTCATCAATCTGTGTTTATAGCATATTAGTGTTGATGTTTATTGTTATTGTTATATATACATTTGAACGTAGTACTAGTGGTGATCTCAATATATGTTTATTGTTATTGTTATATATACATATATATTGTATTAATAATTTTTTTTATTTTATTATGAATGTTTAATATTGAATTGTCTCAGTCTTTTAAGCATGCAAATATTTCTATGATATTTGATCATAATTTAGATATTCTATTTAAAATAATATTGATTGTCACAGAAAAAATAAAATATAATGTTTAAGATAGATATCATAGGAATTAGAAGATCACGTGCCATCTTAGATAGCACGAGATTAGTTGATTTGTATGATTTTTATTAATTTAAAATATTTAAATTTTTATTATCATCGTGTGATAGGATAAAATAGTGATATAAGTATTGATATTAAATCAATTAAATTCTAAATTTTATTTTTAATATTTTTTAAAAAATAGTGACTATAAAATTCAAATCAATTAAATTTTAAATTTTATTTTGAATTTTTTTTTAATTATGTATTTTTATTAATTTTTAATCAATTATAATGTTATATAGAAATATGAATATTTTTATTAGTATTTTTTTAGAATGAGTTCCTCCTATTCAAAAATTTCAAGAAATTCTTTTTTGTGGAAATATGTTATTAAAGTTTATTGGAAATAATATTTGAGATATAAATTTTATAATTAAAGATACTTAGGAGTGAATGTACTCAAACATCGCTTAGTTGGAATTCATTATATTATGAAATTATGCCCCAAAATTAGTGAAGATATTAAATTAAAATGCAAAGATGCATTCGATAATTTTAAGGATCAAAAAACAAAAAGAAATGAATTACTCTAAGAAATTAGAATGGGTCTAACTTCAATGCATGATAGTTCCTTGTCCAAAATAATAAGTGCTTTAGGGAGTGAGAGTGTGAGTGGGATTTAGCAACTTATTCCTAGGAGACATATGGATAAAGTTATCATTTTATAATATCAGCAAAGTACTTTGAATTTAAAGTAGAAGCAATAAAAAAAAGAAATGTGTAGAAAAATAGTAGGTTTATGTATTCAAAAGATCTTTCATTCAACATTATGAATAATTATTATTGAATCTTATGATAGAAGTTGTTATAAATTGTAGGATTGGGTTTAAGTCTATATCTATGTATGAATTAAGGACATAAATTCTTAATGAAGAGATGAATGACCTAAATATTATTATGAGAAATTATAAAAAGCTTGGAAATAACATGAGTATTCAATTGTGTCAAATAGTTGGACATATAGAAATAATGTGTATTTTTAATTTTTTGGTGAATAGTCTTGCTAGCACTTAGTTTATGAAATTAATTGATATTTATGATATATTAAATAATATGAAATTTATGTTTAAATATTTTAATGATGTGGTTGAAGAAATTAGGGAGGAGAATATTATGCAAGCTATTACTGATAATGCATTTACTTATGTGAATACTAGAATGAGACTTATGCAAAAAAATTATGATTAACTTCTTGTGCTGCACAATGTATTGATTTGATAAAAGATATTGGAAAGGTAAATATTCATGATACTATATTTGATCGAGTTAGATAAGTAGTGAGGTTTATATATGATCATATTTGGGTTCATAAATTGATAAAAATATTTATAAAAAATCATGAATTTCTTCGTCTAGCAATAAATAGTTTGCTACTTTATTTCTTATTCTTCAAATTTTATAAGCAAAGGCAAGCTCTTGTAGTAATTTTTTTTTTAGAAAAATGGTATTCAAGCAAATGGGCTAAAAAGGTAGAAAGTGTGAAAGCTTGAAACATAATGTTGTTTGATCTAAATTTTTGGCATCATATTACTTTTTGTATAAATGTCATTATTTTTTTAGTTAGTATCTTGAGAGATGTTAATTTAGATCAAAGATCAATCATGAGTTATATTCATGAGTTGTCGAATTTAGTTAAAGGGAAGATTACATTTAATTATGGTGACATAGAGAGAAAATATGACTCAATTTAAAAAAAAATTGATGCAAGATAGATTATGTAATTTCATTGACCTTTATATACAGTAAGTTATTATCTTAATCTTTAATAATGCTATGAGAATAAGTTCTCTAATATTGATAAGATGAGGAATGAATTATTTGAATGCATAAATAGGATATTGGATTATGAAGAATATTTAAAACTAATATTTAGTTGAATTATTTGTAGTACTAACATGCACTATAAGATTTCAATTAATATTAGAAAATTTTTTAAAAGCTAACAAGCATAAGAGTTGAAAAGTTTGCTATTTGAGTTCTTAATCTTACTTGTAGTGTTTACGAATGTAAAAGAAATTAAAGCACATTTGAATGATAATATTTTTTTTTGTAAATTGTATACATATATTTTTATTTTAATATTAGAAAATTTCATTTTCTTTTAATATATAATAATAATAATTATTATTTGTAGATACATATAAAAAAAAGAAATAGACTTGAATATCAAAAGTTGAATGTTCATATGTATATAAGGTACAACAGTAGGTTCAAAGAATGAAGTCTATAGAGAAAACAAAATATTGAAATGATTTTGATAGGAAAGATTGAATTGGATGATGAGTATAGATTGTGGAAAAAAAAAGATTTCTTAGTCCTCCTTGATTATCGTTGGCTTCAAGTTGATGAATTATTCAATAGTGATGTTAGAATTGTGTCATTTAATTCCTAATGGACTTAAGCATCATTAAATCACATAATTTCTTCATATTTCTACAAAAGAAGCATAATAAAATACTAAATAAGTATTCAAAAATTAAAATCATAAATATTATTAAATTTAATAAATAATGTGTAATATATATATCTACTTAATTATTTATACTAAGTATAAGTATAAATTTTACATCAATTAAAAAAGATAAAGATTTATATGAAATAGGAATACATAATAGTGAATATATTTTTACTTTTAATATATTGGATGATGATGATGATGTCACTAAAGATGATAATTTAAAATGAAACAACTTATTCTTAGTTCGTATTTCATGACCTAATTATGATTTTTTGCTAAAATATGAAATTATTATTATAGTTAATTTTATTTTCTATTTTATAACTTTGTTTTGGTTTTTTGTGAAATTAGTGAAATAGTATATTTTTTTAATAATTCTCATGAATTATTTTTATATTTTTATTTATGTTATTTTATTTTATATATTTTAAAATATTCATTTATTATATATTGTGAGACTCATAATTCTTATGCCTCAACAACTTGAGGCTTACGTACTGCCTCACAAACACAAAAATAATTTTTCTTATGTTTTTATCTTTTAAAACTTTGATCATGAGATTGAAAAATCTTAAAAAATTTTAAATTTGTTATTAAATTTTTATTTCAAATTTATATAATGAGTGTTTGAGGTATATGAATAATGCATTATCATGACTAGTTCAGATATTTGATATCATGAATATTATTTTATTATATTTTATAAATTTATTAATTATTAATTATTTTTCTAACTTATAATATTTTATTATATTCTAGTAAGACTTAGAATTATATGATAAATAGCTTGGAAGTAAGCATGCATAATACTGATAATTTTAGAATCATTCGAAAATCAAATTAGAAATTTAATGATCGTAATTAATTTGACTATGTTTTTTCTCCTAAAGTCATCATGATAAATAATGAGACTCAATGAAATTCAACTTGATTTAACTTCAATGGTCCATCTGCTTAATTTGGTTTTCTTAAAATATAGTTCACCATATTTTTTGGTATATTAATTGACATGACTCTTATATTGGCTAGTGCTATATGTATTTCTATTTGTATATATTTTATTTATAATATGTACATTATGTCGATTCTTCTTTAATATCACTACAATATTTATTTTTTATTATGTTAAAGTATATACTATTGAAGTTCACTTAATTTTATATTTTTTAGGCAAATTGGTCAAGACTATTAGAAAGAAATTAGTTTTGATATTGGATCTTTTAATTAAATTATTATTATTATTTATATCTATGTCTAATTTATTATTATTAAAGTTATTATTTGTCATATTTTTTATTTATATTTATAATTATAAAAAAATCTAATAAATATTATAAATTTAAAAATAAAAAAATTGTGTACCATTATCACATAAATTTATTTGAGTAGAAGTCATAATCAGTGTTTCATCTTTTTTTTTTAAACTTACTAGGCTTGCACAAATAAAAAATAATAAAATTAAGCACTACACAAAATGTCACATCAAAAATATAGAATAGGAGCTGAGATAGAATATAGGAAGTGAATAGGAGAAGAGAACGAGGGAAATGAGAAAGAAATTTTTTTTTTCTATTTATATAAAATTTTAATATTAAAATATTTATAATTTTTTTATTTTTTTAGTTATAAATGGACAAAAACATGACATTTATTAGGTTTCTGAGTATAGTTGTTGGAAAGAAATTTGAAGGCTACAGATTAATACACAATTTTTTTTGGCGACATGAAAGCAATAGGTGTAGCCCTCTTTCCACGTCGGTACACATTATGTGAAAGTATAACTGGCGTTGGCCATAGGGTGTTGACTCAATTGAGTTTTGACATGGCAAGGGCTAGTTTAAAAAAACATGGTTTTGTGAGTACATTGTTTGTGCTTGGTCATGCGTCGCCATTCCTGTAGAACTTGCCAACAGGCTAGGTATGTGGATCGTGCTTGGCCCAACACGAAGCATGGTTGGCCATGACCCAGCATGGTACGAACCATGCCTTAGGCTGGCACAATCCGGTCCAGACATGATTTTTGATTGTGCCATGCCGGGCCATACACAACTATTTTGGACATTGCCCCATGTCACCTGGCCACTAACTCACTTGACACTTCTAAGCACAAAGACCATGTTAGGTTGATTATAATGCTTGGATACTATTTTACACATGTATGTGTAATAATGTCTAAATGTTTTTGTGATGATGAATGGGAACAACTAGAGATATTTTATCGATATTAATTTCCTATTGTATTTAAATAATAATCTTGATATCATTGATATAAACTATCAAAAAAAAATTACTTCTGCTTGTTGAGTTTATGCGACAGATATGAGATAGTAATTTTTCATTATTTTCTTTTTCTTATTTTAGGTATTTTCTTTTTTTTTTTCTTCGTTCTCTATCATATGTGAGAAGCTTGAGAGGAAGTTTTATTCTTCTCAATGGGATCTCAGTTCAATTTTTTTTTTCAATTGATTTTCTAAATGCTGGTATTTCTATTTATAAACAAAAAATTAGAAGAATGATTTTGGTGGTCTGCAGAAGGAAAAAAGATGTCCAAGAAGGGGGCTGGACTGCGATCCCCTTTAATATTATAATGGGATTGCATCCCCATTTTAAACAAAATGTGGCTGCAGCCCCACCATACTTATATCAGTCACTTGTATGAGGAGTTATTTTTTTATTTCCCTTTTAATTATATTTTATTTTAAAAGTGATCCTAAGACATTGGTTTTGATCTGATTTTTTGTAATCAAACGAAATATATATAAATAAATTATGACTTTATCATAGAGAAGATATATGATCAATTAATTTTTATCATATATATATTTTTTAAAAATAATTCTACAAACACCTTCCATAAGACTTGAAGAAGAGGATCTTCATAGTTTTTTGTTTTCAAAGTTAGGTGTTTGGATATTTACAGATTGACTTTAATGTAGGCGATTGGATCTTATATTTGTATTTTTTTTTTGTATTGTACATCGTGTGTTTAGCATGTGTAAGTGTCAGCTAATTTTTAAATGATGAGAATGTTTTAGGAGGGTCCAATAAGTTGTTGTCTCCTCAAAGGTCATAATTCTAGAATACTCTAGAAAATTCTAAAATGTACTTGGATTTCAGAACATACAATCCTAGTTATCAATGCAAGGAAGCTCTTTACATATGTAATCTTTAATATAGATGAGCTATGTTCTTAGTGAGAGTTTTAGATTAGATAAATTCTGACATAAGGCAATTTAATTTAAGTATGAGTTAGTGTTAGGACTTTACTTGCTCTTTAATTAAAAGAGATTTTTAATTTAGGTAATTTTATCTTATTATTATATAAGGGAGCACTCTTATTTGTAAACAGCAAATCAAATATTGTAATATAGTTCTGCAAATTTTTTTTTTTAGTTTATGTCCATCTCTGTTGCTTATAATTTCTTTTTATGAGAGGCAAGAGATATGGTGGCTTTGATTTGTGGAGGGATAGTGATTCCTAGTTTAACAAGGCATGTGACATCGATTAAGTTTGTGGCACATGATAAGTGGTATCATAATCAAAGTTTATTATAATATTGTATTTCAAGATTGATAATCATGTTAATAATATTGTTGATTTGAAGGGTAAATGAAAGTAGGCTATTTGAAAGATATGTCTTTAATGGAGACTTGTTTGACTAAAATTGAAATAGATATTGAGGAAATATGAGATAAATTTGAGAAAACAAAAAATACTATCAATGGGATCATATCCTCGAAGGAGTAGTTCTTGAGAGAGGTGCAAGGTTCTTCAATTTTCATTCAAAAGAACCTTTCTCTATAAGTTAATAGTAATTTCTATACAACAAGAGATGAAAAAATTTAATAGAGAACTTCCATTGTGTAATAGAACAATGAGTGGTATGTTTGCCACAACACCTGCATCTTGAGTGATGTACAAAGACTAAAAGAGTTAAAATGCATATTATTAGTGAACCATATGGATAGGAGTAATTTCTTTTGTGAGATGAAATACTATTTTTGAACGATGAGCATCACAAGTGCAACCAAACTAATATGAATTACATGTTTTTTTTAATGTTGTCCTTATTGTTACATGATGATGCCAATGTGAATGTTTAATTAGAGAATAACATAGTAGCATATGGTCGTATTGTCAATATTAAAAAAATATGATTTTAAAGATTTACATGATAATGATATTTTTTGTTATTTTTTGATTATGTTGGATACTTGTTTTGAATTATATTTTTTATATTTTGTATTTCATTATTATATTTGTTGTGATAGTTATTTATAATTTATTTTTTTCTATTATTTTGTATTGATTTTTTTTGAAATCTTATTGCATAATTTTTATTTTATTAAAAATATTTATATTAAAAGACTTGTTGGGTGATAAGGTGCATGTCTAGATACTCTTGGCATGCCTTGGGGGAGATGTTCCCTATGATGCTTAGGTGTGCCTGATTTTTAAAACTTAGCAACAAATAAGCTGTAACATGTCAATATTTTTCAAAATTGTGGGCAAATTTGAAAGAATCACAAGAGATGTATGCTATAACTATACTTGATCAACAAATTAAAGATCGAGCAAATGAATATCTCGATCAACTACTTTATGATTGTTTTTGTTTATATTGCAATTAAACACAAGACAGGTTATGGCTGATTGTACAGATAAAAAATTGACAAAACTAAAAACAACAATGTGTTGGGATTTTATGTGTGTTTGGATGTATCTCGATGGTTGATGGTTTTTGGACATTATTCTTCACTGATGTTACAATGCTATCTATTTTGTAAGCATGATGTACTATGTATATTTTTTTATTTTTACTTTGTTGCAAATGATATATGTTTGCTGCTTTTTTGATATCATATAAATTTGCTTATCTGAAGAACAACTTCAAAAAAAAATAAATATTCATAGGTGATTGCCTTCTGGTCATTTTCATTATTTTATTGTATTTGTTTCTACTTTGCATTTGTTCTTTTTTTTACAGTTTGCATTTTGTTTAGATGACTTGAGTTTATTGTGTTCATTGTATTATGTTGTTATATTACATTCAATTTAGTCACTTTTCACAGTATCCATGCATTCATTTTCTTTCATCTTTTTATGCTTTTTTGGTAATCAATGGTATGAAGGTGTTCTTTTTTGTTTTGTTAAATATGGTGTCTTTCCTGTAAATAGGAAAAGCTCTATCTAAGCTCGGAAAGGATCAAAAGTCTGGGGTTTATCCTGAAGTGCCTGTTGGACATCCTAATACTGATGAATTACTTCGTCGGATGAACCTGCTGCAAGAAAATAGGTAATATTAGATTATTGCACATGTGATTATATATAAAATGTAAACAATATGCACTGTTCTCTTAATTCTGAGTTTTGCTATTCAATTGATAATTTCTTAGTTTTATTATTTTGGATTTGTAACCTCTGTTGCTTGTCAAAGTTGGCGCTTCTTTCGACTTGTATTCTGTTTTAATAGAAATAGTGGTAAATACGTTGCATTGTTCGGGCCAAATGGCTTGTCTGAAACCTAGGGAAGACTTGGACTGAACTTCTCAAGTCGTGCCATGCCATGCCGTGCCGTGCCAGACATGACATGATTTGAGAAGTGCCAGCCCGGTATGGCCTGCTCGCCTTTTACCTAGTTTGGGCCAAAATCCAATGGCTTAAAATAAAAAATATATTTTTTTGGACCGTTGAGTCCGTTCGACCATTGAACCGACCCAATGATCACCGGCTCTAGAAGTTGAAGCTTTTGGAACTTGTAGAATGTAGGTTGGGTTCGGCTTCAAGATCGTTGGCTCGTCAGGCTTGAGTCTCAGGAGACGGGAAGTCTGGGTTGGGCCTCGGTCAGTTGATCTTTGGACTCTGAATTCCCAAAATTGGCTTGAGATTCGTGTCCAGCCACCTGGGGCTGGGGGGCGGGGCACAGTTCGGGTCATGCCAAAAAACTGTGCCTTCGGGCCAGGGTACCATGCCGTGCTTTGCCTGGCACAAGGCCCGGGTTACTTCAACATGACATGAGTCGTGTCTTGAGCCAGCTAGGCATAGGCCTAGACATGGTTTTGGACCAAGGCCAGGGCTGCCCTGCCCGATTGACACATCTACTATAATTTCCACTGCTTTGTTGAAGTAGTGTTACACTCTATTGAATTTGTCCTAGAAGTTGAAGCAGAGCTACAACTTTCCTAAAAATTGCCAAGGCTGGTTGGCCTTGCCCCATTTTCTTTGTGGAAGGTAGTTAGACTTCATTCAACTACTAATAGTCTAATAGTAATGGGCTTGGTTTTTGACAACTAAATATTAATATCAACCCATGCTCCTTAAATAAATAAGAAAGTTATTAATTGTATTTTAATGAATTATTGATTATCAATATTTTAATGACAACCAAATTATATTTGTATCCTAATAATTCTATAAAATAGATATAATATGAGATATTTTTTTAAATAAATAAATATATATATCTAATAAAATAATTAAAAAAAAATATAATGTTTTTGATTAATATGGGTGGTCATTATACATAGTCCTAAATATTTGAATAAATTATATGAAATTAGTTTTTATAATACTTACTTGACATGCGAGATAGAAAATTATAGTATGATTTCAATATATATATTGCTCACTATAAATAAAAGTCACCTCATTGATGCCTATCTTCATAACCTTCATTTTATTCAATGATATATGCCAAAATGAGAGGGTATAAATAATGATAAAAATAACCAAGCATCTAGAGGAGCTCATGTGGGTTGAAAAAAATATTATAGTTTATCTTATTTTATATGGAAGTCATCTGCATGATCATTTGATCATACATAGAAATACTAGAAAAAATAATTGATTGAAAATAATTAATATTACCATATTATGATGAAATTTCAGTATAAAGAGAGCGCATGTCAAAATAAAAAATTCAACATTTATATTATCATACTCAATATCTTGTTCAATAATGTCATTTGTGATAATATAAACTACTCTAGATTTTATAAAAGACTTAAAAAGGTGATATCATATGACATGATTATAAGCTTCTGAATCTATGATCAAATACTCTTCTTGAATATGTATAATAAGACTAGTAAGTGTATGTGTTGAATATTCAATGAGTGAATCTGATAACATATTATACAATGTTTGAACCACGAAATATCCATCGTAAGTCAGAATGTTATGTTCAACACATCTCTCGAGTATGTTCTAACCTTTTATAAAAATAATATATAATTACTAACATCTTTTTTCTTGGAACACTCCTATCTGCTCATTTTCAACTACTATAACTATGTGGAGAAGCTAATGTAGTAGTTTGAATGATCATCCCAACTCAATTTGATCAAGGTATAACAATAAATCTCATAATTATTCTTTGATAAATCTCAAAGTAAATTAGAAGCTTCCTCTCACTAAGGATACAAATTTAAGAAATAATATACTGTTTTTCCCATGAATAAAATTATACAAAACTGTAAATCTAATAACTAAAATTTCTGAACATAGTTTGAAACGTTAATTCATGTATCATCTCATCATTTCTCTCACACAATTGTGTCCGAATTGTGCATTGAGTTATCTTATCTTGATTAGTAAATCTATATTTCAATTATTGAGTAATATTTTTTACAAGAAGAATATCTTAGATGAGTATATTGACATAGCCAATTTTCAATCCTTCTTATATGTGTGACAATAATTAAATATCTGATTATATTTGGATCATTTGAATGTCATAAATAAAAAAATAATTATGTATCAATTATTAACTACTCATCAAATTTAAGCTTAGGATGTTCGCCTAACAAATATTTACATATCTTTGACGTAAGAACCAAATTGTCATCGAAATAACAACTATTATGTGTTTGCTTTCAATTTTCAGTGGGGTATATTTAGTGATCTCATATTATTTTAAGTCTTATTTCTAACAAGTAATAGAAAAGAATAGAAATAACTACAACAACATCAAAACCATAAAAAAACTATTATGGCTTGAAACTAAAAATTTGAAATAGGCATCATACACTACTTGAGTCCTTTATGCACCATCATGATATTGTATTGACACCACTACACGAATTACCATGGGAACCATCATAAAAACCATCCAACACTTAGCGAATCATCGGGAAATCATCATTGCACTTTCACATGTCACTATCCACTCCATCACAAAAGGAAAAAATGTGTGTGAAAATTGACTTATTAACTCCATAGAATGTTTAGCATTATTGTTATCATCATCATTAGCTGGTGTACTTGTTCTCTAATGCTAGTTCCCATGCTCCACTATGCACGTCACCATGCGCTATCATTTAATTATTGGAAATGCTTTGGTATCTTGTTGAATTTAGAGTTATGGGCAATTTGAAGTTTCTTACCCATTAGATTTTTTGGGATTTAAGAGAGGGATGAGAGAATATGAGAGAGGAAAGATAAATAAAATATTGTCTTTTTCATTACACTAAAAGACTAGAAACAACAATATATATACTTAAATTTGGGCAATTTACATATTGGTGTAAGGAAAGATAAATAAAATGGTGTCTTTTTCATTACACTAAAAAATAATAAATAATAATATATATATTGAAGTTTGGGAAACTCACATGTTGGCCCACTCAACAAGAATCATTGAGTGGAATTTTGGTGTGCAATATATTATTAGAAAAAATAAAAAAATTTTAAGGTTTCAAAAAAATATAGAATTATTTTGTTTCTCTAAAAGCTTAAGTTTTTACGAAGGTTCATATTTAATTATTATTTTTTATTCTAATATGTTTCTTCATGAAGATATTGTTTTTTAGGTTATATTGCATGCATAAATAGGTGGTACTAGGACATGAACTCATGACCATTTGGTTTTGAAATGCTCTAATGCTATGTTGATATTCAACTTCTCTTAAAAATTAAGCTATTAGGGAAATTCATATTTAATTATTTAATTTTCTCTCTCAATATTGTAAGTATATTAAAATGTTTAATAGTAAAGTAGTAGATGAAATAAAAAAAAGTATATGATAATTTGTATAATAAATTATATGCTAGAAGAGAACTTTTTTATTATGTTTGTCGAAGTGAGACATCAACAAATTAAAATTTATGTAATGTTAAATGTACTAAAAATGAGGGTGATATAATAATGTAGAATATAATTAGTATAGATAGGTAAAAATTGTAACCTTAGATTTGTTCAATGAGAAACTTATAAAATAATCCAATCTAGATGAATTTACTTCTCATGACAGAAAATATCATCTATTTCATCATAAAATTAATATAAAATAACAAGTTAAAAATAAAATAAAAAGGTAGGCTAGACTATATTCCAATTGAAGTATGTAAATGTTTAAGATAAGTTATTTTTAGTATTTAGATTATAGAAAAATGCCAAATCCATATAAACATAATCTATAAAATTTGAAATACAACCCCACCCCACGGGTAAATGTTAAAAAAAAAATTGAAATACAGCCGTTGGATTTCGCCTCCAACGGCTAGGGGGTAGAATCCGATAGCCCCCATGATTCTGCCCCTAAAATACTATAAAAAATACAAAAAAATACTTAAAATTTTTTTTCCATTAATTTATAAAATCTCTCCCACCTCTCTATAATATTTATGTTTTTCATAAATATTTATTCTCAAAAGTTAAATCTCACTTTCTCAAAACTCTTGCTCTTCTCTCTCACTGGAATTAGGATTTCGTTATTCAGCTTAGCTTTTCAGGACTCTCAACTCGGGTTTGGAATTTGAACTAGATTGTGGTGTACCGTGCACAAGATCTACCTTACTATTTTACCGAATATTTTATTTTTAGTTTTTTTACTCTCTCTCTCTTAGTTTCTATGGTCTCTTTCTCTAATCCTAAAATAGTAAAATCTATCATCTAGTCTCTACCTCCCGTGTCTTGTTTAACAAAAATTCTAAAAAATGATAAATATTAATGAAATATATTTAAATTTAGAAAATAAAATTTTTATACAGAGGTCTGAAGCTGCTAAAATTTTGGTTTCTTTAGTCGTCTCAACTCAAACTTCTAAAAAAAAATTAGGAGGATTTCTGTTGTTTGGACTCATTTTAATTTAATAAAACAAAAAATACTAGGTGAGGAAGAAGAAATGACACAGTACAAATATTATAAGAGAAATTTAACTTGTAAGAGTTCGTTTGGTGTTGGGCACCTTAAGATGCATACTGAATTATGCTCCAAAAAATATGGTGCATTAGATCCTAGGCAAACCTAACTTAGCACTCATTTTTTGAGACTGGATCGAGTCCAGTCTCAAAGTTTACTCCCTTCATAGTTGGGTAGGGACGACATGACCAGACTTATTACATTGATGGGTCTTTCGATCAGGTTTTCGGAAGATCTAAGGTTAGTGTGCATCATGCAGATATATTTTCAGTCTGCTTATCGTAGGATTCCTAGGTCTACATCTCAGAATGACATACTAAAATTATATAAGTTAGAAAAATAAAAAATAATTAATGAATTTATGGCATATAGTAGAACGATGTCCATGATGTCTAATATCTGGACAAGTCACGATGAATCATCTTATGCATGTCTCACCAGTCACTATGTAGATTCTAATTATACAATGAATAAAAAAATTTTAGGATTCTCTGATGATTCTCTATTCTCATGATGACCCAGCCATTTTTGAGTATATGATAAAAATTTTTAGGAAATATAAAATTCAAAATAAAATTTTTAGTATCACATTCGATAATGTATTTAAAAAAAAGTAGTGATTAACATGTTTGTTAGGAATATTAGAGATGTACCATTAGGAGTGATCTTTCATGTCAGATGTATGTGTCACGTGATTGACCTGATTGTTCAAGCCGGTATGAAGGTGTGTTCCCCCGCATTGGATAATATACGTAATACATTAAAATATATTCGCACTCCTCGCAGACAACAAGAGTTTGATAGTCTATATTTATCTGTGAATCTCAAGAAGAAAAAATTCTAATTGGATGTGAGATATTGTTGGAAATACCCGTACCTGATGTTGAAGTCATATGTTGGATACGAATAAGTGATATCTGACTATGTTAATAGTAAGAGTTACTAACTTATTATTGACGACATTGACTGGGCTTCAGGAATTTTTATATATGAAATTCCTGAAGATTTTTTTATGACACTACGGATATGTATTCATCAATTTATAATCTCATGACTTGTATTGCACTCAAGCACATATGCAATATTAGTGGCATGTTTATGATGTATCGAGCTGACCCGACACTTAGCAATATGGTTGTAGAGATGGAAATCAAGTACTTAAAGTACTGGTCCACCGTTCCATCTATTTATTATCTAGATGCATGCATGGACTTTAGGATTAAGGTGGAAGGGTTATAAAACACATTGACTTATATTTTCTCGTGCAGGAACTTGAAAGACCTACCTGAAGGGTTCATTCACGAGAAGTTGACTGACTTGTTCACATACTACGATACTAGGTATGGTTGTAGTAGTAGTGAGACTGTGATTATAGAAATAGATACATTCTTCGGAGATGATGATTTTTTCATTCAGTTAGCGAGTGAGAAATCACGAGGTGGACCATCACATAAGAGTGAGCTTTCTCGGTACTTAGATTATGATTATTGCTCAATTTTATCGCATTCCGATATTTAGAATTTTGATATATTACCGTGGTGAAAATCATATGAGTCTATTTTTTCCGTGCTATTTAGGATGACACATGATCTACTGACTCTTTCGGTGTTGAGCGTAGCATCGGAGTCTATTTTTTTTGTTGTAGTGAATGTCATTTCATATAAGAGATCGAGATTATGTCCAGATATTATTGAGATATTGACCTGTTTGAAGGATTGAAAGTATTCGAGATTTAGCATCCAGGATCGTACTTGAGCTGGGACAGTGACAGCATTCGCATCCGCTGCAAAAGCGGAGAAGTTGATTGCTGATGATGATGATCCATATGATAATGATCTTGATGTTGTGGTTGATGATACTCATGATATGATGATTGATGATTGACGATTGACGTGGTTTCTAGTTTTCCTTGCTCGTTTTCAGACACCAGTTGCCAATGCCATGCCATATCACATTTTATTTGTTATTGTCACTTGATTTTGATTTTTGATGCATCGTGGTCACGGTCACAGTTGATGATTTTTGTGATTTATTCTTGATTTTGTTTTTTGATTTCGATATTTTATTTTTATTGATTGTATGTTTTTTTACGTTATGTTGAAATTTGTATTTGTTTTGATTCGGTATCTATTGGCCGATTGGTCATTTGGTTTGTTTTTATTTTTTTGACCTTGTAATTTTTTTTAACGAAATTTTTGGTATAATTTATTTTTTTGTTTAAAATTTTTATTTAAAAATTAAAACTATATAATTTAATTCTCATAAATTATAATCTAAATTTAATTAAAATTATAAAAAAAATTTAAGCTTTATTAATATTTTCAAGTTATAAATTTTTAATAATTGTTAATTTACCAATTTAAATTTTAAATTTTGTAATTTATTTATATTATAATTTTAATAAAAAAAATTAAACTTTGTAATTTATTAAATTTTTAATAATTTTTATGTTATAAATTTAATATATTATACATTATCTATATATAATATAATATATATTTTATATAAAGTTTAATCAAATACTTTAAAAATTTTTAAAAAAATTATTTTTTATTAAACCATGCTTGTATTGGCCTGACCCAGCACGACACTTTAACCACGAGCCGGTGGGTCGTGCCGGCCCTGGCTTTGATAAACCGTGCCAGGCCAAGCACGAAAGCACGGGCATGCTCAAAAAAAAATAGGATGGGCTGGCCCGGTACCTTTCGTTTGACACATCTACTTTTGATGCTATTTTCAAAACATAAAGGTGAAATCCAAGACAGCTCAAATTATAGAGGGATGAAATTATTCGGTCATATAATAAATCATCTTAGGTATGTGCATTACATAAATTAATTTATTGCATATGCAAATTATAGAAAATATTGAGAAAAATAAAAAAATCCATATTAAATATTTATCAATTTAGAAAAAATATGATATCATTATTTGATGGATAAATAGAAGAAAAAAACTTTATTATTATATTGAAACAATTGAAATTATATAAAAAAATTAATTTTTTAACATGTACATTGTGATACAAATATCATATTTATAGGTTAAAATTGAAAAGATAAGTACAAACCTCCCTTATGGTGTAAATCATGTCATATATCCAATGTAATATAAACTCAATTATTGTAAATTAATTTGCAATATTTATTTTCAAGTTGGTGCATATATATTGGAATTAAGGAAAGAAATTTGACATCTTATGAGAGCATTCATCAATATATTTGTTATTTGGTCAATAACACTATTTTATTTTGAATGAAATAATAGCTCATCTCATTATGTTATATTTACTTATGGAAAATTAGATCAAAAGCAATACAACACATTATTTTATATGAGATCATATCTAATAAATGTTATCACTTTATACTTTGCCTCTGCTTTGATCTAAAAATTAAAGTCTGTTTATTCTTTTTTTAGGCAATTGGATTTCATCCTAGAAAAGTATAAAACCTAGCAATAAACTCTTTCTATGATAATTTATTTTGAAAATTTAGAAAATAATTTATTATAATTTATGCTTTCTCAAAGTATATCATCAGTTGATACCTTTTTAAATATTTTAGGAGAGGTTATACATTAAGGGAAGTGAGAGGTATACTCAAGAATCTCATCACATGTATCACTGATGGAAATGTGATGGTGGAACACTTTTAGACACATCTGAGGATCAATGGAAGTACTGTGGGTTTTTGCCAAATATAAAGCTACAATCTTATCTTTTTTGCCCTGTATGAAAGGATAAAAGTGACAATAGAACAAATATTGAAACTTTTTGAGGTGTATCTGCCTATATTTGTTCCGAGCCTAGTGGGGGTTTGGGGTGCACTTGGTGACAAATCTGGTGAAGAAGCCAACAAAGTGATCTCAGAGTGATCCTTAGTCACACAAAAAAAATGCATGCCCTTGCTCAGGTTATCTTGTTTCTTGACTTTGGAAAGGAAGTATTTTGGGTGATGCCCGGTGTCTTTCATGATATGCATTTATAGATTTGTTTAGAAGACCATCAAACCAGTATTATTTCTTTTTTTACTTACTAATCTATTTTATTTATCCATTCCATAAAAAGTTTACTGTTTGGAAAAATTATAATGTCAAAAATATAAATATTATGTATTTATATGATTTTATTAGTGAGAATTGGGCATTGACAAGAATTTTGTATTGAGGAAGGTTATACCCTAGGGGCAGATATTTTAGGGGAGGGAGGACTGTATACTAATATTATAAATATTATTTAGTTTAATAATTATTAATTTATTATATTATTAATTTTTTCTATGATTTTTCTATATATGGTGGAGTCAACAATAATGTTAATGTCAATCGAATGATTGAAACTCAAATCAAGTAGATATTAACTAGTGCATTTCATGGAAAGGTAAATTCTAAAAGAATGTCTAAAATATCTCTTATGTTAAAAAAAATAGTAGTACCTTCTAGGATGAAACTCAAATTAATATATCGAGAAAAAATTTGAAATTTCTCGTATTCTTTATTCATAACTTGATCTGTAAGAATTGCTTTTCCTATGAGATACTTAAATTGATCAACTGGAATAAGTATATTATCAATATATAATAATAAATTTATTAGATATCTATTTTCATTATGCCAAAAAAATAAAAATAATTTGATACATATATTTTATGATCAAAAAAAATAATTGAGAAAAATTTGATAGATAATGTTGTAGGAGATATCTTGAGATCATAAATAATCTTTTTTAACTTATCAATCATTCTTATATATTTTGGAGCAAAAAATACAGAGAGCATGTGTCATAAATATTTTTTTATTAAGATTTTAATAAGGAAAAATATTATGAATAACATGATTAGTATCATTTTGATCATATGAAAAAAATGTCTAATTATAAATATTACATATCTTAGTGAATCCCTTACTCTAAATCCTATCTTAAGTCAATCTATTTTTTTATCAGACTCGATCTTTATTGTATATACTCATTAGCATCCACTATAAATTTTCATAGAAGTTTTGGCATAACTTCTTTGGTTTTGTTAAGTTATTATTTTTAGTACATCCACTATAGTTTATCACTCTTCTAATTAACTAAGTACATTAAAAGTAACATATGACTAAAATTATCAAGAGAAAAAAAAACTAAAATATGTATTATTGAAATATTTCTAATATACTATTTGAGAATAAGTGTTGAGTAGAGTACCTCTTTTATTCCTTCATAGACTAATCATAGATTCCATATCATTATTATTCTTAAGTTAGGTAATGATGATTATAATTCTCTCTGGAATTGCTATGGGCATGTTTCTCTAATATAAATTTTTAAATTAGGATCATTAAGTTTTCTAAATAATTTTTTTAGTGGTAGACTTCAAACTAACATGATGTAATATTTTTAAATAGAGGTTTCTTTTCATTTTCATAATATTAGATTTGTATTTTGGAGAAACATTTGAGTTGTTTTTAAACTCTTTTTAGGTTTAGTGGTAGTAGGAGCATGTTTAGTTGTGCATTGTAATATTGATATTCAAGATTGAATTTTAAAGTAGAATTTATTATCATAGAATGTTTTATATACATACATAATTATTTACTTTGTATTAAAAATATAATATTTATATTTTTTTGCATACCTAAATAATTAAATAAGCCACACCTAATGATATGAACTATCATTTTTCTCATATAGTGAATACATTTCATGCAAAACATGTACATGCAATTTCTTTTAGTGGTAAATAAAATATTTTTTTCTAAAAAAAGATGATCCAATATGGAATATGTTAAATTGCAAGCTAAAACTAAAATATGAAATGTCAAAACTCAACATTAATGTGTATAATAGAAACCCTTATATAAGGGGCTAGTCATATTGTAGTCCACAAGTTGAATGTTTATATCTATAATATAATAAAATAAAGTAAACAACAAATAAAAAATAAAAGTTGTAAACTGATGCCTTCTTTCAAGTTAGTACATAAAGATCAAAAATTTCAAGCTTGAGAGAAAAAAGGTAAGTTGAGGTATATTTAAAGGTTTTATGAAGTTATTTATTGACTGTTTTGTTATCTAAATATTGGCTATTACAATAGTTCTATCTTGTATCTTTTTTTTTTGATTAGGAAGTAGTAAACCTCAATCTTTTTTGTTTGCTTGTAAAATATTAAATTATAGACTATATATTTTGCTACAAAATAGATATAATAGATTATATTGAGAGAAGAGAGAGAATATTCAATCTTCTTGAGTAAGTGTCAGATTTACATTATTTTACATGTAATCATCCTCATTGCCTAATATTCTACATCTATAATGAATATTAAAAAATATCTTTTATTTTTTTAAAAGATAAGATTATATCAAAAAAAAGTATAAAATTTGTTGATGATCTCATCTTAGTGTAAGTTGATGCTCTATTATAATATGAATAATTGGTTAATTTCAAATATTAGTGATAATCAAAAGAGATCATGAGTCCTGAAATCTTCTTCATTTATCTCAGTATGGGAAGAACTATGTCTAGTTCAATATGTCGAGGAAAATATATAAAATTGGCAGATAATTAATTTTTCATATTATTTATTTGTAAGTAATAGAGTTAACTAGAAAGATGTATCAAACATGAAACTAATACATCAATCAATAGGAGTATCTGATGTATCACAATTCAAAAGATAAATTTTTACAAGAGTAATAATCACATATCTTGCTTGTAACAATAATCTCAAGAAAGTATTTGAACCTTAAGATTTTTCGTCTGAAATTATGAGTGAAAGTACTAATTGAGTTGGATAATTTCTAACATGTTGTCTCTTATCTCTCATAAGTAGAATATTATCCATATAAATAATAATAAAAATTATCATGTCATCAAAATTATTTCTGAAAAATAAAGAAAAATTTATAATGTGTAAAATTGAATGAAATGTTATAAAAATCTTATAAATAAGATTCTTGGTAATTATTTTTGACCCTATAATACCTATTCTAATTTATAAATTGTATATGAATATGTTGCTTGAAACTCAAGTTATTGCTTTATATATATTTTTATTTCAAAATTTTTATGAAGAAATATATTATTTATGTTTAGCTGGTATACATATATTTTTCATTTGTGTGATGTTGTAATGAAATAAGAATTTATATATAGATCATCTTAAACACTAAAAAAAGTATTTTGATAATTCAAACTAAACATATAAGTGAACTTCCTCTCTATAAGTCTCACTTTAAGATGATATGTTTTTTCATCTAGACTTATATTCATTGTGAATATTTACATGTAACTAATAATATATTTTTTATTGAGAAAAGAAAAATAAAAGAATGGAAAAATATTAAGTATGATGAAACCTATGATTGAGTGATGAATACAATTCTTATGTTCATTCCGAAGGATAAATGAAAGATTAAAATGATAGGGGATGATTGTAGAATCACTTGACTCCTTTGTAGTATAAATTCTAAAATCTTGTGTAATCAAGTCTTTTAGTTTTAGACTCATCATGATTCATTAGTCAGAATTGGAATTAATTTGTGGACTAATATGTCACTTGAATCGAATGGAATTTTTTTTTTTTGATATCTTTATTTTTTCAGAATCAACTTGATTTGTACTTATTAATGCATATGAAAATTTCCTAAAATTATTATCATAATATAAACTAACAAGTATAAATTTAGTCGATGAATGAGTCACTGTCTTTGCTCTTGGTCCAATGGGACTACAAAGAAATAAAGAATAATAATGAGACCAAATGCATCTTTAGACTTTTACTTTTTCTAAGTTCATTAAAAAATTAATTATGCTCAAAAAATTAACATAAGAACTTACTAAAAATTTATTTGACTATAATAAAATATATTTTTATTCTCTTACTATTTGAGTATCCATGGAAGATACATCTTAAAGTCATATATGTCATTTTTTCCTGTCCTGAGGTGAGATCGCGAACAAAACACAAAAATCTCAAAATTATGAGAGATGTGCAAAATATTTTCTCTCCATGATATATGTTCTAAAAGAGTACATGTTGAGAAAAAACAAGTGAAGCTATTTGGTTGATAAGTTAGTTTGCAATTAATATTATATCTTTTTAAAAATATTTTCATAGTAATTCTATCAAATAAATTTATTTTTTTATAATACTATTCTATGAGGATGTGTTGATATTTGAAATTTAATATATAATTTTGTGATCTATATAATAAATATTGAATTTCTTTGATATATATTTCATTAAATTATTGTTTTTTATTTTTTTTTAATATTTTTATTATTTTATGAAATAATTAAAAAATAGGAAAAAATTGTGATCTAATACGAAAAAGAAATTATTTATGAGACTAGACGAAATGGTGGCAACCCATAAGTTTGGTTCAACTATTCATAATGTAATAAAAAAAAATAAAAAAAATTATAAACCATAATAAAATATAATATGAAAAAATAAACAATGATATCTTATTTATTAAATAGTTAATGATCATTATTGTTTCATCCTATAAGTACTTATGTACATTTTTGTCAAATGAAAATTTCTTAGCTATATCTTTTAAATGTTCACTCTTTCTTTTAATTATTTATTCTCTTTTAATTATTTCAAATATTTATTCTCTTCTTTAATTATTTGTGAATAAGCATTTCTTGACACCACCAAGACTTTGAGCTTAGGAGTCCTTAGTTCTTTTAACAATTGTGTTCTTTATATAGACTTTATTTCTAATATATCTATAACTTTTTGATTATAATAAATGTAAATGAATTGTATGAAACTTAACATTTTAATATTATGTATCTTATTTATATAATTAGTAAAATATATGCCATTATATAAATACTAATATATTAGATTTTATAAGAATTTTGAAATTAATTATATTCGAGCATAAATAATATTGAGATAAATGATTACCCTTGAATTTCTTGTGTCGTGTGTATTTATTGGAGGTCATGCCTCGATACAAAATAAAATATCTTCGTCCAAGGATGATAAATTCTCGGGTTCAAAACTTCTCATACATAATTTTTCTAAATTTTATAAGGTTGTTGACGTATTAACCTTTCTAAGAACTCTCACTAAAGTCAGAGCTTGATGCACTATAAATGATCTCCATCTCCATTTATATAATTAGTAATGTCTTTTTTTTAGAAAAATTAATATGAACATGATAATTCACATTTTCAGATAAATCTGTGAAGAATGCGTTAAATTTTTTTAATGATTATGAATATTATGTTTGATTAGTATTTTTTTTTCTGATTGACAAGATATTTATAATAGTTTTTTGTGTTTTATTTTTTGACAAATAAGTTTGTCTTTTGAATAAGTGATAGACAAATATTTATAAATAATACATATACATATTGTAAAATAAAAAGGCAATACTCAATGTACAAGACTTTTGTTTAGTCTGTGGTTTGTGAGAGATGTTGTCTTTGATGAATCTTGAATTCAAAAAATTTTGTTAATTAGTCGATACTTGAACATATTAAGTTTTCTATTTCATATTTTCACTCCTTTTGTGATAGATAAATTTGTTACAATTTACTTTTGATTTGATTTTTCACAAAATAAAATCATAATGAAATTAATTACTATTTTATTATTGTAAAAATTAAGTTGGTTTGATTATTATAGTCTATATGCTTAGTAAAAACTAGTTAATAATTATCTTTATGAAGATTTTTAAAGAATTATTAATCACTTTTTTTTTTCAAATTAGTATACAAGATATCTACGCAACAACTAGATGAAATTGTTGAGACTAATTTTTTATTTTTCTTGTATTTTTATTTTTTGATTTATATATGGTGTGCTTGGTCTTTAATGGTGCTCTTATTTTGTTTATTTATAAACATGTTATATTATCTCTTATTTGTCTGTAATATAATATAATTAATATTTTGTGTTATAAGAGAATCAATTGTCCAATCTAAAGTGATTATATTCTAAAGATTAGAATAATAATAATTATCCTAGTTATCGTAGTAATACAATAATTCAATTATTTGTTCAAAAAATTTAATTTCTATATAAAAATTAATCAAAATAATTAAAGATCGTAGAATCACTAAAATAAAAATTATGTCCAGTAACTGTGATGGTCAATTCTATTTTACTTGAATTGGGTTAGGTAGAAATCAATTTCAAAAGAGGCATAATGGGAGTTAATATTTCTTTCAAAAGAATCAAAAATATCAACCAAATTTGAGCTTTAATTATCAAGTAAAAATTAGTTGTCAGGTTTAAAAACTGATTCAAATGGATCTGGTGCTTTAGATAAAATTAATGAAGGGTTTGGCCTAGCGATATATAAAATCAGTCATTGAACAATAACTTTGATGTTAAATAATATGTCTCAAAGTAGTTTTTTATCAATTTATAGTATACAATTGGCTTTGATGCCATAGTGCAATATTGATTATTTATGAATAAAAACTGTAATAATGACAAACATAAAATTTGATGAGCACCATGAAAATGTATGTTTGCTTGTATGTATATTACATGGCCACTCCACACTATTGCCTTAACATGAATTTTTTCAACTGCAGTGAGTTACAAAAACTTCATAAGCAATTTGTGAGCAATGGTACCTTGACAGAAGCTGAATTTTGGGCAACAAGACGGGTCCTACTTTTTTCTTTGTCTCAGTATCTTGTGTGCATGTTTGTTGATAGATTGTTAGTTTAGTGTGAATTGCCTTGACACAATTATTTTTTGTTGAGAAAGTATAATGTTGCAACACCACTGGTATGTTTAGTGAAATTGAGAAAGTATACACAGGTGTTGCAGCTGTATTGCAAAACTGATTCTCCCATTGAGAGAATTTTTTTTTTCCATTTACATTTTGCTTTTGGTCAGACAGTATCTGCTGGCACTGGCAGGCATAATTGACAAATATGTAATGATGCTTTTTTATCCTATTTCTAAATGCAGAAGCTACTTGTTGGGGTCTCAAGCCCAAAGTCAAAGCAACCACTGGGTCTTAAAAATGTAATGCTTTCTACCACAAAACCATTGACTGATGGCCAGGTTCAGTCTCTTTCCTCCACTCTCCCTCTTTATATGAATGAGTGAGTCTGTGTGTTGTGGCTGTGAGTGTATTTGCATTTTCGTGTGATACATGAATTCTTGTTACAACGGGCATACAGTTGAACAATTATATGCCTTTTGAATTGTTTTCAGATATGGTTATTTTTATAGATATTTATTTTGGTTTGCAAAAAATTTCAGACATATAATTGGTCTATATTTTCAGACAAACAAGATCACTTTTAATCTTACACCAGAGATAGTTCTTGAGGTATTATATTATTTTACTCCAAGCACGACCATTGTATTTGATGTTTGAGTGATCATATATCTGTAACATGAATTTTCTTGTTGAGCTTGAATTCTTTTTCTGATGTTCCCTTTTCCAGTTTCTATTTTTTTTATCTGATTTGGTTCAGTTTTAGATTTTTGCAGAAAAACCAATTGTTCACAGAGCATATTTGAATTTGGTTCCAAAGAAGGTGTTGAGATCAGTGATGCTGCTCTTTTTATTCTTTTTTTCGTATGTAAATGAGTTTTAAAATTTATTGACCTTAAGAGAAAGTTGTTGCATGATATTTTGAGATCTAGATGACGGACAAGGACTTCTGGACCAAGTATTGCAGAGCAGAATATCTTCAACAAAGTGAAAATGTCAGTGCTGCGCTAGCAGAGGCGGCTGAAGATGAAGAAGTTGCACTTTTTCTAAAACCAGATGATTTATTGACAAATGAATCGAAGCGGAAGGTTTATTTGATTTGGAATTTATATATTCTCATACAATGACATCTTATTCTTTTTTTCTTACTTTTTAAACATTATTTGCGCCTTGATATATGTTTAGATTAGTTGCATTGATCCAACCATGGACATACAAGCTGACCAAGGGGATGATTATACACACCTTCCCGTATGTTGGTAATATTGATTTTTTTTTCCAGTTGAATTAATGTATTATTTCTTTTCCTTCATTTGTTATAAACAAGAATGTATTACTTCTTTTCCTTCAATTATTTCTACTTTCATGTCTATGTTAACAACATAGTCGTAAAAGATATATTAAATATTATTTTCATTAATAATAAAACCAATATAAAGTATTATTATTTTAAAAATATTAAAGTATCTTGATAAACATAAGAATAGGGTGTTATAACAAATACATAATCTACTCTGGATAACAACAGTGATTTGTGAATTGTGAACACAATACATAAATTGTAAATTACAATCATGTCATCATGAATCATAATAATAAAAGTGTTGTGATTTAGTATAGTTTATAATAGAGGTGTCAAACGTGCCGGGCCGGCCCGGCCCGGCACGAGGCACGGCACGGTTTGGCCGTGCCTGGGCCGGCCCGGCACGTTCAAAAACCGTGCCAGGGCCCGTGCCGTGCCAGGGCGAAGCAAAGCACGTGCCGTGCCGTGCCTGGCCCGGCACGGCACGCCGGCACGGGTCCATCCCGTGCCGGTTCACGCAGGCACTGGCGGCGTGCCACGCGTGCCGTGTCGTGAGTCGTGAGTCGCGAGTCACGAGTCACGACTCACGGTCACGACTCACTGAGTCGTGACTCGTGACTCAACCGGGCCCTGCCCCCGGTAAAAAGACCGCGGGTCGGGTCCAAACAGACCCGACCCGACCTGCCCCGCCTGCCCTGCCTTGCCGTGCGCCCGTGCCGCCTGGCCAAGCCAAGCCGTGCCCGAGCGGGCCGGCATGGCACGGCCTTGCCGTGCCCACGGGCCGTGCCGTGCCCATGGGCCGTGCCGTGCTGGGTCGGCCCGTTTGACACCTCTAGTTTATAAATTTATTTATTTTTTGTTATATTGTTTGGAAGCACTTGAAATGTGGACCATCATAAATCATTTATATAAGTTTATATTATTGGTTTTCTGGAATTAAATGTCAATAATATTTACTTTTTTTTTGTTTCTCTCACTCTTTTCTTTTTCCTGATACGTCGTTGGACTCTAGTGGGTTCTGTTGGAACATGATATCAAAGTGCATTGTAGGTAAATTTAGGGTGGTGGCACACCATATGCAAGTGCCAGCGATGGGTTTTGTTGGCAGTTGGCAGCATGCTTGTAATGGTGGCATTGGTTTTGGAGGTATTTGAAAAACAATATTGAGGTTGTGGGCCATCACATACCACATTTTTTTTTCTAGCAGTAGATTGGTAGGGAGTTTGTGTAGCTTTTAAATTTTCTTTCCTGCCTTTATTTCTTCGTGAGTGTTGCTGGATTTTGTGGCTCATTGATTGAGGCTTTGATTAGAGGTGTCAAATGGGATGTGCCGGGCCGGCCCATTTTTTTCAGGCCCGACCGTGCTTTCGTGCCGGGGCAGGCACGACATGGTTACTGTACTGTGCAGTGTTTGGTCCGGCACGGTTTTGTGGAGTTAAGCCCGGCATGTGCCAGCGGCATGATCCGCCAGGTTCGGCCAAGTCTGGCCGAACCCTAAATAAAAAAAAAATTAGGGTTTCGGCATGCCCGAAACCCTAATTTTAAAAAAAATTAGGATTTGGGCGTGCCCGAAACCATAATTTAAAAAAAAATAGGGATGTGGCGCCCCTGTAACCCTAATTTTTAAAAAAATTTGGTTTCGGCACGGTACCGTGTCGGGCCAGGCACGACATGAGGCCCGGTTGGCCTCGGCACGGTACATGTCCGGGCACGGGAAATTTTTGTGCCGGGCCGGCCCAGACACGGTCGAATCCTGCCGTGCCTCGTGCCGGGCCGGCCCAGACAGGCCCGGTTGATACCTCTAGCTTTTACGTACTATGGTAATGATTAGAATTAGTGTGAAATCTCTAGGGATAACTCAATGGAAATAGAAAGTCGACACTTATTTATTATAGGCTACTTCAATGAGAATTTCGTTTGTAGGCAAATGATACACGAAACATTTATTGGATGAGTCACCTTAGGTCAAAATTAATGAATGAATGATGACTGATGTATAATTATTGGTGTATCTATGACAGATGATTGATCTAAATGTACATAACATATTTAATTTTTATGACATGTACGATAAATTTGAGACTTAGCTATATCATTGTACATGTTAAAAATGTTCCACTTGTTTGACAATATTATTCACTTTTTAGTATGGAGACTAATTGATAAGATTTATCAGATGCAACCTCTGAATTTTTGAGATAAGATTATTAAGATATTAGTATCTTCTAAAATCTAGTTAAATTGAAATCTTGTGTACTAATTATGACCTCCAAATACATGATTCCCTATTCTTAAAGGAAAATATTAAATTTTTTATATATTAATGATATTTTATTAAAAAAAATTAATTTGGTAGTAATATCACAATGTTGAGTAATAATATTTTGCAATAAAACTCTAATTAGTTTTAATTTTTTATTTTTTTGAGAAACATGATATGATTCATTATATATCTTATGATGTTACTTATGTACAAAATGATATAATTGAAAGAAATGATTGAGATTTGATTGAAAAGACTGTAACACTTGTACTACATATGTGTGTTCTTAAGCATTGATGAGAAGTATTGTTAACCATTAACTTACTAAGTAACTGAATATTATTTTTTATTTTCTTAGATATTATCACATATCAATTTTTATATTTATGAGTCATATTTATCTTCCACTCATCTTTTCTGAATATATTTATTCTGTTCAACTATTCACGTAGAGAAAATATGCTGCTCCCATCATTAAGTGTACCTTCTCCTAGCACTCTAATACTGATAAATGGTATAAGTGCTACTCACCAAAGATCAAGAGGATCATTACATGTGTGGTTATTATATTCTTTAAGGATAAATTGCTTTCAAACATTATAGTAGTAGGTTCATTCTCATATCTATTTGTTATTCTTTGTATGGTAACATTTGCTCGTGCTTCTGACTTTGCCTTTGTCCCTATACTTGATACAACTAGCATAATTAATCATGAGGAGAAAATGAGATTTGTATTTCTAGCTATAGTGAGATTTTCAGTGTTGCTCTGGGTTATGAAGAGGAGCCTAATGTGAGTGTATAATTGGAAATGAGATGTGAATCTTTCTAGGAATGAGGGATAATGATTGAAAGACTTCATTATTCAAACATAAAGATACATACTAGATGAATACGTCAATTATCTTTCTCAACCCTTCTATTTTGTTCATGATCTCTCTTCAGTTAGAGTTAAAATGTTTCTCGTGTCATTAAGTATATCTTTCCCATGTACTCTGGTATTCTAAAAGGTTATAAGTACTACTCACTAAAGACCAAGAAGATCATTATATGTGCTGTTATAATATTCTTTAAGAATAAATTAGTTTCCAAAGACTCAATTCAAAAGAATGTACGCTCAAATGTTATAGTTGTAGGTTCATTCTCATATCTATTTGTTATTCCTTGTGTGGTAACATTTGCTCTTGCTTTTGTCCTTTGCCCCTATCTCTGTGTTTGATACAACTATCACAATTAGTTATGAGGAGAATAATGAGGTTTTAATTCCTAGTAATAGTTAGATTTTCGTTGTTGCTTTGGATTAGGAAAAGGAGCCTAATGTTGGTGTATCATTGGAAATGAGATGTGAATTTTTCTAAGAATGAGAGATAATGATTAAGAGACTTGATGATTCAAACATAAAGAATATATACTAGATGGATATGCCAATTGTCTTCCCCAATTAATTTACCTATTGTGAGCTGATCTAGTTTGGATTAGTGACTTATACCTTTTGATTGTTTTATGGAAGAAACTAATAATATGTTCCACCTAGTACTCATTATCATGAGTACTCTCTTATTTTTATTTTGATATTATGTATTTTAGTTGTATTTTTAATATATTTTTTTTGATTTACTTAGTTATTTAAGATGTCGACAAACTTTGTTGAATGAATTGAGTTCAATTACATCAATCATATGTGCGATGTTGTTTTGGAACCTCCAAATGAACTTGTGGTAGGATGCAAGTGTAAGTACAAGTTGAAGACTACCAAAAATGAAAGTTGATTGGCTCAAGGCGAGATTAGTAGCCATGAGATTTTGATATTTATGATGCTAAGTTTTTTGATACATTTTTCCTTATAGCTAATATGATTGCTATTAGATTATTGCTTTTTGTTGCTGCATCGGACATGTGGATTGTATATCAGTTAGATGTGAAGAATATATTTTTTTATGGTAATTTTGAGTTAGAGAGATATATGTAGTTGCTATGAAGTTTTGTTATTTAATGGAGTTCAAGCATGATTCGTAGGCCACTTAAGGTTATTTATGATCTAAAGCAATCTGCTAGGGCATTGTCAAGCAAATTCTTTTATGTGCTTATTATCTTTAGACTTAGAAAATATGTGTTGGATTATTTATGTTTCTAATAATATGATTCAGATAGTCAGCATGTGTTGTTAATGATGTACATTGATGATATTTTAATTATAAGAGATATTAGTTGAATATATCTCAATTGAATATATAATATATAAGCTATTAGATTGTTGCTCTTCCTACTTACTATGTTTTAGATGAATGACTTGTGACATCTTAGTTATTTCTTAAGTATTGATATTATATAATCACTAGGTATGCGTTTTCTTTATCAGAAGTGATTTTATGTATTTTGTTTGATCTTGGTATGATGGGCTATACACTAATTGAATCATCACTTAATCTTAGTGTATATATTTTAACTTATATTGGTTCCAGTTGTTTCTATGAGATATAAGATAATAATAAAAATATTTAATTATTAGAGAAAATGATCTAATCTAATATTATTTATATAGTTAGTATAATTTTTATTTTTTTGATTTTATCTGACATACTCATATATATACAATACTCTTTGATCTCATGTATGAAAGAAAGTTTGTAGACGAGATATTTCATTTAAAGATCATGAACATAATTGAGTAGAGGTATATATAGAATCATAGTTGGGTATGAGATCCAATGATTATAGAAAGATGTTTTGTTATAAGTTTTATATTTTTCTTAAAGATAATTTGGTCTTTAAAAAAAACAAGTCATATGTTTTTATTTTCAGATCTAGCATAGAGATGGAGTACAGAATAATGATATCAGTAATGAGTTAATTGTGAGCTCAAATGAATCTATCAATTATTGGAGGAGCTATGCTTACTAGTTTATAGGTAAATAATGCTTTATTATTATAATTAGATAATTTAGTATATTACTATTAATTCAATATTTCATGAGTCATCAAATATATATTAAGATTGATTATAATTTTATATGAGAAAAGATTTAAGATGATTTGATAATTACTATTTACATATCTATCAAAGAACAAATTGCATGCATATTCATAAAGGCACTCAAAGGATTATGTGCATTTTTTTTATTTCAAGCTGTGTTTGTAATGTGTGCTGACTAACTTGAATGTGAGTGTTGCGTTTGAATATAATTCTAGTTAATATTTTTGAGTTATTTTTTGCTACATTATATGAGAGCACTTGATATGCGAGCTATCCAAATTATATATATAAGTTTGTATTTTTGATTCTTAGAAATTAATGAAAATAATATTTACTTTTTTTTCTATTTTTCTCTATCTTCTCTCTCTTTTTTTTCCCGAATGGTATCAAAATCATAGTTGGTTCATTTTGAATAAAAATAATTATTATAATCATTCAATTTTATAAATTATCAAATTTATTATTTGATAATTCATTAAAAATGCATAGATCTTTATTTATCATTAAACAAGAAAAAAATTTTCTCAGATTTGAGAATGTTTCTCTTTTAATATAAAATTTTTTTAATCATGTTATAATTATAGTATAAAACTCCCAATCAATTGTTCTAGTGACTTCAATAATTTTATTTTATATTAATTTATTATTTTTAAACATAACATCATCTTTTAAATCTCCATGGTAATTTATATCTTGTAGTTTTTCTATTAGTTGCTCATCATTATTAATAATATTTTTCAAGAAAATTGATCAATTGTATGGTAGTGATTGTATTTTTTTTTTGTATTTCTCAATTATATTATTGAGTTTTAGTTTAATTTTTTTATTTTATTTATTTTTTTATTATTTGAGAACACCTAACTTATTCAATAAAATTTAAAGGGATCTATACTAGAATGATACTTAGATGATTGATGAAGTTCTTGTGTTGTATGCATCAGTTAAAGGTCATATCTTGATGTGATTATAAGTGACTTCGTCTAAGGGTGGTTGATCTCAGATTTAGGACTCAAATGCAAATCTTTCCAAATTTAAAAGATATACTTTTAAGATATTAATTTTTCATAAATTTTTATGATAAAGTAAGAGTAAGGTGCAATAGTTTCGATCATATATGATATTCATTTCAATAAAATTTAAACTTTTCTTTTCTTCTCCCTCTTGTTTCTCTCCTTTGTCTCCTTGAAGCAACCTGTGTTTTGGCTTAACATGATATTAAAGGTGACTTTCTGATGAAGAGACATTAGTTTTGGGCTATGCAGGTGATGACTCCTCCTTTTGCAGTGACGACAACAACAAATTTAGGTAGTTTGTGATGCCGATAATAGAGCTGCCATTCTGTAATAGTAAAATACCCATGTATAGTGTGTATTCTGGGTTTCTCTTGCTGTGAAGATGCTGTTGATGATGGTGTGTTTTTTGGGTGATTAGTATCAAATTTTGAAGGTGATGATGGTGGATCCTCATGGTAGGACACACATGGTTGCTAGTACAAAAGTTTCAGCTTGTTTGTTTTTTGGCTGTATGGTGGTGTGTGTGTTTAAATTCTTTAAAATATTTATTTTTTGAAATTTTATATAATATCATGGTTGTTTAAGTAAATTATTGTTTATGGTTGATTTTGTGTATAAGTATGCATATTGTGTGATAAAAAAAAGGAGAAAATGACTAGAATTAGTGTGTTAATGCTAGGAATAATCAAATTAAAAATTTAAGACACCATCTTCGTCATATATTGGACATTGCACCTTGAGTTATAGCATATTTTTAAAAGTTCAGAACCTATATAGTAGATTATTTGATGTGTTCAAATTGATTCTTCTATAATCGTATCTATTAGTCATATTACATTCAAGTTTTCTCAGAAATTTTCTAAATTTAGTTCTTTTAATCCTACTAGTTTAGATATGGTTATATCAATTATACTTTTTGCTCACCGCCTAAATCTATTTTTTTGAGTAGTAAAATAAAGAGTGAATACCATGCCACAAGTAATTGATAATCACTTATTTTTTATTTCTTTTGTTGAGTATATAATTTTTAATATTATTGTGATTAATGATAATATTATATGAGCAAATTGGCATGACAATATTATTATTTATCTTTTCTGTTTGATATATTTTATATGTATTTATTTTTCGTTCTAATTTATTTTTTATCAGTTGCTTTATAATGTGATAATGATATAATATTATTTTTTATTCTTATGATATTTTTATGTATGATTGCTAAATCAAATATATAATATTATTTGAGATTGAGCAAGATAGATTATATATATTTTGTCAACTATTGATGTATCAGTGATTCATTTTCAACTAGGATATTCATTATTAAATAAACTAAATATTTTAGAATCGAGTACTAAATGAGTGATATCTATTAATTATGATACATATCATTTGAAAAATCTATTAGAGCTTTGTATATGACATGTTAGGAGAATACTTGGATGAACTAATTTTATCGGATTTACTCAGTTGTTTGAGGTTCATATAAGATCATCATGTATAAAAGCTTATGATTTTTAGTTATTAATATTGATATTTGTACAATCATGCTCAATTTATGTAGTTGTCAATATTAAAAGAAACATCTTACTTTTTTTTTTATTTTTGTAAAATTTAGTGAAATAACAAAAAATATAGTTTGTAATTGATATTAAGTTATTAAAAAAATGATAATGAATTATAATATATTTTTTATTAATTTTCTTGTTTTTTCGAGATATACTAGATGTTTGGTTGAGATGATATGGTTGAGATGACCATGACACTCATGCTTTATATAAGTGTGCCTATAATAGAGACTATTTTTTTATCTAAGATTTTTTAGTGTATTTAATTCATTCAGGATCTTTCTCAAGATAGAGAAAATAATTATACATGTCATCAAGTGAGCTTTCATTTAGGATTTTTCTCAAGATATACTAGAAGAGATATATATGTTATTCATCAGGTGCTAGAGGGGTGATTATGAGTACTAATGTCACATTATTTAAGCACATCATTTTTTAAGGAATTATTCCAAGATAACTTACCTTTATATATTATAGAAATAAGCTTTTTTTTTATTAGACATGAAGTGTGAATCTCTCCAAGATGGACAGATGAGGTTAAGAGAATTGATGATCAAAATCTAAATATATATACTAGATAAGTATGTCCAAATATCTGTTCTACTCAATATCTTTTATTTCAAGTATTTTATTAATTTTCTTTTAATAATATATATTTTAGTTTTTTATCTTCACTTGATAGTTGCCAGAACCTAACTTCTCAGTTCAAGTACTTAGTTATCAAGGTTACTAACTATGTTGAAAGAATTGAATACAATCATAATTAATCATATATGAAATTTTATCTTAAAATATGTAGGTAAGTCAGTAATGATATGTAGATGAATGTATATGATGAAGATGTGACCTAAGAGAAAAATTGATCAATTTATGTTTAGTTTTGTAGTGAGAGATCTTATTTAAAATTTTGACATCGACTACTAGGATATTTGTTTTCATGTGACCAAAATAATCACTATTAGAGTATTATATTTATTGCATTATCATATATGTTGATTGTTTATCAGTTAAATAGAGGGATTATATTCTTTCATGATGATCTAGATGAAGAAATATTTATGTAGCAATTATTGGTATTCATTGTCCTTGGGAGAATATTTAGATCACATAAAATATTTATGACATAAGTAATTTCATAGGATAGAGTTTAATATATTTTTTTTTGGTATTTAATATTTATTATATTTGGTCTTAGAAATATATGGTAAAATTTTATTATTTTCTTTTAATGTGAATTATGGGGTGAATATGTGATATAAGTAATATACATTGATAATATCTTGATTATAAGAGATTATCAATTGAGTATATTCCAATTTAAATTTCTTTTATAGACTATACTTCAGATGAATACATTGAGATATTTTTTTTATATTAATGTCTGCTATAAATGAGGTATGACATTTCTTTCTTAGTGAAGATATACTTCGAATATTTTATCTGATACTGGAATATCGGGATGTGAACCATTGACTCATTGCTTAATTTGGGCGTATATTTATTTATAGATATTGTTTATTTAATTGATTCTACTAGATATCGGATAATCATATGGAAAATAAATTTAATGATAGTAATTAATCAATATATTACTCACTTATTAATATACATAGTAATTTTCTAGACTCTTTTAGACAAATTTATACAGGTTGTATTTGTAGTGGTGTCAAATGGGTCATGCTAGGCAAGCACAACCCATTTTAGTTAGTCACGTCCATGTCACCATTCCATCTCGGGCATGGTAGGAGAACCACAATTACAGCTTGGCACGACATGGTTGGTACACAAAGTGCTGGGTCACGACTCACGCAACGCCACGCGTGACACTCCGCCAGTGCCACGCATGCCTGCGTGAACCGGCACGGGATGGACCCGTGCCGGCGTGCCGGGCCAGGCCCGGCACGGCACGGCTCGTGCCTGGCACGGCACGGCACGGCCCGTGCCTGGCACGGCACGGCACGGGATGTTCTTATCCCGGGCACGCTTTAAGAACGTGCCGGGCCTGCCCCAGCACGGCCGAACTGTGCCTCGTGCCGGGCCGGTTCGGCCCGGCACGTTTGACACCTCTAATTGTAGCCCATAACCTGCCGGTGCCTGGGCTGGTTGACTGTGCCACCGGCCATGCATGTGGGTCATGTCTGGCTTGGTTTGAGGCACGGCTTGTTCTAGCCAAGCACAATATGTGCCATTCCTTGTGCCGACATGGTCCAGAACCATATACGATTTTAGATCGTGCCTTGCTGAATATGGCATTTTTGAACTGTGTTGTGCTGTGGGCTTGCCTGGGTTGTTTGACCCAATTGATATCCCTAAGTATTTGGTATTTTCAGGTATATAAAAAAAGGTCCATAACGTATAGAGGTGTTAAATGGGTCTTGTCGTCCTGACACGGCTCATTTGAGTGTGGCACGACTATGTCATGCTGGCATAGACCGTTTGAGTGAGACATGGTTGTGCCAATGTGCCATGCCGGACATGGCACAATATGATTCCTGTGCCGTGTTTGGATTGACACCGGAACTAGTTGGCCAACCTGACATGATGTGGCTCGCCCCAGATTGTGCCAGGTTGTGCAGAACAGTGCCAAGCCTGGAGTGGGTCTTTTGGGCCTGGAGCATATTGTGCTGGTATGGTCTGGTTCTAACTGGTTCGAGCCGCACAAGGGCCAAGATATAAGCCATTAAACATTTTTTTCATCCTTATCCTAAAATATAAATCTTAAGATCTAAGACTGCCTAAGTGTATCATCTAATATAATTTTTATAAATTTAATTTAATTTTATTAAAAATATCAATGTGTAAATCAAATAAAAAAATATAAAAATTAAAACTGAGAGAAATTATTAAGTGCAATTCAATTTAATATTCAAAACAATACTTGCTGCATACATAGATATATCTTACATCATCATGAATAAAAAAATCATAAGACACAAAAATGCATAAATCAATATGTAAAATAAAATGATAAATAAAACAAGCAATAATACTATATTGTAGCACACTATATGTATGATATGAATGATGAATCAAAAATTTTTTATGAATAATGATTAATTAGTGTTTGTGATATGTACCTGTGGATGAAGATGTAGATTATCATCATTGTTATTATAAGTGTGAATGAAGATATTATCAATGCTTTGGATATCCTTAGTCTCTATGTCCTATGAATTATTATTCGTTATCATACCTTGTGCCTTCTCCTGAATGCTTAATCTCAAATTCTTTTATTTTCTTCATGATATAAGTACCTCTATGATATCTAGTCGTAATTTTAATCTTATATCTGAAATAATATTGATTATCATAAAAAAATGAGGTTTTGATGCTATGTTGGATATTGGAGGGGTCAATAGTTCATGTGCTATCTTATATAACATGAGATATGTGAATTTATATGATATTCACCATAATAAAATATCTAAATTCTTATTATCATTATGTAATAGGATGAAACTGTGATCAATATCTAAGTACTGAGACTGTTCACTCATATTCGACCGACCATCATCTCGTTTAATTCTGACTAATTAAATGAAAAAGTTATTATTTCAGAATATGATGTTTATGTCTATACTTGGAGCTTGACTACAACATCCACATCTAGTGTATTAATATGAAAATAAATACAGTAGAACCTCCTTAATTTGATACTCTATAAATTAATAACTTTCATTATTTAATGAAAAATCAATCCACCGACTCCGTGGAATGTGTATAATTTAATAATTCTACTATCTATTATTTAATGCAAAATAGAAAATATCCTATGTAAAAATATTAATTTATAGAATTAATATTCTTTATAAATCTAAAAATACTATACATCATAGATAAAATATATTGCTTCATAAAATCAATATTCCTTACAAAAATACATATCTAAAGTAGTTTATTTTTTTTCAATAGTTCGTATCTTAAATTGTATGTTTCTAAGTACCTTATGAGCTATAATATGATTTGAATTTGAAAGATCAAGAAATGAAATACAAGAATGAAGAACATTTAATTTTTCTTTTGTTGACATGAGAATATTTTCATCCATAACTTCACCATCTTCCTCTTCATCTTGATCTTGAGACGACGAAAGTTTTATTAAATTTTCATCTAAAATTTTTTCATGGGCAACTTGTTGCTCTTTCTCGGGATTTATAAGCTCGTGAACAGATATTGGGAGTTTAATTGACAGTTGATTAATAGTATCTTAAAGTTCATTTTCTATATCTTTTTCTTCCGAACTCACTTTATTTTATATATATTGAACTTTGCAAGTCATCCATTTAAAAATTCTGGTGTTCTCTCTCCAAGTTCAAGTTATCTAGCAAATTAACGAGCATTTTCCTTGATTAAATCACCTGATAATGCCACTCGACGTGTTTGGCATTGTAAAACTCAATTTGCTAAAACATTATCAAGTTCAGGATGTTTCATAGCTCTTTGATGCTTAAATGTAAGTTCAGTTGAGTTTATGCTTTCATATTGTTGACGCTTATCAAGGATTTTGTTGATGATTCTTTCTGTTGGGACTTTTGAAAGTTTGAATTCTTGCATTGCCCAATTTGTACGAGCTGATTGTTTGATGGATGGATTTGCTGTTTTATGATGACAAATTTTAAGTTTTTGATCATTACTCAGAGAAGATGAAGGTTTCATTTTGGAAGAAAAAAGAAATAAAAAAAATCACAAACTATAACTCAACTGTTGTATGCATTAGACTTTATAATTCAAGTGAGGAACTTTTGATATTCCATACCATTGAAAAAAGAAATATTACATTGAATCTTGTATTTTCCAAAGATCCTCAATAAATGCTTAAAAACGAATGGGTTATCATAGTCCATGGAGTTCTCAATTGAGACGTGTTGAGCCGACAAAATATGAATTGGGTATCCAGGCCATGTTGTGCTAGCACAACAACATGAATTGGGTAAACATGTTCAACACGAATTGATGACCTAATTTACTTAGTTGGGTATGCTAGGTCATGTTGATCAGATCGGGTCCGACTTGGTCAAATATAGAAAACATGTTAGTTTTTTATTTTTTTATGATGCGTAGTCAACATGATATTGACATACCTTTGTCATGGCGGTCGGATTTTGAAAGCAACAATTGTAAAACAATGGTTGCAATATTTAAAAAAAGTCATGTACCACTTATTAATATTGGTATTCGATGATGTGGACTATGCCTGATATGACTTGAGTCCTATGCGACCTTGCACATCATGACACAAGCTATGCCATGGGCCAACACGATCATGACTTGAAAAAAATAATGTACCAGTTTTGGCATGTACTAGTTTGTTTTGAAAATTTATTAATTTAATATTTTTTTTAAAATTATATTATTTTCTATGTAATAATTAATTAGTTAATATTTAAAAATTATTAAATTGTAAATTATAAATTTTTAATATTTTAAAAGTTTTTTTAATGTTTATTATTTTTACTTTTTATTAATTAGAATTAGAATTTATATATGAATTAATAAAATATTCAAACTTAAATATGAATTAAATTTTAAACGAATGCAAATAAAAATAATAAATATTTAAGTTTCAACTTTTATGTATTATTCACAACTATAAATTAAATAAACACAGTATGTTTGAAATTCAAATGACAAACCCAAACCAAATCAAATACAATATAAATAAAAATGAGTACATTGAAATAAAAAATCAGAATCAGACATAAGCATAACATAAGTATCGCTATCTCGTAATCATCAATCATCAGGCATTAAGTGACAACGTCATCACTCATCAATCATCATATCATTATTATCCTCAATATCAAAATTGCTATCATATGGATCATCATTAGTAATTAACTCCTTCGCTTTTGCTGCAGTCCCAGTCCCAGTACAATCTTGAATGTCAAAGTTTAAATTATTTCAATCATTTATGCATGCTAAAATCTCAACAATATCTAGACTTAATCTCGATTTCCTATATGAAATTATATTCATTATAATAGAAAAAGTAGACTCTGATGCTATGTTCGTCACTGGAAGAGACAATAGATCCCGTGCCATCCTAGATAACATGGAAAAGGTGGACTCATATGATTTTTATCATTGTAATATATCAAAATTCTTAATATCTGAATGTGATAGGATTAATTAGTAATTGATATTTAAGTACTAATAAAGCTCGTTCCTATTCGACAGTCTATCCCGTTGTTTCTCCCTAGCTAACTAAATAGAAAAGTTATCATCTTCATTTATGATATTCATGTTCTTACTTAGAGCCTCAATACTACTATCATCATATCTAGTATCGTAATATGTGAAAAGCTCAGTTAACTTTTCGTGAATAAATCCTTTAAGTGAGTCTTCTAGGTTCATGCACGAGAAAATGTAAGTCAAAATATTATCAACTTCTACCTTAATCTTAGTGTCCATGCAGACATCCAAACAATACAGAGATGAGATGACGGATCAGTACTTTAAGTACTTGAGTTTTATCTCTGCAATCATATAACTAAGAGTCAGATCAGCTTGATACTTCCTAAATATGCTACTAATATTGCATTATATATCTTATTGTAATACAAGTCATGAGAGTATAAACCGACGAACACATGTTCGTTGTGTCATAAAAAATCTTTAGAAATTTAATAAATAAAATTTCTATTGCCTAGTCATTGTCGTCAATAATAAGTTTGTCACTTTTACTATTGACATTATCGGATATCACGTGTTTGTATCAAACATATGACTCCACCATCATGTAAGTGTGATTCTAATAGTGTCTCACATCTGATTGAAATTTTTTCTTAAGATTCACAGACAAATAGAGATTACCAAATTTTTGTTGTCTGCGAGACATGCGAATTTATTTTAGTGAGTTATATATGTTTTTTGAAGTAGGAGAATACACATTCATTCCTGTTTATATAATCAGGTTAATCACATGACACATGTATCTAATGTGAAAAATCTCTCCTAATGATTCGTTTCTAATATTTCTAACAAACATATTAATCACTACTTCATTATTAGCTGTGTTATTGAACGTATACTAAAAATTTTATTTTGAATTTTATATTCTCTAAAAATCTTCATCATATACTAAAAAATGGCCGGGCCATCATGATGATGGAAAATCTCAGAGAATTCAAATTTTTTTTTATTTAGAGTCTATTTTGAATCTACATTGTGGACGGTGAGGTGTGCATACGATGCATTATTGTGACTAGTCCTGATATCAGACGTCACAGATATCACTCTACTATATGTCATAAATTCATTAATTATTATTTATTTTTCTAACTTATAATATTTTAGTATGTCGTTCTTATATGTAGACCTAGGAATTTTATGATATGCAGGCTGAAAATATATTTGCATGATACTCACTATTCTTGGATCTTCTGAAAATATGATCGAAAGATCTTTCTTGGTGTTTAGTTTAGCCATACCTTCCCTTCCTAACTTATTGTGGTATATGAAGGGGGTAAAATTTGAGATAGAACTGGATCCAGTCTCAAAAAAGTTACTGTTTATTTGGGTTTGCCTAGGATCTAACGTATTATATTTTTTAGTGTATAGTTCGACATGCCTCTTAAGGTGTCCAGTTCTCTACACATGCTCTTACAAGTTAAAATTTTCTTACAATATCTGCATTGTGTCGATTCTTCTTCAACATCTTTAATATTTTTTATTTTATTATATTAAAGTGAGTTCAAACTATTAAAATTTTTCTAGTTTTTATTTTTTAGATATTTAGGTTGAGGTGACCGGAGAAATTAAAGTTTTAACAGCTTTAGATCTTTGCATAGTATTTTTATTTTTTATATTTAAATTACTTTTATTTTCGTTATTTAAATTAGTATTTATCATTTTTTTAGACACGAGGGTAGATTAGAGAGAGAGAGAGAGTGAAAGACTACGAAATAGTAAATACTAATATTTTTTAAATTTAAGTTAACAATTTACTAATTAAAAAAAATAAAATATCCATAATGCATCTCAAAGTCCAATCCAAACACCAACCAAAGTCGAGCCTAAGTTTCGAGTCTCGAAAAGCTGAGCCAAATTCATGAGAGAGAATTTAGGAGTGAGGTAGAGAGATAGAATGACAATTGAGAGATTTATGTTTTTGAAAAACATAAATATTAGAGAGTAAGGGGGAGTGGGGTTTATAGACTAATAAAAAATATTTTTTTAATAAGTTTTTTTTATTTTTTAATATTTTTATTGATTTTTTTGCGGCAGAATCTTCTGGGCCATCGGATTATGTCCATAGCTGTTGGAGGCAAAACCTAATGCCTTATATTCAAATTTTTAATTTTTTTTTAATTTTACCATTGGTGTGTGGACTCGGACTTGAGTCGAAAAAATCGTGGGTCGGTGATTGAGGCCTAATGCTTCGATGGAATTTTCGGATCTTTTGGGGGCTTAGGTGGTTTTTCAGCTCATGTAGTGTAAACATTCTCATGGGCCTCGGTACTGGGCCGTGCCTGGCATGCCTTGAGGCTCGGTTGGCCTTGGCACGACATGAGCACGAGCACGAGCACTGGTCATTCTCATGTTGTGCTAGGTTGGGCCGGCTCAGTGTTTGACACCTCTAGCTTGGGTTGCTCGATCCACTTAACTTTTTTAGGCCATCAAGAGGATGAATGATTTCTTTGAATTTTTATATTTTTTATTTATTTTTTACTTAGAATTAATAGAGTAGGTGATTACACATGCAAATTTATTAGTATTGTGATTAGTCTAAACATTGGATGTCACGGAGATAAATGTGTCAAATGGGCTATGTCATGTCGGCACCATCTATTTTTTTGTGGTCTGATCTTGCTAATGTTCTGTTTGAAGATATACATCTGAAGGTATCACTAATATGATAGTGTAGATGCATATGTAGATCGTCATCATCATATATGCATATGAAGGTTTTGCAAGTGATGACCTCAACATCTTCGACCTTAATGTTCAATGAGTCATCATCCAACAGTAACTTGTTTGCCTTAACCTAAATGCTTAATCTCGAGTCTTCATAGTCCTTTATGTATGCAAGTGCCTTATGATTTCTGGTCGTAGCCTCGATTTCTTTTCTAAATTAATATTGGATTTAATAAAAAAAATAGACTTTAGTGCTATGTTAGACATAAGAAGATCAGTAGATCATGTGCCATCATATATAGCATGAGATAGACATATTCATATGATTTTCACAAACTTAAAATATTCAAATTATTATTTTTATTATGTGCAAAGTTGAAATAGTAATTGATATTTCAGTATCGAGATATTTTGTTCATATTCAATAGGCAATTTCCTCTAACTAACAAAATGAAAAATCTTTTTTTAAATATGATATCCATGTTCATATTTGGAGTCTCACTATAACTACTATACCTAGTATTATAATATAATTATATTACTTAATTTTCTATGAATAAAATCTTATGGTTTATATATTTAGTTTATTTAAGTGGATATATATCTTAATATATTTTTTTATTATTTTTACCTTAATCTTAGAATCAATATAGGTAGCCAAATATTACAATAGAATATAAGATTAATTTTTGAAATACTTTGTTTTTATTTCAACAGTAATGATATTAAATACAATGTATTCTTTATATTTACTAAAAATGCTATTAATATGCATATGCACATAAGTGCAATGTAAGTGGTGAGAGTATACACAAACGTAAATATATTCAGTGTCATAAAAAATTTTCAGGAATTTTATAAATGTAATTTTGTATAACAGTCTGAATTATTAATAATAAGTTCATTATTTTTATTATTGACATAGTCAGATATCACGTATTGGTAGCCAACAAATACATGACTTTAACATAATGTAATTATAATTTCAATGATATTTCATATATTTTTGAAAATTTTTTAAGTCCATCTGATAAAGAGAGACTATGAAACTTTTGTTGTCTATGTTTGCTATGTATTCTAAAATATTTTATTGAATTTTTTATTTTTTTTAAAGCTTGTGAAATAATTTTTATTTTCGTCTGTATTATTAAGCTAATTATGTGGTACATAAATTTAAAATGAAAACTTTTACCTTCCAGTCTATCATTAATGATTCTAATTAATATACGAATAATAACTTTGTTATTATAAGAATTATCAAAATGTGTACTAAAATATTTTATTTTATATGACATATTTTTAAAAATTTTTGTTATATACTCATATATGACAGAACTATTATGAGGATAATTGATTTTTTGTAAATCTTAATTTTTTTTTAAAATTTTTATTTTGAATCTAAATAGTGAACGAAAAGACACACAAATAATGCATCTTTACGATTAATCTAGATATTGGATATAACAAATTACTATATTATTTTTTAAATTTATTAATTATTAATTATTTTTTCAACTCATTAGATTCCGCTGCTCAATTGAATTTGCCTATAATCTAATACACTATATTGTTTGATATATTGAACGATATGTTGCTTAAGGTGACCAGTGTTATATGTACTTTTATATGTATATATATTTTTCATTATGTATATTTTGTCAATTCTTTTTTCATATTTCTAGAATTTTTTTTTTAATTATTTTATAGTGAGTCCATACAGATAAAGTTTATTAAGTTTTACATTATTTACGAAATTAAATATGGATCGAGATTACTAGAGAGAATATTATTTTGGCATTGGACCTTTCTGTCGGGTTATCATTATTATCTAATGACATCAAATTTATTATCATAAAACTCATTATTTATTATTTTTTAAATATATATTTAGAATTTTATATAACATAATAAACTAATAACAAGATTTTTTGTCATGCAATGAGCTAGGTTTAGGATTGTTGTGCTATGTCCAACACAACTTATTTCTGTCAAGCCATGACCAGGTCCAGATCTCTTGACCTGTTTGGCAATTCTAATCTTCACATATTTGAGTATGTGAAGAGTAGTGTCTACGTGAATATGTTTATAATAATTTTGTAAATAAGTAATTATATTAATTTTATAAGTCAAATTTGATTTGATAATAATTAAATAAATATTTTTTTTATGAATTTTTTGTCAATAGTAAAGTTAATTGGATGGTCATATCTGTTATAAAATCAATATATGAATTAATATGAATTGCTAATGGAACATAATATAAAAGGTCAATCTTAAGAGTTTCAATAACATCAATATTTAAGTTAGGTTCAAGCTAGCCTGGGCATGAGATGATGACTAGTCCTAGCTCGACTTGATTTGACATTGATCCTTTTTTTTTAAATGGGACGTGGATTCATGTGCCAACATTTGTCGGAATTTCTATTTGATTTGGGGCATGACTCGAGTACATTTTGTCACCCAGACTTATTTTGGTCCACTTGGGCTGGTTTTGGGGATCTTGCCATGTTGTGTGCTATTGTGGTATGGTTGGTCTGGGTCATTATATATGCCTGGGCTGCCCGGCTTGTTTGCCACTTATAGGTAGGTCCCAGTTTTTGGTTGGATGAACTGGGTCTTCGTGCTATTCTGATACTTATTGAAAAGTGGGGCAAGAGCCCATGAGTCCACAATGACACACTTCATGTCCTTGGACTTGGCTGGCCCTTTGCCCATGGCCACTGACTAGTGCCATGTTTCTCTCAGCCTACAATGCTTCTATTAGTTATGCAAGACTGAAACAGCAACCTGTAGTACCCCGGACCAGTTTTTAAATAGTTGGGGTTCTCAGTTCTTGAACATTACCAATGGGACACTAGCCTTGGGCTTGAGGCTCATGAGTAGGCCTTGTTATTTTTCAAGGTGGGTTTAGGCCCACAATTTCATATGTGTTTGGTTACTTTTTGATCACTGTGTAAACAAGGCTATCATCCTTAGTGCATGAGGCTCCCACCACATGAGGTATGAGAGACAAATCTTGATATTTTTCAACACACCCAGACATGATCTGTGAATTATAATCAATCATAAATTTTATTTGTATTTTATAAATATCTTATCATTTTGAATAATAATTATCTAAAACTAAAATTAATATTGAATATCAAATTATAATTACACAAAATGAATATATGATTAATAAAAATATATATTTTTTAATCTTCAAATTTTAGTTAGTATTGATAGATTGTGCTCCAACTTCACTGTATTTATGAAAATTTCTTAAAATGTTCGAGAATTTAATTTTCTTTAACTCATTATACCATTAGCCCATTTTAAAAATCCTTCAAAGAAGTCAAAATTATTAGTATATTTGGGATAATATTTGTTTTTATGCCTGTAAATATATTCAAAATAATATAAAAAATAAATTATGATGTTATAGTAGATACCAAATGAATTAGTAGATCCCATGATTATTAAATTGTACATAAAATATGACTTATCGTCAACTCATAGTATTAAAGCTTTGTAACTATTCAAATGATAAATATGAGAAATATTTAGAATATAAATATTTTTAAAGGACACGCCAATTAGACAAATTAACTCATCTTTTTCTCCTAGATAATTATATGAAAAATGGATTATTTCTAAGTGCATGTAGAGTCATGATACTTAAAGGGATAATATCATATTGACTCTTATAATGTTTATATATGTTATTTAATAATTTTTAAATTTTATTCTTATGTTCATATGATAGGTTTTTATAATCAATCATTAAACCTATGATATTTTTTATTGTTATTTTATTTTATTTTTTTTGATTCATATAAGTAACTAAGCAATAAAATGGGGAAATATTTTCTCAATATTTTATTTTATTTTATTTTTTAATGTGTGCACTAAATGTTGAATGTTTCTATTATATGAAATTATTAAAATTTTGCTAGTATTATTTTTAATAAAATTTGATATAATATTTTTATACCCAACATAATATTATAAGGATAAGTTAGTTGAATTTAAAAAATATTGGACATCATGTTCTATATATTAAAAATTTATAATATTGATATAAAATTTACATATTTTGTAGTTTATTAATTATATAAATACATTTTATAAATGCATGGATAATTTATAATTAGTGTGAAATTACCTTTAATCCAATTCGAGTTATTAAATTAATAATATGATTATTGCATGAAACATTAAAAATTTTAGTTAGTAGACTTTGTCTAATTTCTCTTATAAATAATTTTATGCCAATATATTTTTTAAAACATTATCATAAATATTTTATTTTGAATATAAATCTTTAAAAATATATATTAGAGCATCATATATGACATAATCATTATAACAATGAAATATTTTAACACTAATTTTTTTTTGTGTTCAACTTAAATTAACATAATATATAGTTCCATATGTAAAATGAATGTTAATTTTTAGTAGTGTATATAAATATATGTGTGTGTGTGATAATTGATATAATATTATTATGATTTTTAGTTATTTAATTATTCATTATTTATCATTATTATAGTATTTTATCACATCATTGCAATGAGTTTTGTTGAAAAATTCACGATAAGTAGATTGATCATATTTTAGAATGAAATGTACACGTTTATGATCTTATTGAAATTTTAATTAAAGATTTATACTAATAATTAATAATAGTCAACTCTTTTCTTATTTTTTAACAATTATATATAAATGGTTGTTGAAGTTGAAAATGATCAAATTTGAGTGCATAAACTTGAGTGTGCATATTCTTAATAATGCATAATGTATTTTAATATATTATTTAACATATCTTTTAAGATAACATGTTTCATTACTAATTCGTACTATATATTTTTTCACAATATTAATATTTGACTATATTTTCTTATTGTCTTCTATTATTATTATTATTTAATTATATTGAAGTGAGTTCATGTAATATAAATTAATCTGTTAACATAAACTTTTTTTTCTTGTATATACAGGCATACTCGACGAGGGGAGCTATGTACATTTTCAAAACTATTAAATTAATTTTTAATAATGCCTTTTACTTAGTTGTGTAGGATTCATTTTAAATTTAAATAGGAAAATAGATTTTTGAGTATAAATATTAAAATGAATAAAAGAGAACATAAAAAATGATAAGAATTCTTCTATCTTATTATGTTGACCAATTGTAGGTTATAAAATTGTTAATAAATTTCTTGATGCTTTAAAGTAACAAAATTTTAAAATTATGAAAACACATAGTTTTGAAAGAGGATATGATGAATAATTGGATGTACTATAAATTATATCTGGTTATTTCAGCCATAGGCATCGACTAGCTGAAGGCTCAAATAACTACATTTCATACAACTATTTTAATAAAAATATTTGCTAATGGATGATAATCATTTTTATTAAAATGGCTGAAGTTGAGTTGGATTTTGGGTCACTGATTTGGTCATGGGTTATACTTTCTAAAGATTGACTTGAGTATGACCATGCATGATATGTGCTTTGGCTATTGGGCACGTACAAAGTATAGACTTATGAGTCATGGGTGCAATGCTATGCATATGTCAGACATTATGGATATCACACCATTATATTCTTAAAATTTATTAGTTATTTATTTTTTTAATTTATAGTATTTAAATAATTCATTCTTAGATGTGGACTTGAAAATTCTATGATATGCAAGTTATAAATAGATATATATGATACTGACTATTTTGGATTCTTTAAAAATATAATTAAAAGATCAATCGTGACAATTAGTTTGATCATGTCTTTCCTACCTAACTTATTACTGTATATGAAGGGGATCAATATATAAATTGAACTAGATCCAACTTCAAATATACGACCACGTAGTTGGGTTTGCCTATGATTTAATATACTATATTTTTTTGTGTATTATTCAACATGCCTTTTTAGATGTTTAGTCCTACATGCATTCATGCAAGTTAATATTTTATTATAATATCTATATTATGTTGATTTTTCATTGGCACCCCTCTTATTTATATCTTGTATAATGTTAAAGCAATTTTAAATTATAGTTTTTTCATCTAGTTTTTTGTTTTTTAGATATTTGAATTGAGATCATGGAAGAAAATAAGGTTTTGACAGTCTCTGCTCTTTCCATAAAGTTTTTGTTATCAATATTATAATTATCTATGTAAATATTAATGTTAATCTCGTTCTCGTCATTAAATTTATTATTTATCTTTTTAGATTTTTATTTGTTTATTTATTATATTCTAAATTATATTTTTTAAATTAAATAATATCTGATATGAAATTATTAATAAAAATTAAAATTTGAAAACTAAATAATATTAAAAAATTAATATCATTTCGCCTTTATGGAATGTCGATTGCCAAAGTTGATCTCCAATATCCGATGTTCGATATTTGATATCCGATGTTCATAGTTTGCATCTAAGTCCTAAGATCGAGAGGTGATATGAAAGCGGAAAGTCAAACATTCGAATGAGAGAGGGTCAATAATAGAGAAAGAGATTAGAGAATAGAGAGAGAGTGTGTGAGATGTCAATTGAGAAGTGAGGGCCATATTGGGCCGTTTTAGTTCATGCCAGATCATGATGCTTTGACCTTTAGGGTTAAAAATTTTTTATTTCAAATAAAAAATATATATATTTCAAATTTTAATTTGTTATTAAATTATTTTTTTAAAATTTAACACTTAAAATATATAAAAATATATTGAAATTATAAAAAAATTTAAACATTTAAATTTTACATTTGTGTATCTTGAACATGTGATGTGTTCGGCACAAATAAAATAATAAAAAAAGCATCATATTTAATAATCAAAAGTAAAATATGATATATACAACATACACTAAAATTTGAAGGATATACATTTATAAAATTCAAATATGCTGAAGTGAAACATAACTTATACAAAATAAGTGCAATATAATAATATTACATAAATAATAATGAAATAAATAAATTACAAAAATAAAAAAAAATAATGATAATATTGTAAAAAATAATTGGCTGCAAACTATAACCGAGTAGAAATATTTCTGAAAAGAGACTCTTTTTTTTTTAATTTTTATTTTTTACAATCGATATAATGATTTATTTATAGTCAGTAGTTTGCCCTAATAAAATAAAAAATTAAAAATTATTATCACCGATATGAGTAACTACCGACTCTTGATATTATATATTTCTCATTAAAAATTGACATTTAATGTTTAACAAAACTTCCCATTAAAAACGGATATTTAATGTTTATTTAACAAAACTTCTCTATAAACGTAAATGCTTCTGTCATATTTCATGCCGAATAATCTTTTGTAGTTGTCGATTAGTATTGTAAGTAGCGGTTTGGTAAAGATATCTGTGACTTGGTCCCGACTTGTCACGTATACTAATTTTATATTACTTTCCTTCATTTGATCTCAGATGAAATGAAAATGAACGTCAATATGCTTGCTTCTCTCATGATTCACTGTGTTCTTTTTCAACTCAATTGCTGATTTGTTGTTAACTTGTATCTCAGTTGCACCGAGTTGTTTTTGCTCCATCTTGCCAACAAATTTTTGAGCCATATCGAATGACGTACCCACAAAGATGCCGTCACATATTTAGCTTCACATGTTGAGATGTCACGATTGGTTATTTCTTTGAAAGCCAAGTAAATGCCGTGTCACCCATAAAAATACATAATCTGATCTGCTTTTCTGATCATCTAAGTCTCTGCACCAATCATTATCGGAGTACCCGACTAACTTGTAATAACTCGAGTGACATTGTTCATTTGATGTATTGAAAGATTCGCATTAACGCATTCCAATGTGAATAGACTAGCTCCCCCATAAATCGACTTACAATGCCGACACTTAATGCAAGGTCCGGCCTTGTGCATGTGAGATAGCGAAGGCTTCCCACTAAACTCCGGTATTTGCTTGCATTGACTTGTTCTCCTCTATCAAATTTAGAGAATTTTGCACCTGGTTCCATTGGTGTTGAAACCGGATTACAAGACTCCATCTTGTACTTCTTCAAAATCTCCTTTATATATGCCTCATGGGATACAAAGATATCTGTCTTTTATTGTCTTATCTCTAGAATAAGGAAAAATTTCATCAAGACCAAGTCTGTTATCTCGAATTTCCGTGTTATTGTGCTCTTGAATTTTTGTATCGTTTCATTATTATTCCCCATAAAAATGAAATCATCAACATAAAGAGCAACAAGTAACATATTATCTCCACTCTTCTTCACATAAAGTGCATGCTCATAGGGACATTGCTTGAACCCGTTCTCTTTGAACTATGTATCGATACGAGTATTCCACGCCCGTGATACTTGCTTCAACCCATAAAGTGATTTCTTCAATTTCAATACATTTTTTTCTTCTCTGATTTTCATGCACCCGGGTGTTTGTTTAATATAAACTTCTTCTTCAAGCACATCATTCAGGAATGTCAATTTGACATCCATTTGTAATATCGGCCAATTGAATTGAGCCGCTTGTGAAATGAGCAATCTAATTGTCTCTATTCTTGCAATGAGAGCAAACACCTCGTCATAGTCGATTCTCACCTTTTACTTGTATTTCTTTGCTACAAGTCTCGCCTTATACCATTCTATCTTCCCTTGAGCATTCATCATTCTCTTAAATTCCCACTCGACATCAATGGGCTGAGTTCTTTTCAGCAATTCTGCTAACTCTCATGTGTTGATGTGATCTATTGCTTTAATCTTTTCGACCATGACAATTTGCCACTTCTTGTCTTGTACCACCTGTTCAAAGCTTAAATTTTCGAAATCTACTAAAAGACATACAAGGTGTACCTCATTTGTCGAATCAAACAAATCTTGTAAGCTTCGCATTTTTGGTTATCGTGATTCATTATCATCATTAATGGTTTCAAAATTTTTCGGTATAGTTATTGGCATAACAATTGATAATTCTCCAACATCAATGATATTATCTGTTACTTTATTCCAATCCCATTCATTTGCTTCATGAACTCGTACATCACGGCTCACTAGAATCTTCTTGCTTATTGGGTCGAATAACTTGTATCAATTTGTTTTCTCATCATATCCAATAATAATTTATCTTTTGCTTTTGCCTTCGAGTTCGTTCTTTGTTGATCCAACATGTGTGCGTAGGCCAAACTGTCGAATACTTTTAGATGAGAGACTGTCGGTTTTTGTCCACTCTATGTCTCTTGTGGTGTTTGATCATATAATTTTGTATGTGGACACCGATTTTGAACATAGACGGTGTATTGTACGGCTTCCGCCCAAAATTTCTTCGGCATTTTCTTGCTTTTGAGAATTGACCTAACCATGTCAAGAATGGTCCGGTTCTTCCTCTCGACTACATCGTTTTGCTGTGGAGAGTACGGTGCAGTTAAAAATCTTCTTATGCCTTGCTCCTCACAATACCTCAATAAAAATCATCGAAGTGTATTTGCCGCCTCTATTGGATCATACAGATTTAATATATCTACCGGTTGCTTTCTACCAGCACTTTGAATTTTTTTAATACCTCAAATGCCTTGGATTTTTCTTTCAGAAAATAAACCCAAATTTTTCGTGAGAAATTATCAATAAAGGAAATGAAATATCTTTTGTCACTGTTAGATTCAAGGGTAATTGGTCCATATATGTCGGTATGAATCAACTTGAGAGGTTTCTTAGCCCGATATTTTGTTTTCTTTGAATAATATTCTTGCATGTTTTTTGACCATACATTCTTCACAAAATTTTTTTTCGTATTATATGTCCGGTAGTCTGTGAATCATATTCTTCATTGCCAACTTATTTAGGCTTTTATGATGTAGGTGACCAAAATGAAGATGTCACAGTGATGCATTGTCTTCCACGTTGACTTGCAAATATTTTTCTCGTACACTTCTCAAATTCAGCTTGTACATCTGATTTTTCACATTTCAACTTGTGAGACTGAACGCCCTTGCTTGTGTTTCAATAGTAATATTCGGTCTTTCATAAAAATTAAATATCATTTCTTCATGAGTTGCCTCATACTTAAAATGTTGCTTTTGAGGTATGATACGTAATACACATCTTAGATTGACCCAATGAAATCATTCTTTTATACATCATAAATCGTATCTTGGCCTTTTACTTCAATCTTAGAGCCATCTCCAAATGATACAGATACAACGTCAATATTTCACATCTCTTTGAAATAATACTCGTGCCCACACATATGGTTGCTTGTAGCTGTGTCAAGGTATCACACTATGTCGTTGTCAGTGTTGACTTTATTATATATCATTAAGAGAAAACATTCTTTTGCTTCGTCATCCATGGTTAGGTTGGTTGTCTCTTTCATCTTCTTTTTGACTCGACATTCTTTTGCAAAATGCCTCACCTTTCCACAATTATAACATTTATCAGAATTACAATCATTCGCATTGCGATCATATTTGCCACACTTGTAGCAATTGAAGTAGAAATAATTTGACTGACCACCTCTTCCACGACCACGTCATCTTCCACGTCAATTTTGTTAGTTAAATTGCCAATTCTTTTCATGATACCCTTCTTGACTATGGTTTTTCCTACCGTGATTATTTTCTCGACCACCACGGCCATGCTATTTATCTCGAAAGTTTTGAGAATAAAATATCTTTTCGTCTTTGAACGATGCTTTGGTTTGAAGTGTCTGCTCAAGCATCTTTTCCTCCTTCTTCTTACGATATTCATGTGCCATTAGGGAATATGTAAGCTCGTCGACTATGAATATTGCTAGATCCTTTGACTCTTCTATGGCACATACCATATTCTCGAAAATGTTGGTTAATGATCTCAGAATCTCTTCCATGACCCGTGCATCGGATAATTTTTTCTCCGCCTCGATTGAGTTGATTCACCACGGTTTGAACACGCGTGATGTAATCGGATACACCTTCTGACTTCTTCATTTTCATGCTTCCAAACTCGTTGTGAAGAGTTTGAAGATGATCTTGTTTAACTTGGTCGACTCCTTTGTTCGTAGTCTCCAAGATGTCCCTCGCTTCTTTTAAAGTTTTTGCATTCACAATCTTCTCAAAGCCCGACTCATCAACAGTTCGGAATATGATGTACAATACCGTCTTATCTTTTGATCACGTCTCTTTCAACGCCTTATTTTGAGCAGTCGTGTGTCTTTTGGTAGATTCTGGTTCTTCGAAACTTTCTTGAATCACCTCCCAACAATTCACAAAATCGAGAAGAGCTTTCATTTGGATGCTCTAATTCTCATAATTCACCTTCGTTAATCGGGACAGCAGGACATTATTGATTATATTCTCAATCCATTCGATACCAAGTTGTAAAAAAAATTGGCTACAAACTATACCCGAAGAGAAAATATTTCTGAAACAACTCTTTTTTTCTTTAATTCTTATTTTTTATAATCAATACAATGATTTATTTATAGGTAATAGTTTGTCCTAATAAAACCGAAAATTAAAAATCAGTATCACCCATAACAGTAACTAATGACTCTTGTCATTTCATATTCCTCATTAAAAACAAATATTTAATGTTTAACAAAACTCCCCATTAAAAATGGACATTTAATGTTTAACTAAACTCTCCATTAAAAACGAACATTTATTGTTTATTTAACAAATATAGTATTGTTATATCTTAATCATATAAAAAAATTTAAAATCATATGAATTATCAATCAGTGTCTGTGGTATGATAGTAAAGATGCAATTATAGATCATTATCATGTATGTATCTAAAAATTTTATTAGTAGTGACATCAATATTTTTGATCTCTATGTTTCATAAATTATCATTCATTATTATCCTTTGTGTCTTATTTTAAATGTTCAATTTTGAATCTTTATTGTCATTCATGTATGCAAATATCTCAATGATATCTAGTTGTAATCTCATTTTTTTATTTGAAATAATATTTAATTTCATAGAAAAACTAGACTATGATGCTACGTTAGATACTGAAGGGGGTTCATTTATCACATGCTATCTTTGATAGCATATGATAGGTGGATTCATGTTATTTTTACCATAATAAAATATCTAAATTCTCATTATAATCATGTAATATGATGAATCAATAATTGATATCTAGGAATTGTGACAACTTATTCTTATTCGATAAATCATCTTGTAATTTATCTATAGCTAATTGGATTAAGAAGGCATCATCTTCGAATACGATGTCAATGTTCGTATTTGGAGTTTAGCTATAACTACCATAATTAGTGTCGTAATATGTAAATAAATTAATTAATTTTTTATAAATAAAACTTTCATGTTGGTATTCCTGATTTATGTACGTGAATATATATGCCAAAATATTTTCAATCTCTTTCACTTTAATTGTAAGATTTATACATGCAACCAAATTATATATAATTAAAATGAAAGATTAATATTTTTAATACTTAGTTTTTATCTTAATATTCATGACACTGAATGAAGGGTAATCACTATACTTACTAAATATACTATAATGTTGCATATATACTTTAGTATAATGCAAGTGATGAGAGTGTATACAGTTAAACATATGTTTTGTCCTATCATAAAAAAATTTTAAAAATTTTATAAAATAATGTCTTGTATTCCAGTTTGAATCATCATTAATAAATTTGTTACTCTTATTATTGACGTAGTCTGATATTATGTGTTGATAATCAATACATAATTCTAACATAAGGTAAATATAATTTCAATGGTGTCTCATATCTTTATAGATTTTTTTTCTTTTTAAGCTTGTAGACAAATATAGATTGTTAAATTTTTATTGTATGCTAGGTGTATTAAAGTATTATAATGAATTTTTTATTTTATTTAATATGATAAATAATTTTTATTCATGCCTGTATTATCAGGTTAATAAGTGACACATGTACCTAATATGAAAAATCATACCTAATGATTTGTCTCTAATAATTATAACAGCTATTCTAATAACTGCTTCATTATTATAAGTATTATCAAAAGTAAGACTAAATAAATTTATTTTTAAGATCATAATTTATAAAGATCTATCATTTATATATGATAGAGTTATCATAAGTATGAATAATCTCAAAAAATCGTACATTTTTTTTATTACATTTTCATTTTAAATGTATATAGTGGGCAATGAGACTTACGAATGATACATCATGCTACTAGTTCAGATTCAGATGTCATGGACATTTTCATTATATTTTTTAAATTAATTTATTATTAAATATTTTATAATTTATAATATTTTATTATGTTATTTATACTAATGAATCTAAAAATCCTATGATAAGTAGGTTGTAAGTTGGTATGCAAATATTGATTATCCTAGAATTTTCTAAAAATTTAATTGAAATAATCACGATCATAATTAGTTTGACCATGTATTATATTTCAAAATTATTATGATATATGAAGGGGATCAACGAAGTTGAACCTGAATTAGATCAAAGTTGAAGTCTTCGCCGCTCAATTGGGTTTATCTCTGATCCTATATATCATATTTTTTTTTTGTGTATTGATCAGTATGTCTCTTAAGGTAGCTAGTGTTATATTAACTTCTACATATATATATATATATATGTTGACAATATATATATTGTGATGATTATTCTTTGATATTTCTAGAATTTTTTTTTATTATTTTGAAGTGCATGTATACTACTTAAGTTTGACTAATTTTTTATTTTCAGGTGGTAAATGAATTTGAGTTGTGGTTATTGAAGAAAATTTAGTTTCCTCCTTTGATCTTTTAATAGGATTATTATTATTATTATTTATTTTTATGTCGATTTCAAAATTATTATCGTTATATTCACTATTCATCATTTTAGTTTAAATGTTTTTATTTATAAAAAAATTATAACCTAATTTAAAAAAAAATAAAAAAAACAAAAAAAAAAGTAATAAGAAAAGTCTATCACAACCATTTTGAAGTAAAATATTCGACCACTTCTAATTTCAATTCTCAATTAGAATTTTTAGATTCTAGTTGCAATTTGAATGTTACACCATGTTTGATATTGCCCATATGCATAAGATAAACCGTAAAAATATATTACAACAATATACAAAATTGCAAAAAAAAAAAAAACAATGAAATTTAGGAATTAAGAGAGAGCATAGAGAACAAAAGAGTTTGAGAATTGAGAAGATTAAAATTATGATAAAAATTTAAAAGTTCACAATTTTTATTTATAAATTATTGATAAAAAAAATTAAAAAATATATAAAATTTTTAATTTTTAATAATGTTTTAAAATTTTCTTGGTTCAAAATTTGACAGCCATCAGATTTATGGCTTATAGTCATTGGAAAAAAATTGACAACTGTAGTTTTTTTTTTAATTGTATTTTTTTTTTAATTTAGTGGCTGCAATTGATTGTGCTTGTTCCTGTCAATGTCGTGGTCTGTTATGTGAAAATACAATGATCTTTTGGTTTCGTTGGTGCGGGGCTGCAGGCATGGTTAATGGCCATGTAAGTTGAATCTAACTTATGTGGCTATTTTTTTAAATTCGCCCCATTTGGTAGTTATTGGATGAGGCATGACTCGTGAATCGAGACCCACCCATGCCTGGTCTTTGGTCATAAAACTGACAGACCATGCAATTGAGCCAATCGTGAGGCACGATTGTTTTTAGCCCAGTACGACACAAGCCATGCTTCAGGTCTGCATGGTCCGGGACCAGACAAGGTGCTAAACCGTGCCTTGCCGGGCCCTACATGATTAAATTGGGTCTTGCCTTGTGTCGTGCCGATCCACTTGATACCTCTAGGTTAATGTTGCAGTAACAATTGATGAAGTTGCAGCATAGAGTCCCGAAGAAGAAATGACAATGTTGATTCAGTTTCATCAGTGTATGGTGAGTCTAATGAGGATGTTTTGGAATCTACACCTGCATTGAAGTCTACAAGAATCAAAAACTCACCATATAGATATGTAGATAGTGCGTACCATACATTTTGTGTTACATGTGATGATTTGAACACTATGGAGGAAGTAATAACCCATGGGAAATCTAAGCACTGAGATAAAATCATAAAGGAAGAGATGAGATCTTTTAATAATAATAACACTTATAAACTTGTTAAGTTATCTAAGGGCCGAAGAGCAATAGTATGCAAGTGGGTGTTGAAACAAAAAATTTAATGTTGGTAGTTATCTTGTTAAGTACAATACATGATATGTGACTGAGAGTTATTCTCAAATTGTGAGAGTAGAATATGATAAGGTCTTCCTCCAAGTGATCAAAATAGCATCTATTCAAGTAGTTCTAGCTATAGTAGCTCAATATGATTTAAAGGTGAAACACTTGAATATGAACATTTTTTTATGTAACTTGGAGGAAGATATTTTTATGATGTAATCGGAAGGATATGCAGTAAAATGTAAGAAATACTTTGTGTATAAAATGGAAAAGTTGTGTATGGTCTAAACCATTTTCTAAGGATATGACATTGGGAATTTATATGTATATCCTTCAATTGGGTTTCACAGGGAATGAGATAGATTATTATGTATACACCAAAGTTTTAAAAGGTGAAAACATACGACAAAGAAATTTTGTGTTTGTGAGATTCACCTTCATTTATATCTTCAATAATAATATTTTTTTATACCGTGCCATAAAGTTATGGTTCTTCCAAAAAAAAAAGTATCAAATTAAAATTTTTTGAAATTTCAAATTTTTATTTTTTTTTAAATTTTGCTAAAATATTAATTGGAGTTTTTGCCCAAATCCTTGCCGTGTGACACCATGCGCAACTCCGAGTCACAATTGTACACTTAAAATTATTGCTTAACTGTGCACCACTATTTGTCACCGCATGTCACCATCCACATGCATCTTTAGTTTCTCAACCACAAGCACCTTTCCTGCCATCACTTTGCATGATTGCGATCACTACTACTTGCGTCTCTGCTTCTCTAATAAGAATAAATATTATGATGATCAAACTATGTGAGAATTTTTCAATGACTCAGATAATCAGTCCATCTCTCTCAATAATGTTTGAACCTCTCGGAATTCTTTTTGAATATAATATATAACAGTTTTTTTTTTTTGATGTGATTCATTCTCTTTTAGTGAATACACCGAACTGAAATTTTTTTTTATCTATTTCTACTGTGTTACTGCTTTTCTATACCGTGCCATACAATTATGATTATTCCAAACAAAAAATAAAATTTCATTAAATTAGGATATTTTATAACCTTTGATATTTAATACGTTCTTTTTTTTTTTAATTATTTTGCTGAAATTTTAATTAGGGTGGGTTTCTATCCAAGTCACCACCATCGGCCACCATGCAGCATCACACACCACCACCTTGTGCTTTGAGTTACTTCCCAAAAACACCATGCACGGCCACACACCATTGCACACCACCAACTGCATGTGATTACTGCTTCTCAATCGTGCGTGCCTTCTATCCCCATGGTGGTGGTGATGGCTGTGATTATCACTGTGGGTGCTTTTGCTGCCGCCACTGCACATGTCTCTGCTGTCACTACCATTCATGCCTCTTCTGTCACCATTGCACGCGGTTGCTGCACCATGACATGCAGCTTTGTGGACATCATTGAGCATGCCTACTGCAAGCAATTTTTGCAATTTTTTTTTTGCTTCAATATTGCCTTGATACCATGTTAGAGAAAAAATATATAAAATATAAATGAAAATAATATTATATAAAATCCGTACTTTTATTGTTCTTATATAATGAACAAAATTAAATGTGGTAGCCCATATGTTAAATGTTTACATTAAACATATAAAAAATAAAAATAATAAAAAGAAAGTCGGAATAAAAATTTAGTCATAGTCAAATACAAAAAAAATATAAGTCTATAATTATGTAACAGTAATATTGCTCAGATAGTTAGGCCACTTGTTGGTTGCTCCCATCAAAAGGTAAAGACAATAAAATAACAAAAACCTTAATAATTTTTGTACATATTGTTTTAATTATGATTAGCAAATCCTAATTTACATGGCATGATTTTTTTATCAGCCCATTTCTGCTTTAATATGTTTTTACCACTCCAGTCTCAATTGCACTTCTTAAAATACAGGATCTTGGATTAACAAAGGATGGTAGCATAGAAAAAACTGAATCATGGAGAGGGTTTCACCGGACATTGTTGCATGTACTTAATCGTCATGCTACTGTTGTTCTTAATGGAAGAGTTATAGGCAAGTGCTGAACTTGATTATAATGCAATTTATATGAAATTGAAATTCTGTTAAATTGATTTTTTGGAAAAGATGTACTTAGTAGGATACCTAAAATTGATGATATGTTTAACATGTTAGTTCTCTATAGCTTCAAAATTTTTATGCATTTTGATGAGTGATTGTTAATCCATGAAGTTTGGTTCCCAATAGGCACGTTTTATTGTGTGAGTGTGCATGTATTACATGTTACATATTAAGTGTGTGTATATATATATGTGTGTGTGTATATATATATATCATTATTCATGAATATATAAAGTACAAGATATTTTGGAGTGCTCATATAATATAGACCCTCCCTATGCATATCAAATTTACTAACCACAAGTTAGAGGTGTCAACCGGGCCGGGCCGGCCCGGCCCGAGGCACGGCACGGTTCGGCCGTGCCTGGGCCGGCCCGACACGTTTTAAACCGTGCCGGGCCGCGTGGCCGTGACCTGGCCCCTCCCGAAAAAAAGACCACGGGTCGGGTCTGATTGGATCCCGACCCGCTGTCCCGACTCCCGACCCGGCACGGCACGGCCTGCCGTGCCTACGGGCCATGCCGTGCCCGGATGTTTTTAAACCATGCCGGGCCAGGCACGGTAGCACGTTCGTGCCCTAAAAAACGGGCCGGGCCGTGCCGGGCCGGCCCGTTTGACACCTCTACTACAAGTTGTATCATATTAAGTACAAAATAAATATAAACTAAAAAATATAAAAAATAAATATAATATCTCAACTTTTCTTCAAATTGTCATGTTAATTTTATAAATGCTTGGTTTTGAAAGAAAAAGAATTTAACTCTCTCAGAGCATTCATGGAGATATCTATAATTTATTAGTTCATTTGAAATAAAAATGTAAGTTATATTAATATATCAATCATGTATATTTAATCTCATGATATGGTAATTAATTTTACTCACTATGTATATCAAATTTATTAAGTATAAGTTGAATCATTTAAAGTACAACATAAATATAAGCTAAAAAGTATAAAAAATAAATATAATATCTTAACTTTCTTTCAAATTGTCGTGTGAATTTCATAAATACCTGGTTTGAAAGAAAGAAAAATCTAACTCACTCAAAGCATTCATGGAGATATTTGTTATTTATTGGTTGATTTGAAGTAGAAATGTTACTTATATTAATATATCAACTATATATCTTTACTCTAATGATATGTTAATCAATTTAACTCCCAATGTAGCTATATCAAATTTACTAAATACAAGATGAATCATATTAAGTACAAAATAAATGTAAGCTAAAAATTATATAAAAAAAATTATATCTCAACTCTCCTACAAATCATTGTATAAATTTCAGAAATATTATTTATTAGCTGATTTGAAATAAAAATGTGATATATATTAAAATATCAATCATTTATCTTCACTCTAATGATATGCTAATCAATTTTTATATTTTTAATTTATTTTTGAAATATGGAATTGTAAATTTTTATTAATGTTAAGTCGTCTTATGTATTTTTATTATACTCAATTATACAAATTTAGTATAATAGAGTATAATTGTATTTTATAAAAGAAATATCAAGTATTAAAATTTTTTACATATATTAGTGTATACCAAGAAATAACTTCCATATGTATTCGTTTAGGAGAATTAAAAAATGATTATCTATATAGCGAATATATGATATGATGTATTGATTTATGACTATAAAATTTTTAATTTTTTTATAGATCTTTTATATCTGGTAGAGTTAATGGGGTGCCTATTTCAAATGGAATTGAGGTGAAAATCTTTCTCTAAAATAATTGTTGTCTATATTAATACATTTTTTGTAAGATCAAACCTTTGAAAGATTATTAAACTCATATTTTTGTTTGGTATAAAAATGTTTTTCTCTAGAAAATGAATCCTTAATCCCTATAACATATCTATTTCCGTTGTGTTTCTTTGTTTCATAATTCAGTTGGAAAAAACTCGTTGGGTTGATTGATTATCAATATTCTTTTTCTCATAATAAAAGTATTATTAAATAAAATGAGTAAAAAATAATAATATTACACCACGTTAATGTATTAGAAATAATTACTATTAAAATGATAGGAGTATTTTATTTTATCATGGACACTTTTTTACTTATACTAAAGTACAACTTACAAATTAAATTACAAATAAATATTAATGTTATAAATTATTGTATGAAAATCTTGATATCTTCTGTTAAATTATTATATATGTATCATATACATAAATTTTGGAGTAAAGGAAAAAAAAGATCTTTTTTGTGTATTTGTGAAGATGTATAAATGATAATCTATGTTAGAAACATTTGTAGTGTTAAATCATTCTATCATGTATTTTTCTATTGATAAAATAAGTCAATTGTATATATTTTATTTGCTCATTGAAGTTATATATTAGGTTATTTAATTTTCATATTAAAAAATAATGGAACCTAAAATATCAAAATCAATCTTTTTAATCAATTGCTTAATCTAAGTTTACAAGTCAAAAAAATTATATAATTTGGCTTTCTACTAGTTCAGAAAATAATTATTAATTTCATACTTTTGAATATATAAATTAATCTATATGTTTTATGAACTCATTGTAATTAAGTGTCAGGCTGCCTGAATATTACAACAAAGGGTAGTAGAGTTTTAAATAGGAAAATCAATTCATTGTTTTTGCAGCATATTACAAATATTACAGCAAATATTTAATCTAAAAAAATTTACAAGTCATAGAAGCTATAATGTGATACATTGTTTTTGCAGAGTATTGAAAAATAATTATTTATTTCTTAGATTTCAAAAATATAAGATTACTTTCTAAAAAGGTTTAATAATAATGTATTTATATATGATGATATTCAATTAGATTCATAGTTGTGAAAGGCATAAGGCGTATCAAAGTGTAAACAGCTTTCGGAGTCATAAGGCACAAGGTGTCCTTAAGGATTTATCTTTTTTATGTAAGGTGCTCCCTATTTTAAACACACACACACACACACACAAATTCAATCATATATAACAAATATTTATTATTAAATATAATCTAAAATTTTAATTTAATTAATAAAAGCATATAAATAATATCTCTAACTTTGCAAATTCATAAAACAAATTCATGGTTAAGAAAGGAGTGCCTAAACTCAGACATAGGCGAAGTGCAACCATGATGCTTTAATTGAGGTGAGGCCCCTTCATGCAGGTGCACTGAAAATAGAAAAGGTGCACACATATTCCCTAAGTTGCAAAGCTCTCCACAAGTATGCTTTTGTGTAGGTAAATCATCTGCACAGAAAATGTATCGGGAATTGCTTGAATGAAGGTTTCTACAATCTGTAGCACGTGCCAAAATGATGATTTGTGTTTGTATGTTGTGAAGGATGAATTATGATGAATGATGATTGGTTGTTTCCTATTTTTTGCAATATTAACCAAAACCTTCGATGTTTATTTTTCAAAAATAGGCGAAGGGAAAATAGGAAAGAAAGTTAATGTTTTCTTTACAGATGTCAAATAGGCCATGCCGGGCTGGCATGGCTTATTTATTTCAGGCCCGTACGGGGATGCGTGTCTTGCCAGGCACGATACGGTTCACTGGAGAGCAAGCTTAGCATGACATGTTGCTCAAAATTAGAATGGTTTTGGGCTGGTTTGTACCGGGATTTGTGGATATGGGCACTCCCCAAAACCGAGCGGGTGCTCCTGTTGATCCGCTTAGCTTGTCATGTCGCTCGTCGACGCATCGTGTTGTTGTTCCATGCCGTTCCCACGTGCCAGGCACCTAGGTCGTAATTGGCACGACATGCAAATTGATTTTCCTCTGCATGGCACATGCCATGCCGAGAGTGTGCTCGGCATGAGCATGGACATAGTCTTGGACCATATTGTGCCGGGCCATGCATTACTGAACCGAGTCGGGCTCTAGGCCGGGCCCGGGCCACCCAACCCGATTAACACCTAGTTTTCTGCATTCACTTAATGATGATGATCATTATGTAAATATGGAGAATAAATTAAGATTGATTATTGTGAGCAAATTAGTTATTTTAATGTATTTTGTTTGAATGATTTATGAATTTAGGTAAGGAATATGTATTTATATGTTGATATATTTTATTGATGGTTTTTATGAATATTTAGAAATTTTAGGAGGTAAAATTTATTATATCTGTCGACATATTTTATGAATTATTATGGTTAGAGATATTATTTATGTATTTTTTATTGATTTGATTAATATTTTTAACGATATTTTAATATACATAATTATTATATTTGATTGAATTTTTTAAAATATATATGTAAAATTGGGTGTGCCTTTCACCAAAAATGTTGTGCTTTAAGGGTCCCTTGCGCCTTTAAGGTTACAGGAAGCCTTGATGTTTTAGTGTGCTTTGTGCATTTCATAACTATGAATATATTAATAATTCTAATAAATCACATCTTTAAAGTTACTAAAAAATTATCAAAATTGTCAATAGAATATCTCAATATGCAAACATATATTTTTTATTCAAATTCTTAAATCATTCAAATAAAATATATTAAAATAATTAATTTGTTTATAACTGCTAATCCTCATTTAGCCTACGCATTCATATAATGATCATCATCATTATGTGGATGTAGAAAACCTGAATCTTCATTCAAGGGTTTTTAATGCCTATCTTGAGAAAATATGCATCGAAGGTTTTGGCACTCATTGTAGAAAATAGGAAACAACAAGCTCTCTTTCATTATCCACAACATGCAAACATAAATTATCATTTTTACCTGTGTTGTAGAAAATAGGATTCTTCATTTCTATAATTCCTCATGCCTTTTCTGTTGAGATTATTACCTACATGAAGGTGCATGCATTAGGGAAGGCACATGCCTTTTCTATTTTTTGTGTGCCTGTGTGAAAGGGACCTTGCTTCGGCCAGGGTGTGGTGCCATGAATGTGTTTCATCCGTGCTTGAGCCTAGACATGCCTTTTATAACCATGATTAGAATTTGAATAAATTGAAGTCATATATTATGTACATGGATTTCGCTTATTGTGAGGTCTAGGAGAAATTAATATCTTGATAGTCTCACTTTTTTGAAATTATAGAGTTTGTGTATGATAAGTCTTGAACCTGAAACCTATTGTCACCAAACGAATATATTTATCATCACACCAATGTTTGATTTTTAATATATGCATATAATACAATGACTTATCAAGTTATCAATTTTATTAATAATATTCTTATATAAATATTTTTAATTTTGAAGTATTTATAAGAATCAATATGCTAATATTTATCTAATTGCCCGCTAGAATCTGAATAAATAATCAACTAAAATCATAATGATCTCTAAAAGAAATATTAATTCATAGTGATTTTTTCATATGTCAATGTATGCTAAGACAACATTTATGTGTATTTGGGATAGTGCACTAGGTTAATCAATAAAATTATATGTTATATTAATAACATAAGATTTATGTGATGTGATAATTATTAGATAGTTAAATGTTTATATAAATATACTATATATGGTAAAAGTAATAGGCTAGTGCAATACCCTAGAATGCAAATTTTGTAAGAATATTTATTATATAATTTGCTAGAATATACATTTTCCTCAATAGTACTTTACAATCTCAATTCAAAAAATTTGTTGTGTCTCCGAAGAATTTTAATTTAAAATTATGTTTGAAGGTATTCTTTAAATTATGTAATTCTCAACTTATTATTTTTAGTAATAATAATATCGATATAAACTAGTAAAAGAATAATTTTTGTCTTGAAAATTTATCTGATTAGATAGAAGCAGAAATATATTTGTGCAATTTATAAGATGTTATTATCAAAAATCTGTTGAAATATGTTCTTATAAATTATTTTACTTCATACAATGTTTTTTATAATGTAAAAATAAAATAAGTCTTTGTCCCTACAAAAAAATCATGTGGCCTTTTCATTAAAAAATATCTTTTTATTTAAATATCGCCTTGCTTAACTTTTTGATAGGTTTTTGCAAAAAATAATGTTGTCACTATATTTGATCGAGTCTCCTCACAAATTATTTGAAATATTTGATGAATAAGTGAAACAAGTTGGTGTGTAGAATTTAATTTAAGTTATTAATGAAAATCCACAAAACTTGTTAAAATTGAAACAAATACGTGATCTTGTTATTGTTAACTTTTTGATAAGCTATTGCAAAAAATAATGTTTTCATTGTATTTGATTGAGTCACAAATTATTTGAAATCTTTTGATGAATAAGTGAACCAAGTTGGTGTGCAGAATTTAATTTAAGTTATTAATGATAATCCACCATACTTGTTAGAATTGAAACAAATATTTGGTCTCGTTATGCTGCAATTTGTTTTGACTTTATATTGGAAGGTACTTAATAAACAACTTAACATCAAGAATATATTAAAAATTATTTTTTTATTTATTGGTCGTTTATATAATTGCCAATGCTGTAGTTTATTGTTGTTATGATTTTTATTTTTTTATTTTTGTTTCTTTATATTTTACGGATAGGTGCATTGGAGCAACATATGGGCTACCCCAATCCAATGCTAGCACTATATTTAGTGTTTCATAGTTACTTTCACACACTTTTAAATTTAAATTTTGTTGAGGTTTTTTGGCTTAAATTTTTATAAATACTTATTTAAGTTATTCCATAACATTAATTTTCCACTTGTCCCAATCCTATTATATAGGGCATGATAGGTGCACAATAAGCACCCAATAGGCGTCCTCTGTTCACAGGACATACATAAACACTAGGCGTGCACTATGCATCATAGGCATGCACAATATGTATGCACTATGCACATTAGGCATGCTGCACGCACAATTGGTGCAAAGGAAGAAAAAAAATATAGAATTGTGTGCAGTAGATTGTTGATATTTTGTGTGATACTAGTGTATTCTTTGGGCCAATATTTATGTATAGAATCAACTTATTTTTGATGTCAATCAAGAGAATAATGATATTATATTAGTATGTTGTTGTAGATGCAAGAGATACTACCTACTACGAACATATTGTAGGAAGAAAATATAAGTGAGAGAGAGATAATGTTTACAATTATTTTCAATGAGCAAGTTGAAAGCACTATAAATTTTAAGAACGACATGTCAACTATCAATGGCAAGGTTCTCATAGAATATCCCAACCATTATATTTACTAGAAATAAATACACAAAATTCTTTTCTAAGATAGCAACATATACTTTATATTTGTCAGCTATTATAATTTTGCCGACTTGTATTTTAATTTTTTACTCATTAGTTACAGATTCACGAGCTAACCGCCATATTGAATGTAATTGCTCATTGTTTATTTTTTCATTCTTTTTATTTGAATATTATATTAATCAATAATAAATTATTGAAATTCATTGATTATGATAGTAACCAGTTTGATATTTTATTTTTCTCATGTATTTTTTTTATTCTTTATTGTTTTGTTAGTTTTTTTTAGGTGTATTATCTTTTAAAACAACTTAATTATGATTTTATTTTTTTTAACTAAAAATATTTTATAGGATCAACAAACTTTGATGAATACCTTTGGGATTCAGTTGTGTGTATTGATCTTCTATGTTCTTTCTTTTATTATATATTATTTCATTGGGTGTTTGAATATAATTCACTAATTACTTATTCATTATATGTTGGTCACTTATTTTTGGCTAAAATGAGAATCTAAAATCTTAATATTAAAGGCATCTTTACGCTAGAGTATGAGATATTCATTAGGAAAATATAATAAAGATTCCTATTTGACCGGTTAAATTCGTGGGAACAAAAATTTATTTGATTTGATTTATTAATAGAGATGAGAGTTATATACTTTGTCATCTTTATCGGTCATCATTTATATTTCATTTAATTAGTTCTTTTCTATTTTAGCTTATATATATATATTTTTATTATTACATAAAAAATAAAAATTAAGTTAAAAAAACATAAAATTATTAGGAGTGATAATGCATTAAAGTATATATTAAAAATTTGACATATATCGCACTAGTTAAATGATTATATAGTAAATTTCTGTGCCATCACACCACAATATAATATGGTTTCTGAGAGTAAGAATAGACATTTGATTAAAATGAGTTAGACACTTCTCTATAGTATAAGTGTTTCAAAGAATTTTTTGGGAGAATAGTTTTATTCATAAATTGTCATATCAATTAGGTGTTTTATTTTTTTATTTATCATAATGTATCATTTTAGATTTTTGTATTCAGGAAAAAAAATTGTTCAACTTAATTCTCATAATCTTTGTAATAATTTGGTTATCTCAATGTCTAGATAGAGTATATGTATTATTTGCTTGAGATTGATATATTATTGATGAATGATTGTGTTATATATATTTTTTTGTGTATGACTTATTTTATTGAATTTTAGAAGAGTAAAATTTCATAATTTGAATCTATTAATTTTTTTTATATCCTTAATCTAATTTGGGGTTTTAGGTAGCAGAGATAGAATTACCATTCAGTTATATTTGAACTTAATATATGTAATAACAAGTACAATGCTTGATTCTAAAGACAATGGTTTTCCTAGAAAGGGAATCTTCCTTAGTCCAAATAATTTGAAAGTTTTCCAATCTACTCTACTCCCAACTCAATATGAGTTGGAAATAGGACTCATGACTTATGGGTGAGTTGATATGTTCCTCAAATTAAATCAGATATAATATACATAATCAATATAATTAATTATTTTCTAAAGTTTTTTTTATAGGTTCATTTTGACATAAATTTTCATAAATTGAGGTATGCAAAAATATATTTATGATTCGAGATATTTTTTAATGATCATGAATACTTTTAATTAGCTGAGTATTGAGATTTGAGTTAGATACCAGCATTATTTGAAAGAAATACTCTAATCATTTTTTTTAGATATAATTAGCTGAGTATCATTTAGTGATGATGAAGTTTTACACTTTTCTAAGATATAATTTTTTTTTAGAAAAATAAAAGATAAATATTTATTTTGAGATGTAGTATAAGAGTAAAATTCAGAGTGATGCTGATAATTACTTGCAAGATATTTTGAAAATGTCATTCGCTTAAGAAGATAAAGTATGCACTCTCTTATCACAATTTATTTACTATTATAGTCAGACAATGAGAAATATAATCTCAAATCATGTGTTTCACAATCGGATAAAAATATTTGATGTATAAATTTTCACAGTAAAGTAGTCATTAGATATTTCCTGAATGTTTTGAGGAGGTTTTAACTTATATTTCTTTCATCTAAGATTGATGTAGTGGACTTTTATGTACTAGTTTGCCAAAGAGTATTGTAGTTTTCTTATTACTTTAATTTTTTTTTATACTTTTGATGAATGCACATTTCTTATGAGTTATTCTAATTATTTTTGTATATTCTATAAAAATATCTGATATATAAATTTTTTTATGAGTATTATTATACTTAATTTTTGTATCACTATTTTATAATAATATTGTATATTAACAACTTGATGAAAAATAAATAAAATAAAAAATGATAGAATCGGCTACTTTTTTTATGAGTAGTCCTCACAATAAGAGTGAGTACTCTAATAATTTCTGATCATTTATATTTAGGTGTCCAATGGTTTATGAATATATGTTTTTGAGAAATAAATATAATTTATTTTATTTATTAATATTTTGTTTTAACGAATATATTTTATAATTTTATGATAATGTTGTCAAATTATAAATGGTCAACGATCATAAAATAATATGTACTAAGGATGAGATAGTGATATCAAATATAATGATGACAATATGAATACGTAGTAAAATTAAGAACAATAAAATTAAAAATAAAGTTATTTGGTAAAAAGCTAGAATAATTCATATAATTGATAAGATAATAGATAGTTGTCTGATGAGACCTAATCACACATAACCTAGATTTCATATCGTATCGGTTAGGAAGTGTGACTGTTTAAGTGGATGAAAGAAAAAAAAATTAGAGTTAGGCTTAAGAGAAATTGAGTAAAAATAAAAATAAAGATTTTATAACTATATGAATGAGAATAAATATGATGTTAATATGATAAATTAAACAAATATGATCAATACAGATAATCCCAAGTAGTTAGGATGAATTTTGGTTAATGATGATGAGTCATAAGGTGGTCAAATTATAAATCTATGTCTAAGTCTGATAGGTGCACTTGCCTAGGTGTTGTAATCAACTAGCCTTTTTTATCATATCACCTAACTAGAAATCATGTGATTAGACTAATTGATATTGCTCTAATTTTCATGTTTTTGCTATTTTTATTTGACCCTTCATTGTTTGTTGTTAGCTATTTTTTATTTTTTTTTGTTTCTAATGTGATGTTCTTGTACATTGTTATAGTTTATGTCACAATTATTTTTTATTTTAATTATTTTTGTGGATGAGAGCACCCAATATGTTAGCTCTCCTAATCAATTGTTGGTGTTATATATTCATTCTACATTCATATTTTATTGATTAACTTTTAGATGTTATTGACTTGATTCTTCCACATAGTATCAAATCAAATTCTAGGTGAGTCGGAGAGTGCTATGCGTGAATTATAATAGCATAGCACTCATATGTATACACATGTTACAGTGCATGTGTGTGCACTCTGTGTGCATAAGAAAGGGCGCATGAATGCATTTTTATGTTGCATGTCCGTCGTGTGTGGAGGTTAGTGCACAACATCGATGGCCGCCGCATCAACTTTAACAGTGCTTTGCGAGGGCAATGAAGGCTAAATTGTATGTGTACAAATTGGTGTGACACTGGCAGCACAATCATGCACTATGTGTGTAGTAAAGATGTGATAGTTCAAAAAGTGTCAAATTGGTGTGGTGTGCCAAAAATGTGGAAAAAGGTGATGTTTGCAGAATGTATGAAAAAGGTGGTGTGTGTGCAGAATGAGTGAAAAAGGTAGTGTGTGTGCAGAATGTGTGAAAAGGGTGGAGTGTGTGCATAAAGTGTGAAAAAAGTGGAGTGATGCAGAAAGTGTAAGTGAAATATAGATGCAAAATGGAGGATAAATTGTTACCTTATGGAAGTTTGGACAGAGAAATTTACATAGTAAGCTACAAGAATTCGAGCTTAGTTCTTTAGTTAGGATTTATTAGACCACTTAACATATAAACCTCTTAGTGGCGAATCGAAGGAGGATTGATAACAAATTAATTTGTAATTTTTTATTTGTTATGTGACAATTAATCGTGTTGAAGTTGACTTTAGTTTTTTTAAATCTTATAAGACATGCAATGTATTATATGACCTACCAATATCATTATCTTCATTTTGGATGGTAAATATCTGACATAGATTCTCAACTTTAGGAGCCTAGAAAGTTTGAGCATTTCATTATTCATTAATGTGTTTTACTCAAATTTCCATGAACTCTTTGAGGATTTACAATCAAAGTTCAATGTATTTGAGAGAGTGAGATAAATAGAATGACTTATTGACATAATATTTCTCTAATCATTGCTAGATAATTTTTTAGTATTTTGTAAACATGTTTTGCATGTTAGAGAGTTTTCTATCAGATATAGAATACTATTGGTCTGTTCTCTAATCATTGCTAGAATTATACTATTGGTATGTTCAATATACATGGTGCAAATTTTGACCTTAAGAAATATCTCATTCAACATGTATTGATAGTTGATAGAATGCTAGTCATAATAGAGATATAGATATAAGAGTTTTAGTTTAGTACACACATTATAGGATGATCTACCAAATTTGTGAGAATTGAGAATTATTTCCAAAAAAGAGATCATATTATTAATGGGGAACAACTCACTATTAAAACTCTCTAGTAGTCTTCACATAGTTTTCTCACCATGAGCTTTATTGGAGATGAATATATAATATTCTTATTAGTGAAGCAACAACACACTTTTTGATCTATAGAAAATATAAATTTTGTGATTGATTTTCTTGTCAAGGGGGTTTTTTTGTAATTGATTAATGAATTAATAGTCATATTATAAGTAATATAGTTTTCTTATTATTTATTTTTTTTAGCATTTTTTTGTGTTAAATTTAATATAGTATTAGAGTTTAGTTCAAAATCATAGAGAAAAAAAGTACATGTATTGTACTAGCATAATACACTTATACTTTGACTATTTGATAAAATTATTGTTTGTGCATGTAGGTGCAAATTAGGCATGTGCATGTACACTGCAGGTGCACAAAATAGAGGTGCAAAATGGGACACCATGCCATGTTGACATTACTCTTTCTTTAGGCTCATTTGACTATTGTGTCATGCTTGCACAACTTTAAAAATATGTAGCTTGGCACTGATTGATGGTATTCCTTTTGCTTGGGTAATATTGAGTCATGTCTGGTTAGGTCGGGTCATACCAAGCTTGGTCATGTAAGGATAGTTTGGTTCATTTTAGGCTACCTTGTATTAATCTAGAATAACTTGAATTCACTCCAGGCTAGCTTATTTGGCTTGTCTAAAATTAGTTTGCATAGTTTGTCATGTTGTGTTGTACCGTGTTTTGTCGTGTTGTGCCATGCCATGCCTTTCTGGCCTGGCATGAGGTTGGTCCAAGCATAACTTTGAATTGGGCTATTCCATGCCACATGATTGAATTGCATTGGTACTCCTATCTTATTCATATTGCTCGATTTATTTGACACCTCTAACATAAAATACACCTAGTAGGTGCTCTCAAACACTCCAAATCCATGCACAATAGGTGTATTTAGTAGTGCATTTGAATTGATTAGAGACATGTAGTGGTGTATGACAGTCCTTGTTGGGAGAAACCCTAATTGGGTTTTTTTTTAATTTTAACAAAAGTAAAAAAAAGGTCGAGATTACACTCTAATTTGATTTGATAGAAATTATGAATTGATAGGTTTTTATTTTTCTTTATCATAGTAGAAGTAAATTGATAAGAATCTCAGTTTAATGTACTTATTATAGGAGGATATATCATATCAAAAATAATTATTAGCTATTATGTATGGAGATAAGGTCAAAAGCATTACGTTGGAATGAGAGGGACATGCTAACTATATGAGCCATTTAGGAATTCTCATAGAATTTATCGATCATAGTATTTATTAGTCAATAGCATATTATCTTATTTTTTTAACTCATTGGTTATCTTACTCGTACGTTCATTTTTAACTCATGAATTATCGACATAAGGGCAATCATTTATATTATTGGTAATTATATTATTATTTTATTATTTTTCATGTCATGCTTATTCTTAATTATCTTGTTATTTTATTCGTTATGAGTTATTTTTTTATACAATTTAATTATAATTTTAACTTTACTTTAAATAATTTTTATTTGCAGGATCAAGAAATTTTGAAGAAGACTATATTTGAGATTGATTAATTTAGTTGATATGTTCTCTTTTTAATGGTATGATCTCATTCTAAATATCTGAGTTTTTTGGATCTGTAACTTTAATATTCCTAGCTTGATTACTCTTCATTAATTAAGTTGAGATTGTTTACTTTATTTTTAAAGGTATTTTGATCATAGATTATGGTACATGTTAGATAAGAAAATTTATTAGAGTTTTCTATCTTCTATGATAGCTTTATTTGATTAGAGATACATTTGATTTTATAAAATCAAATATATGAGGACCTATCAGAGATGCTACTAGATATAAATTTAGGCATATATTCACTTTTATTGATTACTAATTTAAATATGCATGAATATATATCTTTCATAATAAATATATATTTTTTATTTTAAGATTTTTTATAAAATGATAAAAATCTAACTCGATATAAACATTTAAAAAATATGAAGTGATAATATTTTAAAGTATCTATTAAATTAATTCAATATTTATTATAAGAATTATAAATTATATATTATACTTTTTGTGTTGGCATATTTCTCCATATAATGAGATTATTGAAAGGAAAAAAATTATCTCGTTGAGATTACTCAAATTTATATTTTGAAAAAATATTTCCAAAGAGATACTATTTTAATCATAATTTATCTTATTAATCAAATATTATCTTTTATATTTTTTTTAGTATATGTCCTTTTATATTCTATATCAAGGAGAAACATTATTTAGGTTATCTCTTAGAATTTTTGAATTTACTTATTTTATTTTTGATCATTTTATAATGTGACAAGTTGGTATCAAAAGACTTTGAGATGAGCATTACTTTGCTATTCTAGTATCTAATGAGAAAAAATATTTCTCATTAGAGATTCATATGATTTTAATAAGCGTGAATGTTATTTTTTTTGATTATGTGTTATTTTTAATTAGCCTAGAAAAAATTTAAATTTAATTATTATACTAAAATATATTATCATTTCTTCTTTATCTGTAGATATATTTGGACACCTAATTCGTAAGTAAAGTCATCCATCAGCTAGATTTGAACATGAAACTCATTATGATGTTATTCCAATTGTCATACTTACTAAGAAATTTAGTTCATGTTGAGTTTGAAGAGAGTGTTGTTTCATGAATAGAGAGATTTTATGTAGACTCATTTAAGATAGTAGTCTATGAGTCTTTACATGTATAAACTTATAGTGAGTTGGTACCTAGGAGGGTTAACAATTTATGACTTAAAGTCTATACTAAGAGAGATATATATACTCAACTTTTTTAGATCAAAGTCGAGCATATCGTGGAGCTAGTTGATCCTCGGATCAATCACTTTGATCATAATTTTTTCATCATTTTTTTTGGAAATGATGAACTAACTGTACGCAATATTTAATTTTATAAGTTTTATCATATTTTTATCATTTTTTTATTATTTTTTATTATATATCTTAATGGTACAATAATACTTAAGTTTTTTTTTTGTGATATTATTTTATTTTGGATAGTTTAGATTATAATGGAAGAGATGCATGTCATCTACTCTAATGTGATCTGAAAATTAGTATCATGAATTTCAACAAGCTATGCTGTTAGCTGCAAGTGAGTATTTACTATGATTATATGTCCAAATGAGAAATTATATTGTCTTTAGATGGGAGTATTATAGTTTTCTTATTATTTAATTTATTTTTTTATGTTTTTGATTGTATTAACTAATGTATGAATTGTTCTAATTATTTTTGTCTATTATATAAATTTATTTGATATATATATCTTAATATGAATATTATTGTATTACTTTATTTTGTGTTATAATATAAGATTATATTTGTAAATTCATTTGATATATATTTTTTAATATGAATTTTACATGTTTTATCATATTTTATCTTGTTTTTTTATTGTGAGCACTTGACTTGTGATTTTTTTATATTTTTTTTTTGTATTTTTTTGTCTAATTTTTTTATATTTTTTTTTTGTATTTTTGATGGTAGTATTTTTATTTGTGAGTTATCTCAATTATTTTTGTCTATTACATAAATTTATTTGATATATATTCTTCATATGAATATTATTATATTACTCTAATTTGTGGTGCAATATAAGTTTATATTTGTAATTTTATTTGATATATATAAATTCATTTGATATATACTTTTCATATGGATTTTATAAATTTTATTATATTTTTATCTTATTTTTTTCTTGTTTTTTATATTATTTATTTTAATGGTATTATTAAATTTTTTTGTGATATTTTTTATTTTGGAGAATGTTAGATTATGATAGAAGAGATGCATGTCATCTACTCTAATGTGATCTGAGAATTAGTTTCATGAATTTCAACAAGCTATGTTGTTGGCTGCAAGTGAATATTTATTATGAATATATGTCCAGATGAGAAATTAGATTGTCTTTAGATGAGAGTGTTATAATTTTTTTATTATCTAATTTATTTTTTTTTATGTTTTTGATATTAATACTTGACTTGTGAGTTGCCCCAATTACTACTGTCTATTAGATAAATTCATTTGATATTTATATATATTTTTTTGTATTTTTGATGGTAGTATTTGATTTGAGTTATCTCAATCATTTTTGTCTATTATATAAATTTATTTGATATCTATTCTTCATATAAATATTATTATATTACTTTAATTTGTGGTACAATATAAGTTTATACTTGTAAATTCATTTGATATATATAAATTCATTTGATATATACTTTTCAAAAAAATTTTATAAATTTTATTATTTTTTTATCTTGTTTTTTAATTGTTTTTTATATTATTCATCTAATGGCATTATAATACATAAGTTTTTTTTTGTGATTTTATTTCATTTTGGATAGTGTTAGATTATGATGGAAGAGATGCATGCCATCTACTCTAATGTGATCTAAGAACTAGTATCATGAATTTCAACAAGCTATGTTGTTCGGTGCAAGTGAGTATTTACGATGAATATATGTCCAGATGAGAAATTAGATTGTCTTAAGATCAGAGTTTTTAGTTTTCTAATTTTTAATTTTTTTTTGTGTTTTTGTTGGTAGTTCATGACTTGTGAGTTGCCCCAATCATTTTTTGTGTTATAATATATTTTTTTTGTATTTTTTGATGGCAGCATGTGACTTTTGAGTTGTCTTATTTATTTTTGTTTATTATATAAATTTATTTGATATATATTTTTCATATGAATATTATAAAATTTAATCGCAAGAAATCATCCCTTTTTAATTATTTTTTTTTATTATTTATTGAATATTATAATAACCAATGACAAGTAATTAAAAACTTTTGGTTATGATAAAATTTAAATTAATTTAAAGACTTTGTGAAAGATTTTTTATGGGAAGAGAAAGTTGAACTATATGTTATTACTTCTATGTGAAAATATCTCATTAGACGTATGAGTAAATTGAAATTTTATTTGTTTATTTTCAACGTGGTCATATATCTTTGACTAAATTTTGAATGCTTGATTTTATTATTTCTCTATTCTACAGAGTCTGATGTATCTATATTATTTAAGAAAATATATTAGAGTTTTAAATCATGCTCATCAAACGTATGTGAATAAACACAAATTAGATTTGATACTCTCAATTATTTGAAGACTTAGTATAAATGAGATTCAAGATGATATTAAAGAATATCATATTTATTGATAATTATATATGATTTACGTGGTTAAATTTTTTTTTTAAATGAGATTATTTATTTTTCAATCATTTTATAAAAAAATACAAAATGAATTTGGTAAAAATATATAAAATATTAGGAGTGATAATGTATTAAAGCATATATTTGGTAATTTCAAAATTTATTTTACTACTTATGAGATCATATGCTAGAATTAGAGGTGTCAAACGGGCCGGCCCAGCACGGCACGGCCCGTTTTTCCCGTGCCCCGCCGTGCTACCGTGCCGTGCAGGGCACGGCACGGTCACTGTTCCGTGCCGTGCCCGGCACGGCACGGTATTTTATCCCACGGGCACGGCACGGCCCGTGGGCATGGTTCGGACGTGCCGTGCCGTACCCGGCCCGCTCGGGCACGTTTGCTCAACCGGGGTCCGGGTCCCGGGAGCCAAGAGGCAACACTGTTGCCTCTTGCGTGTTGCAACAGCCAAGCACGGGCACGGGCGCACGGCCCGTGCTTGGCACTTGGCAGTTGGCTTGGCTGCCTTGGCACTTTGAAATAAATTTTTTTTTTAAATTTTTTTATTATTTTTCTGTTTATCTTTATTTAAGTTTATGTAATAAAAAAAAAATAAAATTTTTTGTTTAAAAATATTACATTTAAAATTAAATGTAAGTATGTAAAAAAAAAATTAGAAAATTTATTTTTTTTTTCAATTAAGTTTAGCATTTTTTAATATTATAATGTATTAATTAAATATTAAGATTTAAAGTTAATAAATTTTAAAATAATATTTAAATCTTAAATTAATAATTAAATACATTAAGTTAGTAAAAATTTTAATGAAAAAAAATTTAAACTACGCAAATAAAAATTACCATTCATGCTTTTGAAACCAAAACTCCGAAAAAAAAAAGTATAAGTTTCAACTTCAACACAACGTATAATACAAAGTACAAACAAAGCGTATAAAAAATAAATATATCGAAAAAAAAGAGCAGATGAGCATCAATCGTCAAGCGGCATATAATGAGAATCATCAGCCACAACATCAAGATCAGTATCATATGGGTCATCATCATCGGCAATCAGCTCCTCCGCCATCGTAGTGGATGTGGATGCGACTGCAGTGTCTGTCACAGTCACAGCTTCAGCACGATCACTGATGCTAAATCTCGAATCCTCCCAATCCTTCAAACATGCCAAGGCCTCAACCATATCTGGACGTAATCTCGATCTCCTATCCGAAATCACGTTCACTGCAACAGAAAAAGCAGACTCCGATGCTACGCTCGACACCGGAGGAGTCAGTAGATCCCGTGCCATCCTAGATAGCACGGGATAGGCGGACTCATATGATTTCCACCACTGTAATAAATCAAGATTCTTATTGTCAGATGGTGATAGGATTGAGCAGTAATCGGTATCTAAGTACCGAGACAGCTCGCTCCTATGTGAAGGTCCACCCCTACGTTTCCCCCTTGCTAGGTTAATGGAATATGGGTCATCTCCGAACAAGGTATCAGAGTCCGTACTCACAGTCTCAACACCACCACCACCATACCTAGTATCGTAGTATGTGAACAGGTCTGTCAACTTCTCGTAAATGAACCCTTGAGGTGGCTCTTCCAGGTTCATGCACGAGGAAATGAAAGTCAGGGTGTTTTCAACCCCTTCCACCTTAGCCCTAGGGTCCATGCATGCTGCGAGGCAATAAAGAGATGGAATGGTGGACCAGTACTTCAGGTACTTGGTCTCCATCTCTGCAACCATAAGGCTGAGCGTCGGGTCCGCTCGATACATCCTAAACATGCTACTAATGTTGCATATGCAACAGAGTGCAATGCAAGTGGTGGGTGTATAAACCGACGAACACATGTTCGTCGTGTCATAAAATATCTTATGAAATTCCTGAAGTCCAGTCAGTGTCGTCAATAATAAGTTCGCCACTCTTACTATTGACGTAGTCGGATATCACGTGTTCGTATCCAACACATGATTCCAACATCATGTACGTGTAATTCCAACGATGTCTCACATCAGATTGGAATTTCTTCTTCTTAAGATTCGCAGACAAACAGAGATTACCAAACTCTTGTAGTCTGCGAGGAGTGCGAATATACTTGAGTGCATTGCGTATATGTTCCAACGCGGTGGAACACACCTTCATACCCGCTTGAACTATAAGGTTAATAACATGACACATGCATCTGACATGAAATATCTCTCCTAAAGGTGCGTCTCTAATATTCCTAACAAACATATTGATCGCTACTCCATTATTCGCAGCATTATCGAAAGTGACACTAAAAATTTTATTTTGAATTTTATATTCCCTAAATATTTTCATCATACACTCAAAAATGGCCGGGCCATCATGAGGATGAAGAATCTCAGTGAATCCTAATATTTTTTTATTTATTGTCCAGTTTGAATCGACATAATGACTCGTGATACATGCATAAGAAGAATCATCGTGACATGTCCATATATCGGACGTCACGGACACCACTCCACTAAATGCCAAAAATTCATTAATTATTTTTTGTTTTTCTAACTTATATATCTTTAGTATGTCACTCCTAGATGTGGACCTAGGAATCCTACGATAGGATGGCTGAAAATAAGTCTGCATGATGCGGACTACCCTCGGATCTTCCGAAAATCTGATCGGAAGACCCATCAATGTGATGAGCCTGGCCATGCCGTCCCTACCCAACTCGTTGGAGTATACGAAAGGACTAAACTTTGAGACTGAACTCGATCCAGTCTCAAAAAATGTAGTGCCAAGTTGGGTTTGCCTAGGATCTAACGGTCCATGTTTTTTGGAGCATATTTCAGAATGCCTCTTTAGGTGCCCAGTCCCACATGTACTCTTGCATGTTAAAAGTCGCATACAATATTTGCACTGTGCCATTTCATGTTCCTCACCCCTAACATCTAATTGTGTTATGATTTTAAAATGTGTCCAAACTACAGAAGTCCTCCTAGTTTTTTGTTTTTTAGAACTTTGGGCTGACATGACAGGAGAAACCAAAGTTTCAGGAGCCACGGACATTTGTGTAACACTAACATTTTCATTTTCCAAATTTAAATATGTGTTAGGTGAATTCGTCATTTTTTTTTTCGTACGTTTTTCTAGAGAGAGAAGATTTAGAGAGAGAAAATAAAACAAAAAGTAAATTATATTACCCGGTAAAAGCAAAGAGGTCTCTCACGTGAAAGATGCACCGAAGCCCGCAGGAAGCTTTGAAGTTCAAAACTCAAATTGAGTTTCACGAAAATTCAAGCCGAAATCAATAAAACGAGGGCCGAGCGAGAAAAGCACGGTTTATGTGAGAGAGAAAAAATTGAGAGGATTAATGTTTTTGAAAAACATAAATTCTATAGGGAGGGGGGTAGATTATATAGCCTAAAAAAAGTTTTTGTTTAAAAAAAAATTATTTTTTTATTATTTTTTTGAATTTTTTTATTAAATTTAATGGGCAGAATCACGAGGACCGTCGGATTCTGCCCCCTAGCCGTTGGCGTCGAATCCAACGGCTGAAAATCGATCTACGTTTGAAATTTTTTTTCCCGTTATTTTTTTCATTTTTCTCGGTTTTCGGCGGAAAAGACCGCGGGTCGGGTCTGTTTGGACCCGACCCGCGGTCTTTTTTCCGGGGGGGCCCTAGTGCTGGTGGTTCGAGCACGAGTCACGACTCAGTGAGTCGTGACACGTGACCGTGAGTCGCGACTCACGAGTCAGGGGTCACGCGGTCACGCCACGGCACGCGTGGCACTGGCGGCATGCCACGCGTGCCTGCGGGACCGTCACGGGATGGACCCGTGCCGGCGTGCCGTGCCGGGCCAGGCACGGCACGGCTCGTGCCATGCACGGCACGTTTCGTGCCTTGCTTCGACCGGGCACGGCACGGGCCCGGGCACGGTTTTTTAACGTGCCGGGCCGGCCCAGGCACGGCCGAACCGTGCCGTGCCTCGTGCCGGGCCGGCCCGGCCCGTTTGACACCTCTAGCTAGAATTATTATGCTATCACACCCTTACAAAATGAAATTATAGAAATGAATAAATAAATATTTATGTGAGATGATTTTTTTGAGAGATGATTTTATTTATGTGAGACTCATAACTCGGCTTTAGTCTTTGGATTTGTGGTATGCGTGCTGTGCATATAAAAAAAAGCTAAAGTTAATGAGTTTTAGTTTACGGGTATTTTGTATTTTTTAAAATTATTTAAGGTTTACTATCTTCTCTTTCTCTACTCTCAACTCACCATTCTAAAAAAATAAAAAATTTAAAAAATGACAAATAGTAATTTAAATAATAAAAATAAAATTAATTTTAATTTAGAAAATAAAAATACTATGAAAAATTCCGAGACTGACAAAACTTTGATTTCTCCAGTTGCCTTGACCCAAATATCTAAAAAATAAAAAATTAGAAAATTTCAGTAGTTTAGACTCATTTTAATATAATAAAATAAAAAAATTTATAGATGCCAAAGAAGAATCAACACAGTATAAATATTGTAAAATATTTTAAGATGTAAGAGTTCGTGTGAGACTGGACACCTTAAGAGGCATGCAAAATTATAAATCAAAAATATAGTGTATTAGATCCTAGGCAAACCCAACTAAGTGGTGGGTTTTTTGAGACTGGATCCAATTTAGTCTTAATATTTATCACTTTTATATACCACAACGAGTTGATGAGAGAAGATATGATTAAACTGATCACCATGATGAGTCTTCTAATTAGATTTTCAGAGTCCAAGAGTAGTCAGTATCATACAGACATATTTTCAGCCTGCATATCGTAGAATTCATAGGTCTATATTTAAGAATGACATACTAAAATATTATAAGTTAGAAAAATAAATAATAATTAATAAATTTAGGAAATATAGTGGAGTAGTGTCCGTGATGTCTGATATCTGGATTCAATTATTTTTGCGTGTATGATGAAAATCTTTAGAGAATATAAAATTCAAAATATAATTTGTAGTATCATATTTGATAATACATCTAATAATATAGTAGCGATTAACATGTTTGTTATGAATATTAGAGATGAATTATTATGAGAGATTTTTAACGTTAAATACATGCGTCACGTGATTAATCTAATTGTATATGTGGGGATGGTCTGTGCTCATGCTTTAGAAAATATACGTAATTTACTAAAATATATTCACACTCATCGCATATAATAAGTGTAAGAGATTGGTAGTCTCTGTTTGTCTGTGAAGAAATTCTAATTGGATGTAAGATACCATTGAAATTATCCTTACTTGATATTGACGTCATGTGTTGGATATGAACACTTGGTATTCGACTACGTTAATAGTAAGATTGACGAATTTATTATTAATGATATTGATTGAGCTACAAGAATTTTATTTTTGAAAATTTTGTAGATTTTTTATGACACGATGAATATGTGTTCGGCAGTTTATACTTCCACGACTTGTATTGCACTCGTGTGTATATTCAATATTAGTAGTATGTTTAAGAAGTATCGAGTTGACCCAACACTTAGTGATATGGTTGCAGGGATGAAAACCAAGTACTTGAAGTACAGGTCAATCATTCTATCTCTTTATTGACTGACTGCCTGCATAGACCCTAGGATTAAGGTACAATGGGTATAAAATATTGACTTATATTTCGTCGTGCATGAACCTGAAAGATCCATCTGAATAGTTTATTTATGAGAAGTTGACGTAGCTGATTATATATTACGATATTAGGTATGGTGGTTGTTGTAGCGAGGCTTTGTGCACTGACATGGATGCTATATTCGGACATGATGACTTTTCCATTCAGTTTGAGAGGGAGAAACGATAGGATGAACCATCGAATAAGAGTGAGTTATCTCGGTACTTAGATAACGATTACTGCGTAATCCTTTTATATTCCGATACTAAGAATCTTGATATATTATAGTGATGAAAATCATACGAGTTTACCTTTTTATCTCTTTATTACCTAACTACCTACATAGGCCCTAGGGTTAAGATACAAGGGGTAAGGAATATTTTGACTTATATTCTCTCATGCATGAACTTGGAAGATACACCTGAAGGATTTATTCATGAGAAGTTGGATGAGTTGTTTATATTCTACGATACTAGGTATGGTGGTTATAGTAGTGAGGCTTCGTGTATGGACATGGATACTATATTCGGACATGATGACTTTTCCATTCAGTTTGGGAGGGATAAACGATGGGGTGAACTATCGAATAAGAGTGGATTATCTCGGTACTCAGATACCGATTACTGCGTAATCTTATCACATCTTGATGCTAAGAATCTTGATATATTATAGTGATGAAAATCACACGAGTTTACCATTCCATCTCTTTATTGTCTGACTACTTACATAGACCCCAGGGTTAAGATACAAGGGGTGAGGAATATTTTGACTTATATTTTCTCGTGCATGAACTTTGAAGATCCACATGAAGGGTTTATTCATGAAGAGTTGATTGAGCTGTTTATATACTACGATACTAAATATGATGATTGTAGTAGTGAGGCTTCGAGTACGTACATGGATATCATATTCGGACACAATAACTTTCCTATTCGGTTAAAGAGGGAGAAACGAAGGGGTATACCATTGAATAAGAGCGAGTTATCTTGGTACTTAGATACTGATTACTGCTCAATCATATCATTTTTTGATACTAAGAATCTTGCTATAATATAGTGATGAAAATTATACGAGTTCACATTTTCCGTGTTATTTAAGATGCCACGAGATCTACTAATTCCTCTGGTATTTAGCTTAATATCGGAGTCTATTTTTTCTGTTGTAGTGAATGTAATTTTGGATAGAAGATTGAGATTACATTCATATATTATCAAGTCTTTTGAATGTATGAATGAATGAGAGAATTTGAGCTTTGATATCCATGATCGTGCTGGCATTGCAACAAAAGAAGATGAATTAATTGTCGATGATGATTCATGTAATATTGATATTGAGGATAATATGATGATTGATGACGTTGATGCTTGAAGATTGAAGATTGCCGGATTATGATATTTATGTCTGATTCTGATATTTGATTTTGATTTACTCATTTACATTGTATTTGTGTTTATTTAATTTTTGGTTATGATTTTACTTTGAAATTTGAGCTAGTGATTGTGTTTTGTGCCTTTGTGGATTGATGTATATGATGCTTGAAAATTGAAACTTGAATATTTATTATTTTTCATTTTTTATTTTGTATTAGTTTTTAATTTTTATTCATATTTAAATTTTAATGTTTTATTAATTTATATTTTATATACTTACAGTCTTACCCTGATAGTCTGATACTCTTTAACACGTTTAAATTATAAAGTATTAAAAATAATTAACATTAACTATTACTAAAAATAAGTAACAATAAAAAAAATTTTAAATTTTAAAGTATTAAAAACATTAAACTTAAACATATAAAGTATAAACATAAACAAAAAAAAACTATTAAAAATTTAAAATCGGCTAGTAAAGGCCCGACTCAACATGGTTTCTCCACCTACTGGTCATGCTGGGCCTGACCAGAAAATATCGTGCTAGGCCAGGCATTGCACGGTGCCCCGGTTGGGCCACCTAAAACCTGGACGACCTGATCCATACTGTTTGACACCTATATCATCAATTAATTATTTTTTTTATTTTTTTTTTGTTTATAATTTTATAATCTATATGGAGCGATATTCTTCAGTTTATCTCCTAGAATTTATGAATACTTTTTTGTTCACTTTTTTTTTCCATAATGTGATAAGATGATATCTATAGTTTTGTGTTATAAACTTATTTTTATTTTTCTGAAGAAGCTCAAATGATTAATTAATATTGCTTATTATTTATATAAATGATATTCTTATAAAAAAAATTATAAGTTAAGAATTACCCAAGTTAACAAATTTCTATAGTCGTAGTTCTAAATAAAATTTTTTAAAAGGCTCATATGCTTTATTGGGATAGAGATTGTTCACTTTAGGAGATGTATTATATTTTCACATAGAATATATGCAATTGATATTTTCATAAAAGTTGACATTTATAGTTGGGTGTAAGAAATACACCAAAAGAGTCAATTATTGATTCCTTGTCTAATATAGACTTTTTAGTTGGAACAATTACTTATAAATGAATTATACTAAAAATTTATTATTTAATTATTATTAGATCAAATATAATTTATATATTTAATAAAATTAGTTATTTTATAATTTTTTGCAAAAAAGTTCTTTTTGGCATAGTTTTTTATATACTAAGATATATAAAAAAAATTAGGTCTTGATATTTTTTTTAAAAATCATAAGCATTTATAGTTAATAAGATATTTATATTTGGTTTATACACTAGTTTGTTGTAACTGCAAATCAACTAAATATTTTTATGTTTTTTAGATGTAATATTATCTCATTAGAAAAATAGATATATATATATATGTGTGTGTGTGTGTGTGTGTGTGTGTGTGTAAACACACACACATATTTGTTCTGAGATAAAATGTAGAGTCAATGTTCTAAGTGTTAAAAAAAATCAAATTTGAGTTATTATGAATCATACATCTTGATAAAGGTTTCAATTGGGTTGTGCTTATGTGGCATGTAATGAATTTTTAAGCTTGACTACCATAATGTTGTGTATTGCATAATAATTTTTACTCATTTCAACTTAACCATAAAATTCATATAGGCTGCCAAGAAAATAAAGAGATAGAAAGAATGATTTTTTTTTTATTTAAATACATTTTTATATCTTAATATCTATGATACAAAAATTTGAGACCTTTTTATTTATTAAAGAGATTATTAATATTGTATATATATCTAAATATAATGTATGTGATATGAGTATTTGCAGATGAATACATCTTCATCATATCATAAAAGATTTTAAGATATATTAAAAATAAAATATTTAAGTTTGTAGTCTAATTTACTAATTATTGGTTCATTTATTTTATTATTTACATTATTGGATATCATATATTGCTAATCAACACATAATCCAATCACATGTATTATATTGTTGTTTGTTCTGTTGGAAATATAATTGAAAATTTCCAAATTATCCATAGTTTCTACTATAATTTATTTACTATTTAATTTGGTTTTAGGATTTTAGTTGTAATTAGATTGTTATTTGTTAATTTATTGATTTTTTAATTGTGATTTTTAGACTATTCTATTAGTTAAATAAGAATTGTGTTTTGGCAAAATTCATTAGATTCTCAGTATAATTTGTATAATTATTTTGAGAATTGATATATATTTTTAAACTAAAAATATATATATTTTTGTGTATATAAAAATTAAAAAAATAATTTTAAAGAAATTTATATGGGAAAATTATTTTTATATTCTGAATTTTGAAAATTTTAAACTCAATTTATATTTTAATGCCTTAAAATTGAAATTGTGTCATAATTTAAATTAAAAATGTAAACTGAATTTTAATTTAAAAATAGAAAAATATTTGGAAAAATCAAAATATAGTGTGATTCATTATGTTCAGGAATGATTTAAAAGAAACACTAAAAGAATTAAATCATGAGAAAAATTAATCAACTTAATTGTGAGTGCTGGAAAAAATTTTAAAATTGGGCTTGATATTCAAATTCTATTCTATAATTCCAAACACATTTCATATATGTTATATTGAAAAAAATTATTTTTAAACCAATTTATATTATTATGTTTATGTTATACATATCTAATATGATAAATCTCATCTATGAGATAATTTTTAATGATTTTTATAAACATAATTTTAATGACACTATTATTTGATGTGTTATTAAATAACTTGTTAAATATTTTAATTTATATTTCATATTTGTATTTGTTAAAATTCTCGGCAGACACATTCATATTTGTTAAAGATATATAATCTTATGAAATCTTAATTTTTTTATTTAGTTTTAATTTCGAATTAAAACAAAGGGTGATGATGCATGCTAGCTCATAATGAAAAATAAATGATATTAATAAACTTGAAGTTTATCTTTTTCTAAAGATCATGCTGCTCATACTCAATTGGATTTATCTTGGTTTCTATATACTGTGTTTTTTTGGTATGTTGTTTGACATATTTTCTAAAATATCTAGTATCATCAGTACTTTTATAAATACATATATTTTTTATAATATATGTATTATATTGAATATTCTTTGATATTTTTAGAATTTTTATTTTTAATTATTTTAAAATAGATTCAAATTATAAATGTTCGTCTATTCTTAAATTTTTTTGGTGCAAAGGCTAAGGCTTATCTATGACTAGGATATAACTTGTCTTCTATATTTCATTCAAGTTGGCATTGTAAATGTCTAAGTCTATCTTTTTCATAATATTATTACTTTTTATTTTTTTTTTAGTTTAAAATGTTTTCAATTGGAGAGAACTTTATTTTATTTATATTATACTTGAAAAAAAAGTATCTTGAAAAGAATTAAAATCTGTATACTTTCAACCTTTGTACACATTATATTTATAATCATCAATCAAAATGCTTACTTGTCAGTTAAAAATAACTTATAGTTAGTGATAGTCTTAGTTCCTACATAATTTATTATTTATATAATATAAAATTATAATTAAAAAAAAAATACTTAAAGTTCACTATTATAGGATAATTATGATATTTTAAGAGAAAACTAGAGAAAATATTATAATTGTAGTGTGAAAAATTTTAAATATTATCTTATTTAAAGAATATTTTTTTAAATTTCAAAAATAATTTTTTTAATTTTTTATAAAATTTTTTGATAAAAATTTAGCAGCCATTAGATTTTCATTCATAATCATTGAAAGAAATCCAATGACATATATGTATATATAATTCTTTTTCTGACACGATCAGAACTTGGAATGCAGCTGTTGCCAACAACTACAATAAATAAAAAATGAGGTGCTTTCATTAACCCGCCTTTCTTTTATAAATAATGTTATAAAACAGGCACATGAATGCACTCATTTTTTTTTTCAACATGTCTGCATGACAATTGCGTGTCAGGAACTCGTCGTGCCTCAATTGACATGTCACGAGCTAGTTTAAGGTACGACCCTTGACTGGGTAGTAGTGCTATTTCCTGCACATTTTGTGCCATGCCTTGTGAGAGACTTAATCTCTAATCCAATATTTTTCATGAACGAACAAAACACTTTAAGATATGTTACTTGCCATTCAAGGAGAATATTCATGATAACATGATTACTATAATCTACATTCATGCAATAAATCATCTAATAAATATTTTAACAAATACCTTGAAGTGACTTTCATTATTTTTTCTTTCCTTAAAGTTTAATATTAAGAATCTTTATTTACTGGTTTGCGAGAGATATTATGGGTTGTGTTATTTTATTTTTTTTTTATTTTTTACTTTTAAAGATGAGCTTACCTACCATGTTGGCAGTCCCAATTCATTTTTAGTTTTATATATTCTTTGTACATTCATATTTTATTGATTGAGTTTTCGAGGTTAGTCATTAGTGAGTTTTTTTTTTTTGACCTACATAGCACATGTAACAAAGTGTAATCATTTTTGTTTCAACAAATCTTACAGACGAGGAAGAGTTAAAAGACACGCAGACTGTAGCAGCGGCACTTGATCGTGCGAAATATGGTTGGACTTTTCTGTATGGTTCATTGTTTTTATGTTGATGTTATTTTTGATCTGCTAAAAAAATCTTGCATATTTAGGTAGCCTCGAAGCTAACGAAGAAGATCAAAAATTGAAGCTGCTGAATTCAGGTAGACCTTCAGGAAGGATTGAAATTGAGGATCTTCAAGCAAAAAATGATGCTCCTTCAGCAAACTTACTTATAAAAGTAAAACATTGCTTTGTGTGTTTGCCATTGATGAGTCTCATTAAGTTGTTTTGATATGTTAAAAAGTGCATCTCTAACCAGGATCCACGAGATTATTTTGACAGTCAACGAGCTAGCCTACTTGAAAGTTCACTTGATGCATCAACTAAAGTTGAATCAATGATGCATGATTGGATCAGTCTCAACATTTATGATTCTTTAAGGTCATCCATTGTAGAGACTAAAACCATGGGTTTCATTGACCCGGTCATTAGGCCTGAAATAGCTGTGAAGGTAATAGCAACTTTAATTTTATGTATTGCATGCTTTAAACTCGGGAAATTTGGCAATGAAAAAATGATAATTTTTTTGTTATTTTTTAAGGTACATAATATAAAATAAAATATAATTACACTAATAAATAACTTCTTAGTTATTACATCAAATATTCTTATATAATCGGTAAAAGTAATTGAGACAATTTAAATATCAGTTGCTCCCATCTAAAGTATGAAAATGGAGATATCTAAAGTTAAGGACAAACTTTTATCCTAAAGCATTTGCATAAAGGTCTAAAACACCAAGCTTAGAGGAGAGATAAATAAGTTAAAATCTTTTCAAAGTATTCATGAAGATAAGTACTAACTGCTTTATTGTTCGAATATATGTTATAGTAATAGTCTTATTTTGAATTTTATTCTTGAGAAAAAAGTGATCCATCTCATATATGCTTATATAACCGGTTTATTCATGAAGATAAGCCGGTTTAAAAGTTATATGTTTTCCTATCTGACTATTATATTAAAGTGTAGTAAAAGAAGAGAGTGAATATGTAATTTTTTTTGATCAGATCTTATATCCAAAGTATCTCATATATGATTGTGATCATAATTCTGAACTCTATCTATGTACTAGATATTCAAACAATTACATGTTTCTTATTTTTTTATGTAATAAATTTTTCTTCAAGAAAAATTTAAAATTTTATTGTTGGAGATACTAAGTCTAAGTCAAGATAATTTGGGCTAGTTATACTGACTATTCATTGAAAGGTATCTTAAATTCTAAATATTTTTTTACATACATCTGTATGCGAAGAGCTAATTTAAGAAAAATTTATAAAAAAGAATTTAGGAAATGAGTAAGTAAATTGACTCAACATATTTTATTTAATTTAGTTATATTTAAATAGTTAATTTTTTATATAATTCTCTTATAAGTAGTACAATAAAAAAATGATCATATCATAAGTGAAGTAAGTATATTGATTAATATGAATATCTGCTAGAGTATAACCCAAATGATCTATTTCTACAACTATATTAAGTGTATATTTTTTCTTTAAAAAGATAATGCTTCTAATATAAGAAGTTACTTCTATATCAAGAAATTTTCTAAGTTTTTTAAGGACAATCATCTGAAATTGTGCCTCAAGGTACTAATTGAGTTGAGTGACTTTTAAATAATTATCTTTCATGCTTAAAATATTATTAATATAAATATTTAACAAAACTATTTTGTCACTATCACTTTTTCAAAAAGCATAGAAAAGTCACTAACATATACACTTCGTCTTCAAGCTCAACTTGATGAAATATATTTTCTACATTTAATTGATATGTTTTCTAATAGTTAGTTATTTTAAGAGAATTAAAAATGTTTACTGAATTAATCATGGCTAGTAGAGTGTCATAGTAGTGCACATTAATTGTTAGAGTAAATTATATTGTTATAAGTTTCGTTTTAAGATGATTTATATTTTCATCTGTGCCTATTTTTATAGTAAATATTGTCCATGGTCGATGGTGTATCTTTTTGGGGGTTGTAGTACTATTTCTCATGTCTTATTAGAGTAGAGAGAATGCTGAGTATGTATGAATCAAGATCAGAGGGTCTAGTTGCAAGATCATCTAGTTTCTTAGTAAATTTATCTCTAGTATAAGCATGCGGAGTATGTCTCTCTCGCTCTCTCATAGTGTAGGCTCTAATGCTTAGGTGATTAAGTATCTTAGTTACTAATTTATTATGAGTTTGCACTATGGAAGACTTATAGATTACTATGTCATCTAGATTTAAAGTTTTTCATTTTTGAAAAACTTTATTCTTTATAGAATAAATATGATATATATATATGTTAAATAGATTAATGACTATGTGAAAGGAACATTATAAGTACGAAAATAATATTATAAGTATACACTCTTCATCTAGTAGACGAAGAGTGAATTTGTATACCAACTAGTGGTTCATACAAGATTAATTATGAAAATAAGAGTAATGGATTCAGTTACAAGTTTGACACTTAGATGCTTGCTAGACTCGTTAAAATGAGTCATGATCAAAAGATAATGTCTACTCTTACTAATATCTTATTAATTTATAGTGAGAAGTACTTATATTTTTTTAGGTTTTATAATATTCAAGAAAAATATATCTTAATATTTTAGATGGCAACTCATCCCTTCCTTAAGTGTGATCTAGGACAAAATAAATATTCTCAAAATTCTGAGAGATAACTTAAATAATTATTTTATTGGAAAAAAAATTTGAAAAAATATCCACTAAAAAGAGATATAAGAGCGTATTTGATTGTTGAGGTAGATTATAATTTTAATTATATTTCTTCAAAAATATTTCGTAATACTTTTTCCAAATAGGAATATCCGAGATATCTTTATTAGATGTATATTTTTTTGAACAATTTATTTTGTTAGAATGTACTGGTGCAATAAGTCTGTATAATCTAATGATATATATTGTTAATGTAAAATTTGTCTGATACATATATTCTAATATATTATTATTTTTAAATTTTTTAATATTTATATAATTTGTTTTTATTATTTTGTGTCATGCTTTATAGATTTATATATATATTTTTTATTCTGTGTTTTGATGGGAGAACCCGTGTTGCACGGATACGCCTAGAAACTGCCGTGTCCGACATGAGAACACGGCGACACGGGTCGGATATGCGTCCGATACGCCACGTGGTGTATCGGACACAAATCCGTATAAAAATATGCCACGTGGCGTATCGGATACGCGTCAGAGACGTATCCGATGCGTTGTTCGAAAACAGTTGTCATTGCGTCAAACGGGGAGGGGAGGAGCACACCGCCGACAGCACCTAAGGTAACATAATTCTATAAAGGGAAGGGGGGGGGGGGGGGGTTTGGAATTTGTATCGGGAGGGGGAGAGTTCGAAAATCGGGTGGGGGGGAGGGGGGGAAAGGTTCGGGAGGGGGATAAAGGTTCGGGAGGGGGGGAAGGTTCGGGAGGGGGATAAAGGTTCGGGAGGGGGGGAAGGTTCGGGAGGGGGGAGAGTGTTAGATGATTTAAATTTTTTTTACATTATTTTAAAATACAGAATTTTAAATTATTTTAAAATACAGTATTTTTAATTATTTTAAAATACCTAATATTTATAATTAATAATTTTTATTTTTAATTTTATTTTTTTTATCATGACGTATCCTAGCCGTATCCTAGTTTTTTAGAATTTGTCGTGTCCCCGTATCTTCCCGTGTCGTATCTCCGTGTCCGTGCAACATAGGGGAGAAAAACCAACTTGTAGTTGCCCAAATTTTTTTTTTTTTTGCATGTTTTATATGAGTTTCGTATTTGATGCTTTTTATTTGTGTAATTATATTTTTCATTAATAATTTTGTTGGTCAAAAATTTAATATGGTATTACAATCAAACCCCTGGGGGTGTGTGTGTGTGTGAGGTGCAGAAAAGCATGCACTGTATCAGAACAGTGCATACATGCACGTTTTGGAAGAAGGGTACTCAGTCACTATTCACCCCTTGTATGCCCCGTGGTACACATACTGTGAGACGCGTTGTTTGGTGGTAAGTATGGGCAATGGTTGGAAGCACGAGCTTGTAAGGATGGCAATAGGCATACTTGGCTGGTGCTAATATGATACAATTACCTATAATATGAATATTAGTTATTGAATTGATAATTAAAATAAATAGTTTTGTATATTTCATCTTTAGTAAATGTCATGGTCGTTGAACTCTGTAAAAATTTCTGGATGACTTCGGTAGTTTATCTCTATTAATTTTGTATAAATCTCTCGATCTCTTTTCAGAAAATAATATCCGATCTTAATCCTTGGTATGATTCATCATCCTGTAATAGGGGCACTGAATTGAAGCTTTCTTGCATGTGTTTCTTATAAGAAAATTCATCTCTATACTCAATACATAATTCAAAATCAAACTGTATCAAATTACGATATTTTGTCAAATTCTTAAAAAATGAATTTCTATATTATTAAAAAATTAGAGTTTGCAAACCCTAATTCATGTCCAGACATGAATTTGGGTTTTCTGCCCTAACATATTGCACAAATTCAATTTTCCTCTGCGCCTTAATCACCAACAGATTGTCTAATGGATGAGGCTTCTATTTCTTATGCACAATCTGCCCCAACATATTCACACATTGTGTGCACCACAGTGGTGGCCTTAGCACACCACTGTGCATTATACTATGTGATCATGCCTTCCTCTGCATGAGCATGCATGCATACACTTTTTCCAAATAACTACATTGTACATATTGGGTGTGCGATGGAAATACTTAGTGACACACAATGCAACTATGCCTCCTTGACAGCATGTGCTTGCACTTTGCTGAAACAATGTATGCAATTATGCACCTAAGGTTTATAGATCTCATTGACACACATCTTAGTGTTTATTTTTTCCTAAGATATCAGTTTGATATCTTAGAAAATAAAATGTGCTTGATATCATGATAACTTTTAAGCCACATAACATAAAATAAAATGTAAATCACACTGATTGAATAAAATTATATGTTAAGTTTCCTTTTATAATAAATGAAAGTGATTGACACTTTTCACAGATTATGTACTTCAAAATTATAAAAAATAAATAAATAAAGAATATATAAAGTAGAAAACTGCAACATTGTTAATGCTGGAGCTTTTCCAACTTTTCTTTGCAGGTTCTTTCTGTCCTAACTCATAACATTTCGAGCACAAAATATCATCTTGGGAAGGGTCCAAAGGAGGGTATTTTTGACATGTTAACAGGCACAATCAAAGATCAATTACTACATGTAAGTTAGTAAGTACAAGTGTTTTTTCCAGGAAACATTTTTGTGTGAAATATTCTTATTTATGTAAATTGCCTCTGTAGCTTCTAACCCGGATTTCAAATTCATGATAATTGGGATTAGTCATACCTTGTCCTATTTAAATATGTCAGGTGGCCCAACATGTTTTATTTTTGACACAAGTATGTGACCTTAACACATTGCAAAAACCTAGTCCCTGCCCAATTACGCATATATAAAAATTCTTATTTATTGATTTGGTGATAACTCAAGCCATAAACATTCAATTTTTCATTGAAAATTTAATATAAAGTATGGATGAATAATGAAAATATCCCATTGAGGTTTGGATTGGGGCAGTCTAAATGTTGAATTTTCTTATTAATAAATCATAATAAATAAAAATATAAATAAAACTAATTGCAAATTATATTATTCTTCTTGAGCCGATGCATAAATATCTAAGTTTCCCAATCTAAAAGAAAGTAAATTGAGATGTATGTATTTGAATATTTTTCATAATAAAGAATAAATTTATTTATATATGTTTTTTTCTGTTCGTTAAATATCACATATAATATTTTGTTATATTACTTAATTATCATAATAAAAAATAATAAAAGTAAAAAGGTATCTGATTTTCTCAAGAATGTGTCTATCGAAAGTATCTTACAAGTGGTGGTTTAGTCAGGCAACTATGCCGTGCTACACATGACATGAATTGGTTGGCCATGCTATGCTGTGATGTTTTGGGATGACTAAAATTTTGGTAAGCCTGACATATTTCGATGACATGCCCTAATGAATCGGGCGTGTCGGATTGGATTGGTCCTATTGAGTTTGCTCGGGATTGGCACAACCACTAGGCAAGTGGCCCAGGGCTAGGCTAGTGACATTGTGGCAGCATGCAAAGGCAGGGCCAAAGCTAAGGGGCCAGGGGGCAGTGTTGGGGCCTAGCTCAATAGCCAATGCCCACCGCCAATGGTGTCGAGTTGAGGTAGGCACCGTGGTTTGTGACATGAATGTTTAAATATTAAAAAAAATTATTTTTCAAAATTTTAAAATATGCTACAATGAAAATAAAAATGAATTGAATTCATAATAAATCATCACCCAATAAAAAATGTATATGTATTTTATTTTTTAACATTATAGTATAGTATCACATGATAAATACCAAAATATTTAAAATTTTATAACTAAAAAATTGTTCATATATATTATCAAAATAAACACAATTATACACTGTGTTTTAATTATTTGATTGACTGAATCTAATATTTATGAACCGTAATTATTCTGTGTCAATAGTAAGGATTAGGTCATCATGTCTGAATCTCAATGTAGTGCTAGTGTCAATATCTTCAATGTCATCATGTGAATTATCATCCAACATCAGCTCTTTTACTTATTCTTGAATATTAATTTTTGAATTTGAAAGTCTTTTATGCATGAAAGTACTTCTATGATATGAAGTCATAACTTGAATATTCTATTTGAAATAATATTAATAATCATAAAAAAATCAGACTCCTATGTTATGCTAGATATCATATGGGTCAATAAATTATATATCATTTCAGATTGCACAATAAAGATTAATTCTTATGATTTTTATTATTTTCATATATCAAAATTTTTAATGTTAATATGTGATAAGATCTAGTAGTAATTAATATCTAAGTATTGAGATAACTTGCTTTTATTTGATAGATCATCTCATATTTTTTTTGCTAATAGAATATAAAAGATATTATTATAAAATATGGTATTCTTATTCATACTCGAAGTCTCATTATTATTATTATACATAGTATTGTAATATATAAGCATGTTTGATAATTTTTAATGAATTCAATTATCAGGATTTTTTTGTTTGATTCATGTATATTGATATGTTTCCAAAAATATTTTTGCTATTTTATTTTAACCATATAATTCATTCAAAAAATCAAGTAATAAAGAGATGGAATGAAGGATCAATATATTAAATATTTAGTTTTTATCTTAATAGTCATGATACTAAAATTAGGAAGCGTTCTGTACATGCTAATAATCTTATATATGTGCTTAAATATAATACAAGTGATAAAAGTATACACAGACGAACACATATTCATTATATTATAAAATTTTGATGAATTTCAAAAATAATAATATTATTTACAATATGAATCTTTAATAATAAGTTTCTTACTTTTATTTTTGACGTAGTCGAATATTTTATATTAATAGATAATACGTGATTTTGAAATCAGATAATTATGATTTTGATATTTTCTAATATGAGGGAAATAATATTTATTCATGCTTATATTATTAGATTAATTACATGACATATATACATAATATAAAATTTATCAACTGTGAGTTTATTTCTAATAGTTCTGATAAACATGTTAATGCTGATATTATTACTTGAAATATTATCGAATATAATATTAAATATTTTATTATGAATGTTATATTTTTTAAAAATTTTGATCATATACTCATTAATGATAGAGATATCATAAGGAGGGAGGATCTCATTAAATTCTAAAATTTTTTTATTTACTTTTTACTTATAATTTACATAGTAGGTAGTGAAGCATGTGAATGATCTATCATCATGACTAATTAAAATGCTGGACATTATTGATTCTACTCATTTATATTTCTTAAGTTTATTAATTATTAATTATTTTTTTAAATTTAAAATTATTTTTTATGTTATTTGTATTGTTATATCTAGGAAAAATTATGATAAACAGTTTAAAAATAGATACACATAATATTGATTATTTTAGAATCATTTGAAAATTTAATCGGAAGACTTATGATAATAATTAATTTTGGCATGTATTTTCTCTCAAATTCATTGCAGTAAATGAAAGAGGTCTATAAACTTGAAGTTTTTTCAATTTAAAAAACTCCACCACTAAGTTTGGTTTTCATGAGATTTAATGTATAATAATTTATGGCGTATTATTTGACATGTCCCTTAATATGGCTAGTGCTACTACTTTATATATATATGTGTGTGTGTGCGTGCACGTGTATATATATATATATATATATATATATATATATATATAAAATGTAGGCAATGAGGGAAGATGCATAATGAGGGTGGAGGGGGGTGGGGGTTTACAAAAGGATGTACAATGCAAGTACTCAAAAGGTGATGACATAGGCTCAAGTGCAAGCGTGCTTAACGAGGGTAAATGCCCATTTTGAAGTGCAGAGGTGCACTTAGGCATGCATCAGTACACATGCACATGATTTTTTATTTGTGCATCCACAATAACTTGAAAGTCTGCATGCACGTGGTGTCGGTGGCATGTGACAACGTGTTTGGTGGTGCGTGCTGTGACATGTGGGTGGAAATCCTAATTGGGTTTTTCATTTCTTTTGATTGAAGTAAAAAAAAAAGATAACTCTAATTTGGTTTCACACAAAATTAATGTTTGGTGCAATTTTATTTTTTTGAGGAATCAATATAAATTATCATAGTAATGGTAGATGAATAATAGTTTTAATGATGTATAATTTTTGTATGAGGATATGTCTCACTCATAGTTATTTAAGGCGCAAGGCGCACTGAGACTAGAGGTGTCAAACGTGCCGGGCTTGCCCGGCCCAGCACGAGGCACGGTTCGGCCGTGCCTGGGCCGGCCCGACACGTTCTTAAACCGGGCCCGTGCTGTGCCCGGGTTAAGAACTTTCCGTGCCGTGCCTTGGCACGGGTCCATCCCGTGCCGGTTCACGCGTGGCACTGGCGGCGTGGCGTGAGTCGTGACCCGTCCCCCGGCCCCCCCCCCCCCCCCCCCCCCCCCCCCGGTAAAAAAATTGCGGGTCGTGTCTGATTGGACCCGACGCCCATAGAACCGATCTGAGCAATTCCAACCGCAAAAAAAAAAAAAAATTCAAACTTCACCGATTTTCAGCCCTTGGATTCACCTCCAACTGCTAGGGGGCAGAATCCAATGGTCCTCGTGATTCTGCCCCTTAAAAATCTTATAAAAATTCAAAAAAATAATAAAAAAATATTTTTTTTATAAAAAAAACATTCTTTAGCCTATAAATTCTACTCCCTCCCTATAACATTTATGTTTTTCAAAAATATAAAACCTCTCAATACTTTCTCTCTCTTACATAAGTCGTGCATATCTCTCTCGGGCCTCGTGATTTTGATTTCGGCTTGGATTTTCGTGAAACTCAACTTGAGTTTTGAACATCAGAGCTTCCTGCGGTGCACCTTGCACGTGACTGACCTCATTGCTTTTATCGGGTAATTTATTTTACATTTTTTTGTATTTCTCTCTCTAAAGTTTCTCTCTCTAGAAAAACTTACGAAAAATAAAAAATGACAAATACACCTGACACGTATTTAAATTTGGAAAATGAAAATGTTAGTGTTACACAGACGTCTGTGGCTCCTGAAACGTTGGTTTCTCCTGTCGTCTCAATCCAAAGTTCTAAAAAACAAAAAACTAGGAGGACTTCTGTAGTTTGGACACATTTTAAAATCATAACACAAGTAAATGTTAGGGGTGAGGAACTTGAAATGGCACAGTGCAAATATTGTATGAGACTTTTAACATGCAAGAGTACATGTGGGACTGGGCACCTCAAGAGGCATGCTGAAATATGCTCCAAAAAACATGGACTCTTAGATCCTAGGCAAACCCAACTTGGCACTACATTTTTTGAGACTGGATCGAGTTCAGTCTCAAAGTTTACTTCCTTCGTATACTCCAGCGAGTTGGGTAGGGACGGCATGGCCAGGCTCATCACATTGATGGGTCTTTCGATCAGATTTTCGGAAGATCCGAGGGTAGTGCGCATCATGCAGACTTATTTTCAGCCATCCTATCGTAGGATTCCTAGGTCCACATCTAGGAGTGACATACTAAAGATATATAAGTTAGAAAAACAAAAAATAATTAAGGAATTTTTGGCATATAGTGGAGTGGTGTCCGTGACGTCCGATATATGGACATGTCACGATGATTCTTCTTATGCATGTCTCACGAGTCACTATGTAGATTCTAACTGGACAATCAATAAAAAAATATTAGGATTCACTGAGATTCTTCATCCTCATGATGGCCCAGCTATTTTTGAGTGTATGATGAAAATATTTAGGCAATATAAAATTCAAAATAAAATTTTTAGTGTAACTTTCGATAATGCTGCGAATAATGGAGTAGCAATCAATATGTTTGTTAGGAATATTAGAGACGCACCATTAGGAGAGATCTTTCATGTCAGATGCATGTGTCATGTTATTAACCTGATAGTTCAAGCGGGTATGAAGGTCTATTCCCCCGCGTTGGAAAATATACGCAATGCACTCAAGTATATTCGCACTCCTCGCAGACTACAAAAGTTTGGTAATCTCTGTTTGTCTGCGAATCTTAAGAAGAAGAAATTCCAATCAGATGTGAGACATCGTTGGAATTACACGTACATGATGTTGGAATCATGTGTTGGATACGAACACGTGATATTCGACTACATCAATAGTAAGAGTGGCGAACTTATTATTGACTAAACTGACCGGGCTTCAGGAATTTCATTTATGAAATTTTTGAAGATATTTTATGACACGACGAACATGTGTTCGTCGGTTTATACGCCCACCACTCGCATTGCACTCCGTTGCATATGCAACATTAGTAGCTTGTTTAGGAAGTATCGAGCGGACCCGACGCTTATCCATATGGTTGCAGAGATGGAGACCAAGTACCTGAAGTACTGGTCCACAATTTCATCTCTTTATTGCTTCGCAGCATGCATGGACCCTAAGTCTAAGGTGGAAGGGGTTGAAAGCACCCTGACTTTTATTTCCTCGTGCATGAACCTGGAAGAGCCACCTGAAGGGTTCATTAACGAGAAGTTGACAGACCTGTTCACATACTACGATACTAGGTATGGTGGTGGTGGTGGTGAGACTGTGATTACAGACACTGATACCTTGTTCGGAGATGACGATTATTCCATTAACCTAGCGAGGGGGAAACGTTGGGGTGGACCATCACATAGGAGCGAGCTGTCTCGGTACTTAAATACCGATTACTGCTCAATCCTATCACATTCTGATAATAAGAATCTTGATTTATTACAGTGGTAGAAATCATATGAGTCCACCTATCCCGTGCTATCTAGGATGACACGGGATCTACTGACTCCTCCGGTGTCGAGCATAGCATCGGAGTCTGTTTTTTCTGTTGCAGTGAACGTGATTTCGGATAGGAGATCGAGATTACGTCCAGATAAGGTTGAGGCCTTGGCATGTTTGAAGGATTGGGAGGAATCGAGATTTAGCATCAGTGATCGTGCTGAAGCTGGGACTGTGACAGACACTGCAGTCGCATCCACATCCACTACGATGGCGGATGAGCTGATTGCCGATGATGATAATCTATATTATACTGATCTTGATGTTGCGGCTGATGATTCTCATTATGTGCTGCTTGACGATTGATGCTCATCTGCTTTTTTTTTTCTATGTTTTTTTATTTATACATTTTGTTTGTACTTTGTACCATACGTTGTGTTGAAACTTATACTTGTTTTGTTCGGACTATTGGTTTCAAAAGCATGATTGGTAATTTTTCATTTGTGTAGTTTAATTTTTTTAATTTTAATTTTTACTAACTTAATGTATTTATTTATTATTTTACGATTTAAATTTTATTTTAAAAATTAATAACTTTAAATTTTAATATATAATTAATAAATTATAATAATAAAAAAAGCTAAACTTAATTGAATTTGATAAAATTTTTTTTTTCTAATATTTGTTTGTTTTATTTAATTTTAAATTTTATAATTTTTACAAAAAATTATATTTTTTAATTATTACTAATACTCTATACGGTTACTTAATCAAAAAATTTACAATAAAAAAAAAATTCTAATCTGCCATTAGCCCGTGAGGCCGTGACCGTGAGGCCATGACTCATGAGTCATGAGCCATCTGGCATCTGCCTGTCCGTCAGGGGTCAGCCCGTGCGTCCTCCCGGACCCCGGTTGACCCGGTCCCGCGTTGCGGCTCCCGCCTGCCCGACCGTGCCGCCTGGCCTGTATGGCCAAGGCGTGCCCGAGCGGGCCCGGCACGGCACGGCCTTGCCGTGCCTACGGGCCGTGCCGTGCCTACGGGCCGTGCCGTGCCCGCCTATATACTAACCGTGCCGTGCCGGGCCAGCCCATTTGACACTTTTAACTGAGACGCAAAACCCTTTTGGGGCCTCAAGGCGTAAGACGTACTTGAGGCGCAAGCTTTTTTATTTGAGGTGCACCTAGCCTAATACACATAAAAATTATACATTTTACTAATATAGTCTTTAATTTTCATTTAATAATAAACTAAAGAACATCAAAGATAAAAATCAAATATTAATAGTGCTCCCATCATCAAAACATTCAAAGTTTCAAAACAAAATAATAAACATTTAAAGTTCTAAAACAAAATAAATACTCATGTATCTACATCTAAATCTAAATCAAAAAAGTCTTCATCAATATCATCTCAATCATCAATCTTCCACTCTCCCTCTTCTTCATCTTTCTCTCCCGATAAATAGATTATCTCTTCATCTTCATATATCAAAGCAAGAGTAGGAGTATGTTTAGAGCTAGATGGTCTTTATTTTGGTTTTGGTGTTTGTGTTTTGCTTGGTTTAGCATGGACATGGACACGGGGATACGACACGGCAGGATACTGGGACACGTCAAATTCTAAAAAACTAGGATACGAATACGGCTAAGATATGTCATGATAAAAAAAATAAAAATAAAAATAAAAATTATTTTCTTTATAAATATTAGGTATTTTATAAAATAAAATAAATTAAAATATATTAGTTTATAAAATAAATAAATATATTTTTATTTTATAAAATAAAAATATTCTATTTTATTTTATTTTATAAGATAATATTTATAATTATTTTATTTTATAAAATAATATTTTAAAATTATCTTATATTATATAAAAATATATTTTTTATTTTATAAAATAAAAATATTTTATTTTATTAAAATATTTTATTTTATTTTACCGCCTGCCTGCCTCCCCCCTCAATTCCCACCCGCCTGCCTTCCCCTCAATTCCTGCTCGCCCCCTGCTTCCTTCCCCTCAATTTCCGCTCTCTTCCTGCCTTCTCCCCCTCAATTCCCGCCCGCCTGCCTCCCCCTCAATTCCCGCCCGCCTGCCTCCCCCTCAGTTCCTGCCCGCCTGCCTCCCCCTCAATTCCTGCCTGCCTGCCTCCCCCTCAATTCCCGCATGCCTGCCTCCCCCTCATTTCCCGCCCGTCACCTGCCTCCCCCCCTCAATTCTCTCCCACCCCTTGCCTCTCCCCTCAATTCGTGCTCGCCCCCTGCCTGCCCCCCTCAAATCGCACCTGCCCTCTGCCATTTGACGCCCATTGGATGTCTGATACGCCACCGTACGATACGCCACGTGACGTATCAGATATGAATTTATCAATGATACGCCACGTGTTGTATCGGACTCGTATCCGTGCTGTGTCCGTGCTTTCTTGCCCGCTGCGCCTCACCCGCCTGCGCCTCGCCTGAAGCGAGATGTTTTTCCCCGGAGTGGTGGCACCCGAGCTTCATGCGTGCCTTTCATAACTATGGTCTCACCAAAAATACTTGGATATTATTTCTAGAGAGAGATTTACATAATAGTGAGAGTGACAAGCAGACTATTGGAGGTATCCAAAGATCTTAACAGTTTACACAACATCACACTTACTAGATAAGTGTATACAAAAATTATTATCTAAGATAATAGTAGATCATTCCATTATTTTATGTATTAATAGTTGTTTCTCTTCTAATTTTATTTCAGTCTCCTAGATTATTTATTCAAAATCAAATATTAATTTCATTGGTAATTATATCATATTATTTATATTTTTTTTATATTTTGAAAATATTATTATAATCAATGACAAATATCTAAAAGTAATTAAGATAATATTATATCTTATGTTATTTTCTTATGTTATGTTACTTTTTAATTTTTTTGTTAATTTATTTTTTATAATTTGTCTGAGAAAGAATTCATTTAGGTAAGAACAAACTGGATTATATGTTATCTTTTTTGTGATAAGATATTTTTTTAGATCTTTGAGTGTTTTTAACATGTTTGTTTATTCTCAGCTTAATCATCTATCATTTAATAAATTGAGAATATATTATCTTAGTCTTAAGTATTTTAACCCTAGAGTGTGATATGTTAGTTTGGAAAGCTTACTAGATCTACCTATTCTACATGTTAGTTTAGTTTAAGTAGGAAATCATTAGATCTGATATACTTAAATATATGTGAGCCTAATAAATATATGATTAGAAAGAGATTCATGTATTTGATCATATTTGTTAATGAATATTCGAGATATATGTGGATATATATTATTCATAATAGATTACAAGTTTTTTGTTTATTTTTCAATTTTTTTAAAAAATAATAAAAATTTATTTTTTATAAAAATATTATAAAATTAAGAAGTGACAATAACTTAAAATATATGGTAGATTAATTTAATATTTATCACATAAATTATGAGATTATATACTAGAGATGGATCCGATACAATCAAAAATTCAAAGTGATAATGATAGTTATATATAAGATATTTTGGATATAATATCTATTTGAAAAGTTTATATATGCACTTTCTTTTCTTAACATCTTTAATAGTGATAGGTAAGTTATAAGACATATAACATATAATTTGCTATTTCATGAATTGATAAAATATATTGAAATGAATAATTTCTTTCGAGATCTAGTATATAGACAAAATTCAAAATGATGATAATAGCTACATCTAAGATATTTTGGATGTGATATATACTTGAGAAGATTATATGTTTACTTTCTTTTCTCAATATATTTTACAATTATCGGTAGGTTGCGAGACATAACATAATCTGATATTTTATGAACTGATAAAATATATTGAAATGGATTGCTTTTTTATGCAAGGAGAAGATTTATATTTAAAATATTACTATACCATATATTTAGATATCAAAGTAGCCAACATACGTCTTCACGAATATTCTGAATATGTCTTAATTTATCTTTTTTTTAAAGTTTGGTATTGTGAATTTGTATGAACCAGCTTGATGTGTGTTTTGTAATTTTTTTTTCTTTTTGTATTTTTTATTCAATTATATGATTTGTGAGTTGTGTAAATTATTTTTGTCTTTGTATAAGGGTATCTGATGTATATTTTTTTATGAGTTTCTTTTGTTTTTGCATCTCTATTTGTAACACTTCCAAAGATTCTATGAAGCATACTAAACAATTCCTCATTAGGGTGCATGATCTGGATGAGAAAATGATGAGAAATGATATATGAAACCATCTAGTTAACGAGTGAGTTTGTTGGTTGTATCTCATTTGTCCAAAAATATTATAAATACTCTTAAATTAGAGAAATGTATAAGTTGTCTAGATTAAATATCTATTTTTTTACTTTTATTTTGTCATGATGTACAAACACTTGAAGTTTAGTATACAATTCCATGGTTCATATAACAAGTACTTATATTATTTGATATATATTCAAATACTTTATTAATTCTTATGTTATTACTAAATTATTTGTTATTATTATATGAAATATTTTGAAAATAAAAAAAAAATTATCTAGCTTGAAAATGAAGCACATACGTAAATCATGCATAATCATAAATAAAAGTAATGGAGTATATACTTTTGTTAGGTCTTATATTTACTAGATTTTTCTACTTCTATGTGTATCAGGTCGAATTAGTTTTTGCTCATACTAACATGATGCATATGATAATAAATTTTGTATGATCTTCTAGTTGATATATCCCATACTCTAGTGTAGTGATTCTTCTAAGATTAGAATATTTTTTAGTTTGATCAATGATGAATAACTAAATCGAGAATATATAAGTGATTAGTCTATTGTACTCAATATTTTAATAAAATATTATATTGTAGAAGAGAAAACATACAATATGTCATGCTCAATTGAAAAAAAAAAAGTTTTTTAAGAAACCTTTTGTTGTTTCAAACAAATATTAGTAGAATAGAAAATATTTGGAATTAATTTGTTTAGAAAGATAAATTACATAAAATCGACTGATATGATAACTAATAATTAATAGAATGTTGGAAAAATATAGAAGATCAAACTAAATGCTATTATAATCAATATTTTTTGAAAGATTATTATTAAATTATCATAATACACAATGAATAAAGAAAAAAGATCATGAAACTAAATGAGTGCTAATAATATGATTACTAGATCATGAGTTGAATCAAAGTGTATGAAATGAAAGAATATATCATAAGTCTAATAGTAATTAAAGAATGAGAAATATTTATTATTTTCTTAGAAATAAATTTTGCATATTCCTTTTTAGATTGTGTTTTTGGATGACTCAAATAATCATAATGTTTATCTCAACAATATATAATGTTTTCTGCCTCTTTCATATAAATAGTTGTTATACACTGTTAAAAAAATTATATAATTTATGATTTGATTTATGATTCATGAGGTAAATGATCTGACTCTTTAAAAGAATTGAAAATATTTATGAATTGAAGACTGAATCGCTGAATTGCAAATAGATTCACATGAATCGATTTAATACTGATTCTTAATGGACTAAGATATTCAAAAAGTTATAAAAATAAAAACTGAAATACGAAATAAAAAATTACAAACTATAAGAATTAATTAATGTGAATCTATTGAATTACAAATTGATTCACATGAATCAATTTAATACCAATTCTCAAGAGTCTAAAATTCTCAAAAAGTCAAACAAATAAAAATTAAAATATCAAAAAAATTGTTGACGGTAAGAATTAATTAACGTGAAAAAACGCAACTCTGACATTTGATATTACGAATTTAATATGAAAAAAACAACAAAAGACCAAAAAGTCACAAATATAAAAATTAAAATACCAGATAAAAAATTGTCAATTATAAGAAATATGAATTAATTAATGTGGAAAAAAGTCAAAAAAAATTTGGTTCATGATTCGATTCGATTCGATTTTTGATTTTCGATTCACTAATCAAATATTTTAATTCGCGATTCGAATATCAATTTAATAACTATGATTGTTAATATTTATTACTGCTATGTTATTTCTTTCTATAATTTCTATAATAATGGAAGAATATATTTTGATTGCATACTTACGTCATATCATCCCTCCCTCAATTAATATTAATAGTGAGTTGTGAGTTGTGACACAAATGATTGACACCAACAATGAACTGATGTGACTCACGAATACATTACTAAAATCTTGCCCCACTTTTGTTTTACTTATCTTTAATGTTTATATTGTGCGCGTGTGTGCTTATGCACAATATAATAGCAAAATGTGGTGTGCTTGAATTGGTGAGCCTGTTTGTTGCTTTATGTCGCACATAGCTTGCATGTGACAAAGGACGCTGGGGAGTGCACACTTTATTTTTCTTTCCTTCTTTGTTGTGCACATAGAATACTTATAGTTTGGTATTATGTACACCTTGTTCAGCGAGGGGTAGTGCACATACATACATATGTGCACATGTTCTCTCTTTATTTAGAAAATTCAAGGGTTTCAACTATTTTTTGGTTTTGACTCTGATATCATTTAGTCACAAAGAATAATGCATACATAAAAAGAAACTCTTAAAAATGGAATAATTAATATGTACAAAGAGTGCTCTTATATACAAGGCAAAAAATGATTGAGATAACTAATGTGTCGGGTGTTTTCATTCATAACCAAAAAAGTAAAACAAGATATAAATAAAAATCAAGTTTGTGCTGGTTTATGGTTCATTCATAACCAATTAAGGTTTCGGCATGGCACAACACATTAGTAAAATAAGATATTTTCTTTACAACTATGCACTTGAGAAGATTTCATTCATAACTATTTATGGTTCATTCATAACTAATGCACATAATATTTTGTGTCATGTAATATGAGTACATTTGAGGTGTCAAATAGTTTGTGATGGGTGGATATGATCTGATTTTTGGTGGCTCAGTTGGGCTACGATATCATGCTAAACATGATACATATTGGGTACCTTGGTCGTGTCGTATCGACACATCTTTGTAGGATGTCTTGGCATGGCATGGCATGGCACGGCATGACACATTACAAGCATGCTGGGTTGTGCCTAGGCCCTGTCTAGTGGGTAGTTACCAATACCACTGCCTAGTAGGCTGAGTAGTGGCATGCCCTGGACATGGATCTGGTCATACGAGTTGGTGTGACAATGCACTAGTTTTTATCTTAAAAGTAAAATTATAATTTTTTAAAAATAAATTATTAAAAATAAACTGCATGATACTGTAATTAAAAATTTTTAAAAAATACATCTATTTCGTCTTCATGGTTTTGGTGTAAAGATGATTTTGCCCATCATAATAATAATAAATTAAAAAATTTTAAAAACATAACAAATATAGCAACAAACACGTTAATCCTTTAATATACGTGATCAATCTGTGTGCATAATGTGATTTCGATCATCACGTTTGATTCTAATTTTTTTTTTTTTTGATAACTAAGAGCTTCAGGGCCCATTTACGTGGTCCCTTACATCCCCTTGGGCCCCCGGAGAACCGAGCGGGTAAGGAGTTATTTACATAACATTAATTCCCCAGTATCCCCCCTGGTGAGACTTGAACCTGTGACCTCCCAGTCATTGCCTGAGAGTCTTCACCAGCCAAGCTACCTTATGAGAGGGGTATCACGTTTGATTCTAAAGATAATGCAAGTGGTAGTCTTAATATCCTTGTTATTATGTGAGTCGTCATTTAATGTAGTTTTTTTACTATATCTTAAAGTCTTGTTTTTAAATCATCTCAGTTCTTTAACTATAAAAATATTTCTATAATATCTGATCATAGTTTGGATTTTTTATTTGAAGTAATAATTATAGTCACAGAAAAGGTCTACTCCGATACTAAGCTAGACATTGAAGAGGTTAATAGATCAGTTGTCATCTTAGATAATATGAAATATATGAATTTATTTGATTTTTATAAACTTAATATATCATAATTCTTAATATTTATATTAGGATTGGATGAAATAATAATTGATATTTATGTATAAGTGCAATTTGTTTATATTCGATAAATTATATATTTGTTTATTCTTAGCTAATCTGAATAGAAAAATTATCATTTTCAAATATAGTATTTATGTTTGTATTCAAAAGCTCGTTAAAATTACGATTCATAATGTTGTAATATTTAAATATATTATCTAATTATTAGTGAACCATACCATCTAGTTCTTATACTTGGTTCATGAAGTTGAATATATATTTTAATATAATTATTTTTATTCTTCTATAATCCATATAAACAACCAACCAATAATTAAATGAAATTGAAAAATAATATTTTAAATATTTAATTTTTATTTCATTAGTTATTTTACTAAAGTTATGGTCTATGTTGCACGGACACGGGGATACGACACGGCAGGATATGGGGACACGACAAATTTCAAAAAACTAGGATACGGATACGGCTAGGACACGGCATGAAAAAAAAATTAAATATAAATATTATCCATTAACATAAATTTAGATAAATAAAAAAAATGCTAAGATATTTTGATAAATAGAAATTTAGAGGGCTTAAATAAAATTAAAATAAATTATTTGTTTATTATATTTTGTATATATATTAAACAAACAATAATAATTAAAATATAAAAAATATATATTTAAGCCCTCTAACCCCTGCGGCCCTGCCCCCTCCCGTTACAGCTTCTAACTCTCTCTAACATATATTTTAAATATAGTATTTTAAAATAATTTAAAATACAGTATTTTAAAATAATTTAAAATATAGTATTTTAAAATAATATAAGATATAGTATTTTAAAATAATTTAAAATTCTGTTTTTTAAATTAATTTAAAAAAAATTTAAACCTCTAACACCCTCTCTCCCCTCCCCCCTTCCCCGTCCAGAACCTTTTTTCCCCCCTCCCGAAAATCCCTCCCGAAACCCCCCTCCACCCCCCTCCCGAAAATCACTCCCGAAACCCCCTCTCGAAACCCTCTCCCCCCCCTCCCCCTCCCGAAACCCCCCCTCCCCGAAACACCCTCTCCTCCACCCGATTTTCCGAAACCCCCTCTCGAAACCCTCTAACAACGCGTCGGTAGGTAAACGACGCGTCTGGAGTTTTTCGGAAATGATTGTTTCCGAAAAACTCGTTGGATACGTCTCCGACGCGTATCCGATACGCCACGTGGTGTATCGCATATGGATTTGTGTCCGAAACGCCACGTGGCGGGTCGGACACGTATCCGACGCGTGTCCGACCCGTGTCGCCGTGTCCACGTGTCCGACACGTGGACACGGCACTCCCTAGCCGTATCCATGCAACACATGTTATAGTGTCCTATGTAATTGCTAAACATACTACTTATGTTGGATATACATCTAAGTGCAAAGTATGTGTTGAGAGTGTACATAGATGAATATATATTTATCTTGTCATAGAAAAATATTTAGAAATTTTAAAAAATAAAATTTTTATTTTTAAATTTGAATTATTAATAATAAATTTTTTTATTGACATAGTTAAATATATTATGTTAGTAGCTAATATATGAATTTAACTATTTATATGAGAGTGTACATATACATCATTAACCACTTTTACTATTAATGAATATATCAAAAAAGTATAATTCTAATAGTGTTTGATATTCATTTGTAATTCTTTTGTTTTTAGGTTTGTTGATAAAAATATTATGTAGAATTTATGGTGTCTGCTAAGTATCTTAATTTATTTTAATAAATTTCTAATATTTTCTAATATGCGGATTTTTTTTTATTTTAGTTTGTATTATTAGGTTAATTATATGATATATATATTTAACTTATAAAATAATAATACATATATGGTGTTAATTGAAATATAATTGAATTTAATATTAATAATTTAAGTTTAAATATCTTGTTCCCTAAAGATTCTTATCAAATACTCATATATAACGGGGTTATCATGATGTTAAAAAATCATTAAAAATTCTAAAATTTTTTACTAAGTTTTTACTTAAAATTGACAAAGTGAGCAATGAGATATGTGAATGAAATATCATCATAAATAATTTAGATATCGAATATCATGAAGATTATATTATTGTATTTCTTAAGTTTATTAATTATTTTTTAAATTTAAAATATTTGAATATATTATAAATAATGATCGACCTAGGAATTATATCATAATAAGGTTGGAAGTAAGTTTTCATAATATTAACTAGTCTTGGATTCTCTAAATTTCTAATTAAATGATTCATGTTAGTAATTAATTTTGCTATGCTTTTTCTTTAAAACTTATTTTGTCACATGAACATGAACGAAATAAATGAACTTGAAGTTAATCCAATTTTACAGACTTTGTCATTGAGTTAGATTTATTTGGGATTTAATGTATCATATTTTTTGGTATTTTAATCAGCATATTTCTTAAGGTAGTCAGAGTATTTGTTCTATTTAGAGGTGTCAAACGGGACGTGTCGGGCCGGCCCGATCGTGCTTTCCTGCTGGGCCAGGCACTGCGCGTTTACTGTACTGTGCTGTGCATGACCTGACATGGTTATGTGGAGTTCAGTCCAACACGGGCCCACAACATGAATCCGCCTAGTTCAGCTCGGTTGGGCTAAACCCCTAATTTAAAAAAAAATAGGGTTTTGGCACACGCCGTAACACCGCCGTTTCGCGGAATTGTGCGCCGTTGCTTTGCCGCGCACCCAAACTCTTATTTAAAAAAAAATTAGGGTTTCGACGTGCGTCGTCACGTTGCCGCGCAGTCGAACTTCTAATTTTTAAAAAAATTAAGGTTTCAGCACGCACCGTAGTGCTGCCGCACCGCCACACCGATGAAATCCTAATTTTAAAAAAATTGGGTTTATTCGCCCGTGTCAATGTGCCGTGCCAATGAGCCACTGTACCATGTCGGGCTAGGCATGGAACGAAGTCCGGTTGCCCTCGGCACGACATGCCACTGCATGGTCGGTGTCGTGGACATGCACGACACGGGCACATGCATAGGAAATTTTCGTGCCGTGCAGGCCCAGGCACGACCGAATTCTGCCATGTCTCGTGCCAGGCCGGACCGGCCCGGCCCGGTTGACACCTAGTTCTATTGGATTTGTTGGTAGTCAAAAAATACTTTGTTCCATATTTTTTGACACTAGTAATATATATTTTTTAATTATGTTAAATTGTATACATAGTATTGAAGTTTATTTATTTATATGGTTTTTAGGTATATCGATCCAGGGGAGAAACCTACTTTTAATATCAGAATTTTTATCATATGATATGAGGATGCTTAAGGCTATACAAGGATTTCTTCAACTTTAACATTGAGTCAGATGTTTCTAGAATGGTTAGGTCTGGTGGGATCTCCATGTATACTTCATCATCAAGCTCTCCATTTAGAAAAGTATTCTTCATATCTAAATGATATAGTGGCTAATCCAGATTAATAGCTAGAGAGAGAAGAACTCTTATTTTATTGAGCTTTGCAAGTGGGACAAATGTCTCCTGATAGTCAATGCTGTAGTACCGAGTGAATTCTTTTGCCACTAGACGAGCCTTCTACCTGTTAATGTTGGCATCAGAGTTATACTTCACAATGAAGATCTGTTTGTAGCTTACTATCTTTTTCTCACTTCGTAGTTTAGCTACCATCTAGGTTTCATTCTTCTCTAGTATTTTTGTTTTTTATTTGACCGCCTTTTTTAATTTGGAACTTTAAGAGCTTCTTTAATAATATAGGTATATGAATTTCATCCAGGGAGCTGACCAATGCATGATAATTAAGGGACAGGTTATCATATGCAATGAACTCCTAGATTGGATACTGAGTATATGTTTTCTTTCCCTTTCTTAAAGCAATAGGCATGTCATTAAGTTTCTCAAGAATAATATTATTCTCATAATCAACTGAAGTATGTGGATGACAGGAATTACCTTGTGTTTGTGTAGATTTGTCTGTTGGGTTGAGAGTTTTGTTATGCACAGGTGGTTGCCGGAACTCATCAGACTGTGACTTGCTTCTCCTTGCATAGGCATGGAACTCATTAGGTTTTGGTTGTAAATAGAGGTGTAAAGCCTGACTCGAAGCTTGGCCGTTTAGGATCGTGTCCCCGCTCATGCTAGTTGGACACTCGACACAGTTCGTGCCATGCTGTGCCTTGCCAGGCATGACCCGGGTGCCTAGCCCATAGACACGACATGGGCGACAATGCAACGAGCACGACACAACAACAGACGTAGCGATGCCCGACGTGCCATGGTGGTGCGGTGGCATGGCGGTGTCATCCCTAATTTATATTATTGGTTAAGAATTATCTTAATCTAGAATAGGTCCGAACCAGCTCAAATCCTGGCTGATTTCGAGTTGTAGATAATGTCGAGCCTGCCCTCTAGTGAACAGTGTTGTGCCACGCACGGCATGTGAGCCCGTATGGGCTTGAAAAAATGGGTCGTGTTGGCCCAACATGGCCCATTTGACATCTGTAGTTGCAGCATTGTATGTTTCTCAAAGAGATCATTAGATCATGCCGTGCCGTGCCGAGGCCAACTGGGCCTCGTGCCGTGCTTGGCTCGACACTGTACCTTGGCCCGTTGGCACGATACCGTGCTGAATCCAATTTTTTTTTAAAATTAGGGTTACGAGGGTGCCGAAATCCTAATTTTTTTAAATTAGGGGTTCGACGCTACTGCGATTGCCGAAATACTAATTTTTTTTTAATTTATAATTTGACCCAACTGGGCCAAACCCTACAAAAACCATGCCGTGGGCCCGTGCCGGGATGAACTCTGCAAAACCGTGCCGGGCACGAAAGCACGGACAGGTCTTGAAAAAAATGGGCCGGGCCAGCTCGGCATGTCCCGTTTGACACCTCTAGATCAACCATAACTTGATGATGTTATTCTTAATCTTTCATCTTTGATAGGAGGTATCCTCGGGTTTCGAGGATTGAAATTCTCCAATTAAGTAGTCATCTTTACCTTTTTCATTGATGAACATAAGAATCAAACTTGATCATTAATATAATTATTCTCATTCAGCTTATGGCTAGTGATGAAAAATGAAATATTGACTGTGGTGATAAGATTGCCATCTAATCGTAATATCTAAATAGTGATGCTGGAGACAGTCTAAGTGGTCTGATTCTTTTTCTTTGCTACCATACTTGACAAATCTCAAGAAAGATTGAAACTTGGGATAAAAAAGTAGAAGATGTACTTCTGAAGATATATAACCTTGATGTGGAAGTCAGATTCAGTGTTTGGGTGATGAGAGGAGTGAAAAAATACCTTGAAATTAGTGCAGATACTAGTCACTATGTAGGATGGTAGATTGGGGAATGACGACTCAACATGCATAAGCACGTCAAGATTGGAGGCCAAATGCTTCGTCATGCGCGAGAGAAGGGTCTGCACTTGATTGCAGCCACTGAACAACTGTGTTTGTTGAAAAAATTGATTTTTTCTTGATTTTAAACAAAGATTTCTCAATGCTTTGATAACATGTAGAAAACATTGAAAATGAATAATTTCACTACAAGTTATTCTAACATGGATAACAATGATACCTATTTATAAAAAAAAGATCCTACATGTTTATAGATGTATATAGTTATTTATAGTTGTTCACGGTTATTTATCACAGTTGTTTACAACTGTTTATCATTGTTGTTCATAGTTGTTTATTATAGTTGTTCATAATTTTTTATCACAACCGTTCACTACTGTTTATCATAGATGTTCACTGTTGTTTATCATAGTTCATTCCTTTTTATCACATGTAATATTCCACAGTATTGATTTTATTTTATTTTTTGTAAGATTTATTCTTTAATGAGTTTATGTGTGACAATAATTTTTTACTATTTGTTATTCACTTGGAGTCCCATATGAATCTTTAAGTAGGAGATAATGTCATGCCTTAGTTACTTTTGAATTTCTTATATCATACTTATATGACTTTTATATGAATTTATTATATATATTAATATATATAAAATATATTTAGTTAGGACTTTGGATATAATGAGATTTTCTTGGGAACTAGTATTTATATATTTTGGAATATTTATTGTTATTTGTAGTGATTGTTTACTATGATGACTAATTTAAATGAGAAGATAGATTACTTGAAGATTAGCATCTTTACAAGTACATTGACTTAAATTATTGAAGTAAATTATCAAGTTGCAATTTCTCATGTGATCAATATGACCCTAGAACGAATATTTATATATTTATTAATATTTTATAAATAGATGATATAATAGTTTGACATGAAAAATATATTTCACCTTTAGTAAAATGTACATATGAAGGATCCCCTTGGTTTTCTAGTTGTACTTTTATATTCAATTCGTAGATTGTGAAAGATATTTTATATTTTGAACTCTAAAATACTAATTGTTGATTTGGTCTGTGAGATTTTTACTATTAATCATCTCATTTATTTTATACAAGTGTTATATAGATTATTTGTTTTTTTGAAATTCATATGATATATTTATCTTTTTGATTGTATTTATGAATGATCTTATTTGCGAGAAGATAAGTTGAGATTCACACAACTCAAAGAGTTTTTTCATTTAAAAATTTAAACAAAAGATCTTGAAAGTCTTAGATATTTTTTATGGATAGAGGTATCATGTCAATAGAGATATTTAGTTTTCATAAAGAATGTATATTGTTGATACTCGCACATAGGTTAATATTTTGGGTTGTATTCTAGTGAATGCTTATATTGAGTTAAATATTAGTTTATTATGTGATGAGTCCTCAAATTAACTTTCATAAAAGATATTTATAAGAAAAATTAATTATTTTACAATCGATGGGTTAAATATAATTTAATTAATAGTATAGTTAGTAGTTTTTTGATAAACCGAGGTATGAGAAAAATATTTCGAGTCCAAGTATCTTTTTTAGTGATCATATATATGTTCAATTAGTTAGTTTTTTAGATTCAAGTTTGATACTAACATGCACATATTTAAGTTTTGGTATTCTTCTTCATGATATTATTTAGGGGTGTCAAATGGGTTGGGTTGGGTTAAATAGTTACGGGTTAAATGAGTGATGAGTGAAAAACATATAAATTCTTATATGACACGTTTAATAAACGGGCAAAAAATCAAAACATGAACACGAACCGGTTAATAAATGGTTGAATTGGGTTGAGTCGGGTCGGGTTAACATGATAAACTACTCATTGACCCATTCACCTGTTTACCATATGTCTGACCTATTTAACACGGTAAATCACTCGTTTAATCATTTACCCATTTATTTAAACCGGTAAACGAGTTATAAATGGGTGAACATTTCTCGCCCGAACACGATCAATTTATTAAACGTGTTAAACGGGTGACCCATTTATCACCCGAACTCATTTAGGTCTCAGCCAAACCCGTTTAATCAGCGGTTAATCATGTTAGTTAATCGTGTCATATTGAATTTTGACAGGCCTAATATTGTTGTCTGATGAAAAAGTAAGTGGTAGTTTAGATTCAATGCAAAAGTAATTTTAAAGGTAATGACAATAATTATCCATGAATTACTTTTGATTAGTCATTTTTTAGAAAAATATTGAGTATATATTTACTTTTCTTCTATTTTTTTATAATGACAATTGGATAATGTGACTTATAACCTTCAAAATTAGAACTTCATGAGTGAACAAAGTAAACGAGGGTAAATTATTTATTTTTTAATAAGAAGATATAAGATGAGAGTATTATTATAATTTATATTTTATAATAAATCAATTAATTATTATATTTTTTAAATCTTTGTACAATGCTCAACTTATTTTATTTTCTTTAAGTTTGATATTTAATATATTTATGTTCTAACTTGTGAGGGATATCATATTTTCTTTTTTGTTATATTGTTTTTATTTAGTAATAGATTACCCAACAAGTGGTTACTTCTATAGTTTTGTATCATTTATATATATGTTAGTTTTATTTCATTTATGTAATAAAAGTTGAATGATATTTTTTCATTATAGGTTTAATAATTGCAATTTATAAAAATTATTTAACAATCATAAGCATAAAAAAATGACTTATAATCTCTAAAATTAGTATTTCATGAGTGAACAAATTAAAAGGGATAAATTATTTTTTTATCAGTGAGAATATATAAGATGAGATCTTTGTTATAATAAATATTTCTATATTATGTCAGTCAATTGTTATATTCATCAAATCATTGAAGAAGATGACACTTATTTTTTATTTTCTTCTTGTTTGATATTTAGTATATTTATGCATTAGCTTGTGAGGAATATTATAGTTTTTTTTTGTTATGATGCTTTTATTTAGTAATAAGATTATTCAACATGTGGCTATTCTTGTAGTTTTTTATTATTTATATAAATGTTAGTTTTTTTTTTCATTTATGTAACAATGGTTGAATGATATTTTTCCACCATGGGTTTAATATTCATAATTTATAAAAATTATTTAAAAATTATGTATACAATTGAATATAAATAAGCATAAAGAAGTAACACACTAGGAGCTCTTATTTATCCACCAAAAGCACATTGTTGCAAAACACACACATACACACACAAAATATTATTATAAAATAATGTTAAAAAATAAATATAATAACAATCTAACTAAAATGTATATATTAAATATTTTTATATAATGAGTAAAAGTAATTGAGATAACCTACAAATTGAGTGCTCAAATTAAAAGTACACGACAAAAATAAAAATAATAATAAAACTATAATACTACTCAGCAAGCTGATCATATAAGTCTACTACACTAAGCCTGAATGAAAGAAATGTTAGCTGTGACATTCATGAAGATGGTCACTGTCTATTTTGTTGTTTGAATATATATTATATTATTGTCTTATCTTGATTTTGTTCTCTTAGAAATAATTTGTCAATTATTATATATTTTATTTGTTCATGAAATATTAGATTTGAGATTATATTCCTCCCTGTATGACTATCATAGTAAATGATAGTGTAAGAATAAAGTATAAACTCATTCTTTCAAGTAAATAATGTATTCAAAAAATCTTGCAAGTAATTATCATCAAGGAAACACGGATATGGCTTCCTACAGTCTTGTCCACGTGTCAGACACCTGGACACATGGACATGGTACGGATACGTGTCCGATAAGCAACGTGACATATTATTAATCAATCCGTATCCGATACGCCATGTGACATATCAGATGGTTACGTCGCCAGCCGTATCCATGTCGATAGTGCCCGATGTTCGACGACATCGGGTGGCCAACGTGGCCGCATGGGCGACGTTGGTCACTGGTAGGGGGCGGGTGCGATTTGAGGGGGAGGCAGGGTGAGGGGGTGATTTGAGGGGGTGGCAGGGAGTGGGGGCGATTTGAGGGGGAGGCAGGGTGAGGGGGTGATTTGAGGGGGTGGCAGGGAGCGGGGGCGATTTGAGGGAGAGGCATGAGCGGGCGCAATTTGAGGGGAGAGGAAGGGGCGGCATGATTTGAGGGGAGAGGAAGGGGCGATGAGATTTGAGGGGAGAGGCAGGGGCGGCGAGATTTGAGGGGAGAGGCATGGGCAGCGAGATTTGAGGGGAGAGGCATGGGCGGCACGATTTGAGGGGAGAGGCAGGGGCAGACATGATTTGAGGCGGAGGCAGGGGCGGGCGTATTTGTGTGGGGATGTGGCATAAAATAAAATATTTTTATAAAATAAAATATTTTTATTTTATAAAATAAAATAATTATAAATATTTTCTTATAAAATAAAATAAAATAAAATACAATATTTTTATTTTATAAAATAAATAATATATATTTATTTTATATTATAAAATATTTTAATTTAATTTAATTTATTTTATAAAATACCTAATATTTATAAAAAAAATAATTTTTCTTTTTAATTTTATTTTTTTTATCATGTCGTATTCTAGCCGTATCTGTATCCTAGTTTTTTAGAATTTGCCGTGTCCCCATATTCTACCGTGTCGTATCCCCGTGTCTGTGTCCATGTCAATGCTTCTTAGATTATCATAATCACCTTGAATTTTGGTTTCTGTACTATATCGTGATATAACTTCAAGACTCTTAATTTTTAATGTGATAATGTTTATTTTAAGAAAAGTGTAAAATTCTATTGTATATTTTTTATAAGTGTATGCTGGTGCCCAACTCGAATTTGAATACCCAGCTAATTAGAAGTGTTCATCATCCATGAAAGAGATTCTTAGTCTTGAAGATTTTTTCACATATATTGATATTTGAAGAGTTGTATTAAGTTAAATCTCCTAAGGATAATATATGAAATAACTAATTATATTAATTATTTATGTTATATGTATTCTAGTCATAATTATATATTTAATATTCTATATAATTCATCTGTAAGTTGTAGAGTTAATTGGAGAGGTACTATTAGAATTGAAGTCAATACATGAATTAATACAAGTATCTGTTGGATATTTGCAAGAATAACTAGTATATATTTTCTCAATGACAAAATAATGCTTTTCATATAATAAGTCACCCTAATATCAAGAATTTATTTGAGTATCTCAAGGTACTTCATCTAAAATTGTATCTTAAGGTATTTTTTGAGTTGAAAAAATTTTCTAATTTTTTCTCTCTCATAATTAGAATATTATATATATAGACAAATAATTAAATTATTTTATCATTATGACTTTTCTGGAAAAACAAACAAAAATTAATAATATACTTGTGTAATCCAAATGAGATAGTTACTTATAAAAATTTCATAAATTAGATTCTTGGTATTTGCTTCAAGCTATATAATAATTTTTATAATTTATAATTTATTTTTGATATTGTTGAATGAGATTTGGGTTACTACTGCACATATATCTCTTTAAGATTACTATGAAAAATTATATTTTTTATGTCTAGTTGATGTATTCTTCAATAATGAGATATTATAAAAGAAATAAAAAATTTTATCGAGTCAATTTTAGCTACTGGAAAGATTCATGGTAGTCCATATCTAATGTCTAAGTGAATCTTATTACTATAAGTTATCTTAAGAAATAAAAAATTTATGAATGTCACGATACTTGTTCTCAAGCTTTATTAGGCATAAATTTCTTTCAATATGATATTGATAATATTTTGGATAAGATAATATTTCAAAAGGAGATTTGAATATTTTATTACCGATAATAAAATAATAAATATAACAAAAGAATTAATAAGATGAAGGTATGTCAACACCTATGAAATTGATTGGTGAGTATCATCCCTTTATTCCTTTTGGTGAGTGATCGAAAGGTAAATATTAGAGAGATTGATTACTGAATCTTCTAGTTCTTTGTGAGACATATTTCTAGTTTGAGTAGGCTGAAAATATATCTATCTCTTAGTATAGATTTTAAGTTCTGATTGATCAATTCTTATATTAACAGATTTAATGGGTCTGTATTGATAAAAATTCAGTCTATTTTGTCTTCTAAGTCATAAAATTTCAATATTTGGGAAATCTATCTCTTTAAAATTCAACATGATTAGAATTTATTAATAAATATGATGACTCCATGACTCTAACATCATGTTAAGTATCAAAATGCTTTGATATAGTCAAATGATGATTCTTTCTGCTAACAGGTTGTCCTAACATAGTTATAAGTTAAGAGGAAGATTAATGAACCTATGTGTAATATCTTGATTCACACTATTATGAGGTTTGTTAAAAAAATAAGTATTGGTAACTTGTCCTTTTTTAGAGATTGGCGGCCAAGTAAATAAATATAAAAATTATAGGATGTATGCTAAATATCTTTTATCAAGAATGTAGGATTTAAAAGGATTAATGCTAATAAAAATGAGTAATTTAAAATTGTATCCCAAATATTTTGGAATATTTTCTAAGTAGAAGTATTTGAGCAATCTCAAGTAAATATTTATTCTTTTTTTTGTGAGTAACCTCATTATGTTGGGGTGTGTTGATACTTAAAGTTTGTATAATCTCATGATTTATACAATACATACTATATTGATTTGATATATATTTCAATATATTTGCACTTAATTTTTTAATATTTTTATCAAATTAATTTTTTACTATTTTATTGAAAATCTAAAAATTCGATAATTTTGTGATGTATCTCAAAAGAGATATGTCATTGCATATCATGAACAGTCATCAATAAAAATGATTAGATATCTAAATTTTTTTAATGTAGCATCTTTACTATATTCTTATATGTTTGAGTGTATCAAATCGAATGAATCACTACTCAAGTTAAACTATTTTGTAAGAAAGAAAATTTTGGCAAGTTTTCTTAATTAAAATATCTCATATTGTAGGGTCAAAATATTTTTAAGAATAAATAAAAATATTCTTAATATTACTATTAATGAGTGATCATATTTAGAATGTACAAGTAAATAATTTAATATATTTAAATATTTAGAAAGAAATCTTGCTATTGAAGAAAAAAAAACAGATAATTTATTTTGCTCAATCTCACATTAAACTTTTTTTCAGTCTCTCGATCTATCAAAAAATCTCAGTAAATATAAAAAAAAAGTTTTATTGAATTGGATGGAAATACAACTCATTGAGAGTAAACCTACAAGATAATTAGAAATAATAAAAATATGACAAAATAATAAACACCCTAGTTTGATACAATCATATCTAATGATTTTTAAATGTTTATCGTTGACTATAATAATAATTTTAAAATAAAAAATAATAATATTATGAATATACTATGATTGTCAATAAAATATATTTTAGTTATATGTTAATAAACAATGAGTTTGAAGGGATTATGTGAATTTAATAATTATTGATTCCTTAATGAAGAGAATTATTTGTTATTATCTTAGAAATAAATTTTTATATTCATTTCTAGTAAGCATAAGTGTTATAGTATATGAATTTTGGGATGATTCCTGAATCATTTTAGGAGCCAACCTATATATCTTAATATTGTGTAAATTTCTTGGTTTCTTATCTATATATAAGATTTAATAACTATTTTTAGTGTGACTTATCTTTGTAGTTGGTATATCGAGTTAAAATTTTTTTCTATTTATATTCATTGTGATATTTTTTTTTATAATAACTCATAAAATCTAATATTCTCCAAATAAAAATAAAATTGTATCAAATTATAATTTTTGAAAATTTCTAATTTTTTTTAATTCTACGAAATCCTAATTTGTTTTTCTTCCAAAAATGCTATCTCATGCCATCACATTTCATCATCGTGTGCAATTAGGGTTTTTGTCGAAAATATCATTACACCTTATCATATGTCACCACCAACACCACCACCTTATGGCTACTTCTTGTGTCTGCTCTCACTAACTGCATGTGCCTCCTACCTCCACTCACATGTGCCTTTGCTGCCACCATTGTGTGGGCGTATTGCTACTAACTTTGCAAAAAACACCACTATTCATAAACATAGGGTTATGTGTTTTTTAGGTTGACTCTGTTATGTTATGAAAATAATACTAAAAATAAATGGAATGACATTCTGAATAAAATTCATACATTATATATCTTTATATAATGAACAAAGTGATTGATTAGGATAACCTATAAATTATGACTTCTAATCAAAAATATAAAACAAAAATAAAAACAATGATAAAACTATAACAAATGTAATAGAACACAGTCAAAGGATCCAAACTTATAGTTTGAGTCATGTTTCATAATTTTTTTTAGGTTAAACTCAGCTGCTCAGGTATGTTTTTAGCCCAACTCACTTAGATTTGTTAATTGATTCATAGTTTTGAATGAACATAGTTAGTACTCATTAATGCTTATAGCTGTTAACGTATGCTTGATTTCGTTTAATCCTTTATGTTATAGTGATTTTTAATTTTGAAAAGCATGTTCCCAGCATTGGATGTCAATTCAAGAGTTATTGAGGCATTTCTGGTCATCATATCCTATCACCACTCCATATCTTTATTCTAAGGTGAGTGGCATAACCAAGTATCTTGTTAAATATTCCTACTTTAGGTTGAACTTGGATGAATTTTTTACATTATCAAGAAACATTTTGGTTTACTTTGTCAAAGAAAATTAAATAATGGTCTTATAATTATTTTTTAAGAATTTGTTTAACATCTATTGATTGATTATAATCTAATCTAGTTGATATGCAGGTTACTCGACTGAAAGATGCACTGTCAAAAATTGATTCACAACTAGAGGTAGAGTTTAAAAGCAATCCCATTTATCTACAAATTTGTTGATTTTTTGTGGAATATGTACCAATTTGGGTTGGACTGCTGTGGCCCAGTTTGTGACTGGCCAAAAGGTCTCGGCTGGAAGTGGCTTTGCCATTTGGTGTTGCCTGGTTCATAACCCTGTCATTTGGCCCATCCTGGCATTTAATCTCAGCATTTTGGCCTGCCCTGGCATGTATCACCAGCCATTACGCATTGCATGGCATGTAACTCCAGTGTTGGGGATCCTGGTATCAGACGTAAGCTTTGATACAAAATGTTAAGATCCAAACCAAGCTATGATATCAAATGTACGGAATTTCAGTGAAAGGATTCAATGTATCAAAGTAAGTGTCCGAGATATGATTTGCTTGAAGCGAATGTACCTCCTCAATAATCCCAATACTAAATATTGTATTCCACAAGTGTCCGAGAGATGATGATTCATAGTTTAGGGAAGATAGAAGAAAATTCTTAAAGATGAAGCACACATGCAGAAATTGTCAAGGCGGAGAGGAGAGATCATTCAATTGCAATATGAAAATTTTTTACTAGAAACTTTATAGATAATATTAAACAATCTTTTCATTCATTGATACTTTCTATTTTATTTATAAATACTTAAATAGAAATAAAAAGCTACTATAAACTTAAGACATAAGTCATTATATTAAGTTTATATGTCACAATTATATTCATGCCAAGACATCATAAAATATGGTTGTAGCTTGAATCATTAAGTTTTCTATTTACAATAACATAAGACATGTTATGACTGTGTTAAAGTCTTAACTTTGTTTGAGTTGCGATTTCAAAGAGTAAGCTTGCAACTTCATAATTTATGTTGTGACATCATAATTAATGTTGTGATACTAAACACAATTTTAACTTCATTTAAGTAGTAATACCAAAAAACAAAGTTGTGACTTTATTTAGATTGTGACTTTATATAGATTGTGACTTTATAATTTATGTTGTAGTATTGAATACATAATCTTTCAATCATAATCATAAAAGATAGGTTGCGATCTCGTTTAAGTCACAACTTCACAATTTAAATTGCGAGATAAAATACATAGCTTTTCATTCGCAACTATATAAGATAGGTTGTGACTTCATTTAAGTTGTGACTTCATAATTTAAGCTGAGATACCGAATACTAATTGTAGTTTCAGAAGTATAAGTTAATCCTAATATTCTATTATATGTTAAATATTTTTTTTTTAATTCTTCTTTATAATCTCTATACTGTAATATTAGAACTTTGTACGCTTGCTACCTTTATTTATTTATTTTTTTTTGATTTGAAGACAACTTTACAATGCTTTCAAATATTATATTCTTCTAATGGCTGTAATTCCATAAAAAACTCTCACACTTTTGAATTTTGCGCACTCATTCTTTTCTTCCAATGGATTCAACTCATTCTTCATATTACTCTCTTCCATTGATTGTAGTTCATTCTTCATGAAAAGCTCTCATTGCTCTGACTCATTCGATTATCTTGTCTCCATCATATTGTTTGGCTTATCTTTTGTGTCATGAAGAGTGTGATTTTCATGATCAACATATCTTAAAGGTGAGTTTTTAATTTTGTATGTCTCTTTAATGCAAGAGTTGTCTCGACTATATCATCCCGAATAGTCTTCAAATTCTATCTACTTTGCCTTTTTATCAAAAATATCTGTCATTAGTAAAATGAAATGGTGAATTCATTTGTCAAGTCATGATAGAAAGATGTGACTCGTTATTTTCATGATGTGACTTTTTTTTTAGTAAGATTACCCATGTCATGATATCTCAGGATTCCTATATTTCTGTACTACTTGAACACTTTCTCTATTGTAGATGATTATTCTCATCTTTGAGTTTTAAAACAAGCAGCATTCATGCCTTAATGTTAACCAAAGTACTTATAATTCATTGATTTGAAGTCCAATTTATTTCTTTTTTGCTTGGGCATACAAGTATATGCATCACACCCAAAAATTCAAAGGTGGGAAATCCTCAACTTGCTTCCATCCAACATCTCAAAAAGTATTCTATCTTTCACTACAGAAGTATAGACATGATTCTTCAGGTGATATGTCGTGGCAATTGTTTTTGTTATGACATTTGGTCTCTTGCCTAATTTTTCATGTATCTTACATAATCAATCAATATTTTGTTTAACCTTTCATCTACTCTATTATATTGTGGTATTATCTTGATTATGTTTTATTTAATAATGATTTGCTTAACATAGAATCAATAAACTAGAAAATATCTTGTATTATTATTTATTTATAAAATATTTATCTTCTTGTTGAATTAGTTATTCACTAGCATCTTGAATTTTTTGAACTTGACTAATACCTTAGTTTTTTTTGAATGATGAAAACTCATATATACAAAAAGAAATAATCAATAAAAGATATGTAATATATTCATCTTCCAAGTAACAACTTAGATGTATTCTAGAACAAATCGCTATTAATTAAATTAAACCTTGTTGTTGATCTGATAGTTACATGTTTCAACTTTTGTTCGATTTTGCTTTCCATAAAAGTATCCCTTGAAAAAATCTAACAATTCTAAATAATTTGGTACTCCTTCCATCATTCTCTTCATGGACGTATTGCATAATTCTTTGTCATGACACCAAGATTTCATATTGCAGCTCAAAATTCTATCATGACACTTTGTTTCCATGTCACAACTATAATTTCACCCATTGACTCAAACTCAGTCATGATGCTGTTCTGATTTTATTCATCATGTATAGTTTTCTCTCTTTATCTTATTTGTTTTCATTCTTTCTTCTTCATAAAAATTAACGACTTATTGCACAGAGTCATTATGATGCTTACCAGCAACTTGTACAAAGTATCATATCTTATTCCTCGAGCAATTAACAATTTTTGTTGCATCATATTGTAAGAATTATGGTCACAACAAAATCGCAACGTATAAGTATTCATTATACTTATTTAAATTAAATTTTTGCTTTAGTTTGATTTTTGCATAATCCTCATGAGAAATTTGACTGGCTTATTTTGTATTTTCATATTCACATTCTCACTATCAACTATTTTTATCGTTGATCCATTTTTCATAGTCATTTTTTAATCATTTGATTTATATTGGCTAAATTAATTCCAATGAAAAGTTATGTGGTATGATACACATATATTAATGTACTAGTTCTAATCAACATGAGCAACATATGCATCTGTAAACTATGTTTCTCCCCCAAATAATTGCTTGTCTACCAAACTAGCTATTACTCGAGTTGGATTGTTCTCTCAATTTTTTTTTGAAATGTTCAATATTATCCAACTTTCAACATTTTGTTTCTAGTTTATTCATAATTTTTATTCTTTCTATTCCCTTTGAAATTTTATATTGCTTATTTCTTTCTTTAATCTTCTTCTTTACAAATAAAATCTCTTTTGAGTATTTTTCTATACTCAAAAGAAGTGTATAATTTATACAAACAATATCTCTTCATGTTCTTTGAGAATATGATTCAAATTATTCTTTCATAAGATAATTCTATTACACCACTATGAATGATGATAAATAAATTATCTTATGAATTAGGTAGTGAACAAAGGAATCTAATTTATTTGTCATCAAAACTAACATTAGCAAATAGATGAGATTTGATTTATAAGTATATTAAATTTATATAAGTGTGAAGAAAATATATTGGTCTCTTCCATTTATAATATTTATATTTTCTTTTTCGGAAATAGCTTGTTGATTAATGATTTGTTTTGATAGAGTTTCTCAAATTTTTTTTTATAAATCTATAATATTTCTCTTATTAGAAATATTCACTAAAATCTTAATTGCCAAATAAAATCAGATCAAGCCTCATGCTTTCTGATTCAACTTATCATAGTTGGCAACCTTGATAGATTTCTTTATTTTTTGATTGTTTTTAGTTGGCTTTGGATCTTCAATGACAAACCAATAATATATATCAACCAATTGTTAGTTTATCTTAAATTTTGTGTCTAAATTTTTTTTTTTGAAAATATCTTGATATCAACCATAGATGTCACTATATTCACAATTCACAATTTTATATTCAGATTAATCTGTATAACTTTGAGTTCTGATATCAAATATTGGAAATCCTGGTATTAGATGTAAGCTCTAATGTCAAATATTAAGATCCAAACAAAGCTCTTATATCAAATATTATGATTGCTGGTGATAGAATTTTAGATATCAAAGCAAACAATTGTTCCAGTACTAAATGTTTGAACTTAATGTATTGACCTCCTTTGTTACTAGATGTTATGTCTCAAGCAACCTCTAACACTAAATGTCATGTTTCAAACCTATCTTTTGTTGCTAAATGATAGGTTCTACTTGATACTGAATATACCTTGATACCAAATATAAGATTTCACAATTATATGATAGAGAGTGATTTGGAATTTAATAAAAAATGAAGAAAATTCTCAAAAATAATGAACATATGCACAAGAGAATAAAAGGAAAAAAAGAGAGAATACAATTCTAAGAGGATAAATTTTAACAGAAACTTTTGAAATATTTAGTGATTTTTTTATTTAATATATTTTTTATTATATTTATTAATACTTAAATAGAAATAAAAAATCTTTTTAAATTTAAGACTTATGTTGTGACATTATTTTTTATACTACAATTATATTCATGTTACGATATTACATAATATGTCTCTGATTTGAATCCTAAAGTTTTCTAGTTGCAACAATACAAGACACATTGTAATTTCTTTCAACTCATGATGTTAAAGAGTTGAGCTGCAACTCCATTTGGATCATGATTTTACAAATTGGATTGCAACACTGAGTACGTAGTTTTAATTTTGTTCAAGTCATGATATCAAAAAACAAGTTTATGAATTATTTTTGTTTGACTTTACAATTCAGGTCACAGTACCGAGTACATAGTATTTCTGTCCCACCCATACAAGATAGGTTGCTACTTTGTTCTGACTGTTATTTCATAATTTAGATCACGATACTAAATACATAATTAAAGGTGTCAAATGGGCTGGGCTGGCCCATTCTGGCCCACTGTATGGCAGGATTCGACCCTTCTTGGCTTGGCACAGTACTAAAATTTCTCGTGCCCATGCTAATGCTGGGCCTACTTCTGGCACGAGCCGTGTCGTGTTGTGCCAAGGTCAAACTGTCCAGGCATGACCCGGTATTGAGGCTCGTGGGCATGGTATCTCGGCACGAGTCAAGAAATCGCCCGTAGCCCCGACGTATCCATAAATCTATCGGGGCTATGGGTCCCAATCTGGACCTGTGATTTTTTAAACCGGGTCCTAGTCTACCCCCCCAAATGCACAATGGTAAAAACATAAAAAAATATATAAAATTTGAATCTAAGCAATTGGATTTTGCCTCCAACGGCTATGAGGCAAAATCCGATGACCCATATAATTCTGCCCCAAAAAAAATCATTAAAAAATAAGAAAAACCAAAAAAATTACTTTTTTATAAAAATTCATATTATTATTTTATAAAACATTCTCTCTCTCTCTCTCTAATATTTATGTTTTTCAAAAATATAAAATCTCATTCTCTCTTAAATTGTTCTCTTAAAATTCTATCTTTCGGGATTTTGGGTTGGTTTTTCAAAACTCCCAACTCGTAGTCAGTTTTGGTTGGTGTTTAGATTGGACTTTGGATTTGTGGTGCACGTTCTTTACACTATTTTATGAGTATTTCTATTTTTTTAATTAGTTAACTCTTAAGTCTATATTTTATTTTTAAATAATTTTAGTATTTCACACACTCACTCTATTCTATAGTCTACCCCTTTGACTAAAAAAAATTAAAAAATAAAAAATACTAATAAAATTAATTTAACTTTAAAAAATAAAAATTCTATTCTAAGTATATTAAAAAATAAAATATATTAACTTTAGTTTCTCCGGTCGTCTCGACCCAAACATCTAAAAAATAAATACTAGAATGACTTTTGTAGTTTGGATTTACTTTAATATATTAAAAGAAAAAAAATATTAGGGGTGTTAAAGAAACGACACAATGTAAATCTTGTAAAAAAATTTTAACTTTTAAGAGTATGTCTTGGATTAGGCATCTTGAGAGGTATGCCGAAATATGTACCAAAAAATATAGTGTATTAGATTATAGATAAATCCTACTCAGCTGTGAATTTTTGAGGCTAAATCCAATTTAGTCTCAAAATTTATCCCCTTCATATACTACATCAAGTTAAGTAGGGAAGACATGACCAAATTTATCATCATGATGATTTTTCTGCTCAGATCTTTAGAAGATCCAAGGATATTGAGTATCATGCATACATATTTTCAGCCTGCTTATCGCAGGATTCCTAGATTCATATTTAGGAACGACATACTAAAATATTATAAATTAAAAAAATTAATAATAATTAATGAATTTAGGGTATTTAGTGGAAAATTGTCTGTGATGTCCGATATCTGGATAAGTCACAATGATCCATCTTATACATGTCTCACTATTCATTATGTAAATTTAAATTGAATTCTAAATAAAAAAAATTTAGGATTCTAAATAAAATTTTTAGTATTACATTTGATAACACAGTTGATAATGAATTAGCGATTAAAATGTTTGTTAGGAATATTATAGATAAACCATTAGGAGAAATTTTCTATGTCAGATGCATGTTTCACGTACTTAACTTGATTATATAAGCGGGAATGAATGTGTGTTTTCATGCTTTGGAAAATATACATAACTTAATAAAATGTATTTGCACATCTTTCAGACAATAAGAATTTTGGTAGTATCTGTTTATCTGTGAATCTTAAGTAGAAATTTCAATTAGATGTGAAATATCGTTGGAATTATACGTACTTAATATTGAAATCATGTGTTGGATACGTACAAGTGATATTCGACTACGTCAATAGTAAGAGTGATGAACTTATTATTGATGATACTGACTGTGTTACATGAATTTTATTTATGAAATTTTTAAAGATTTTTTATCATACGACGAACATGTGTTCGTCGGTTTATACTCTCATGACTAGCATTGCACTCAATGTGTATATGCAACATTAGTAGAATGCTTAGGAAATATCGAGCTGATCCAACACTTAGTTATATGGTTGTAGAGATGAAAATCAAGTACTTAAAGTACTAGTCAATCATTTCATCTCTTTATTGTCTGAATATCTGCATGAACTCTAGGGTTAAGGTAGATGATGTAGATAATATTTTTATTTATATTTCTTCGTGCATGAACCTGGAAGACCCATCTAAAGTATTTATTCATGAGAAGTTGACTGAGCTTTTTACATACTATGATATTAGGCATGGTGGTATGTGTTGTTAGACTCTGAGTACAGACATGAATACCATATTCGGAGATGATGACTTTTCTATTCAATTAGTGATGGAGAAATGACCTGCGAATTAGAGCGAGCTGTCTTGGTACTTAGATACATATTACTTCTTAATCTTATCACATTCTGATATTAAGAATCTTGATATATTATATGATGGAAATCATACGAGTTCATCTTTTCTGTGTTATATAGGATGACACGAGATCTACTGACTCATTTGGTGTCGAGCATAGCATAAGAGTCTGTTTTTTCTGTTGCAGTGTATGTGATTTTAGATATGAGATTGATATTACATCTAGATATTGTTGAGACTTTAGTATGCACGAATGATTGAAAGTAGAGGTGTCAAATGGGGGCTGGCCCGTGGGTTGGGAGGGGTGGAGTGGAGTGGATTTGGGCCCAGGCTCGGGTAGTTTCTGAAAGGCTATGTTTACGTGCCGTTGGTGCTGGGCAGGACGGTGGGTCGGTGTCTCGGGTTGTGCCGAGTTACCGTCCCAATGGGTCACAGAACTATGTCAAGCTAGGCACAACATGACATGGTCGGTGTCGTGGATAGGCACGACACGGACATTCAGTATCATGCTATGACTAATACTGTAGTGAAAGTGGAAGATTTGATTGCTGATGATGATTCATATATAGTGATTTTGATATTGAAGTTGATGATGATAATAATACGATGATGGACAATTGATGATGTTACCACATGACACTTGATAGTTGATGATTGCAGAATTACGACACTTATGTTATGCTTATAAGATATGTCAGATTTTAATTTCTGATTTCGATGTATTGTATTGTACTCATTTTTATTTACATTGTATTTATCATTTGGTTTAGTCCAATTTTTTTTGTCTGATTTAAATTATTATTCATATTTAAGTTTTATTTATTTAATATTTTATTATTTCATATATAAATTCTAATTCTAAAAATCTGCTAATTATTATAAAATTAAAATAAATAACATAAAAACTAAAAACTTTTAAACTATTAAAAATATATAATTTAAAAATTTTTAAACATTATCTTTTTTTTAACTATATAAAAAATAAAAAAAATATTACATTTTTTTTTAATTTTTTAAACCGGCCCGTAATGGCATGCTCTAGCCCATATAGGTCTGACCCGGCATGGTAAAAACCAGCCGTGCCTATGGGCCATATGGGGCCTGGCTTGAAGAAACTGTGCTGGGTCAGGCACGTCACTATACATTAACCGTGCCTGGCTCGGCACGGCAGCCTGGTTGGGTGGCCTAAAACTGTGCTGGGCTGGCCCGACATGACCTGTTTAACACTTTCATACATAATTTTTTAGTCACAATCTCGCAAAATAACTTGTGATTTTGTTTATGTCGTGACACCGAATACTTGTTATAGTATTAGAAATATGAGTTAATCATAATACCCAATTATTTATCTTGGCTTGGTATAACCCCAACCATTTGGCCTAGGCCAAGCCCAGCCTCATCCCAGATGTAACCTAGGCATGACTAATACCCATGCAACAAGATCTGACTGGTTTACTGGGTTTAGTCAGCATTTTTTTGCACTTGCCTTGGCAACTAAGGCTGCATGTGTTTGCAACCCTAACTGCAAGCCACATTTTAAAAAATATATTTTTATTTTTTAGAAATATATAACTGGCTGTACTGGCCCAGCAAGGTATATATTTGTGCTGCGAAAAAAATGCCCTAATGGGCCGCATGGATAGGCCGAGTTCAACTGTAAAGGATCTCAGCTGGCTCTGGTCTCACTGCTCCCATTCCCGTGCTATGTCTACCCAATCTGGTTTTACTGGGCTGGCTGATTTTGCAAGTCTGTGCTGCTTGAATTGCCACCTATAGTGTGGAGATCAATTGTGTCTAATCTTTACTTTTCTAATTTTTCCTGGTCTTTATTCACTGTGGTGGTAAGGGCAATCCTTAGAGGTTTATTGTTCAACAATCTTTATGATTATTTGTTTGTGTGTGTCTATGAGTATATTTACACATATACATATCTATAATTTCTACCACCTTACATTACCATAACACATAACTCAATCTAAGCATGTTTCCTACACATAGCCTTACCAATGTTTTCTCGTTGTATATTATTGCCTTTTTTTTAACTTTAATATCAGTGTGATGTTGTAAATTTTTTTTATTTATTTGATTGGGAGAAATTAGGTTGTGATAATATTGCTATAGTTTGCATACAAATGGTAATTCATTGATCTTAGGTAATTGAATTGGTATGGATTAGTATTTTTTTTTTTTTTTTTTTTTTGAAAATTCTGTGGTAGATTCACTTGGATATTCTAAGTAGCTTGGATGAAACTTAGTTAATTTGATTTGTTAATTTTATTTCTTATTCATTTCTGCTCATGTTTTTTTTTGTACAATTTTAAAATATCAGGACATGAAGAAATGTGTGTCATCAGATTTTCGACATCAAGTTTCACTTTTCATTCGCCCAATGCAACAGGTTAATACTCTTTGCCTTACTTTATTTCTCTATGTTGTACTTTTTAATTTTTTATTTGGTGCTTAATAATCCATATTGGTGTGTCTCAAAATATCCATATAAGTTTTTGTTTTCTAGATGAAACTAGAAAACAAAAAATTATTTTATGTAAATGGAATATCATTACTTTTAAGTAATATACACAAGGGATCATAAATTCAGCTCAGTAAAATGATTTTAGAGAGTGTAGTCTTTGTGAATCATATACACAAAGATCATATATTCAGAGAATTTATGATTTTTTTTTTCATTTTGCTTTATTTATTGTTGTAGAATTGGTCAGTCTACTAAAACTTTCTAGAATCATTTTTATTCTTTTTCTCAACATATCATTTAATATCATATCAATCTCTTATTAACTCTGTGTTTCTTAAATAGTTTGTTCTTGTTTTTTCCTCATGTTCATATTGTTAAATTATAATATTTATGCTAGAATGAAAAGCATCGAGCATATTTCATTAATGTATTTATAATGTAAATATATATTCATAAAAAATTGTAATTGGAGAAGTATTATTATTATTATTAGCAATTATCAACCAATCTTTATAATATAAATATGAAAATAAAACAAATATAATCAACATTTTTGTTCAAGTTGATGCATGATTTTTGAGCTTTGGTGTTGGTGAGGTTCAATTTTATTAATGCTTTATTTTACCATTTATTTCCTTATTTTGTGTATGAGAGTATCAAATATATGAGTTACTCTAATATGACTATATATGTGTTATATTATCCTTTGTTTGATTTAATGAAAAAGATCAATGTTAACCTTTAAGATAAATAAACTAAAATAATATAATAGTACTTAATATGAAATTTATATATTAAATATTTTTATATAATAATTAAAAATAATTGAGATAACTCATAAGTTGGATATTTTCATCAAAAGTTAAAAAATAATACGAAATTTTGCATATGGATCCATCACAATTAATCTCATATCCCCATACACTAACATGTCCCATTTTAGAGAGTGTTTAAGAATAAAATAAGTAAATCTAAAAATTTGGAAGTAGAGCTAAATAGTCTTTTTTCAAGATGAATGATCTAAAAAGGTATATGCTAAGCAAAAACAAAATGAAATAACTAATTATTATTATAAATTGTAGTTAAAATTTTTTCTCCTCAAAAATATTTTAAAATACTTTTTCAAAATTGGAGTATGTGAGATGTCTTAATTAAATATTTATTTTTTTGTTTAATAATTATATTTTGTTAAGGTATGTTGACACATGAAGTTTGATATATAATTTTATGATTCATATAAGAAATATTGAATAAATGTACTATACATTCTAATATATAGTTATTTTTTTTTTATAAATATTTTTTTCAAGTTAAATTTTTATTATTTTCTAAAAGGTTTAAAAAAATAAATAAAATTCATCATCTATGAAAAAAAAAATTTATTTATTTACATCTCGATTAATCATGAAAAGAAGTGATTAGATATCAAAATTCATATGTGGTCATATTTCTGTTAGGTTATCATATATTTAAGTTTAATAGATCGAATAAGTTTTTTTTCAAACTAGACCGACATATAAGATATCAAATTCTTGTAAGCTTTCCTAATTAACATATCTTATAATTTATGATCTAAATATCCATGTGACTAATTTAAATTATTCTTAATTTATCTAGTGATAGCTGACAGAGCTAGGAATATACAAGTTATAAGTCCACAAAATTCGTAAATACCTAGAAGGTGATTTTATTTTTAAAGAGAGAACATACAAATTTTTATGCTTATTCACAATAAAATTTTTCTCAAAGTCTTATATTTTTGCAAAAATATCAATGAAAATAAAAATACAATTAGAAGTGAGTTATTTGAAAAGATAATTTATAGATAATAAAATAATAAAATAATTAGGAATAAGTATTATACGAGAAAATAATAAAGATTAAAGATGAACATTATAATTTTTATTAACTTTGAATATTTTCATTCGCTACAATAATATTTTCAGAATAAGAAAAAATATTACGATTATGGTATTATTGCTAGTAATATGAATATCCATTTATGTGTTAATAATTCAGGAATTCAAAGTGAGAGTACGAGTAAAAAAATTAGTGATATTTGAATGAAAAAAAATATGCTGGTATCTTAGAGAAGAATTTTGGATTCTATTTTTTAGTAAGTATATGTGTCACATTCGATCAATTATATAATAATTGCTAGATAGTTCTGGTAGTCAAACTATTTCTATTCTTAGTATGTAAAAATCTTGACATTTCTTTGTAATTAAAATCAAATTATTATTTATGTTGTGTCAATTTATCTTATAATGTGTATATTGAATTGAGATTTTTTTTTTGTGATAATTCATACTAATTTTTGTTAAATTGAATTAATATCTAATCTTTTCTTTTTTACCTATTTTTTCAAAATTCAAATAAATTTATGCTTGAAAAGAATTGCCACCACCAACCCAAGAAGCACAAACATGGATACGGTCACAGAGATACGACACATGGACTTTGACAAATTTCAAAAAATTAGTATGTTCAAATATTATTTAGATAAATAAAGATAATTTTTTATACATATATTGTTCTTAAAAAAAATTTTAGATAAATAAATAAAAGTTCAAATTTTTTTTATAAATATTCAAACACAAATATAAGTAATACTAAAACTAAAGACTAGTATTTATTTATGAATTAAATATGACTAATAGTTCAAGTTCATCAAGAGAAAAATTTGTAATTTCAAGAATTCTAGGCTTCTCTATATCTATTAATTAAAATCATATTTTTTGATGTCATACATTTTATATTCATATTCATTATAGTTTGGGGATTTCATTGATAGAAGATGAAAGATTATTATAGACATAAACCAAATCATCAGTTCTTTATGGTGTTAACTTGTTTTTCTTCATGGAGTCAATAAAATTATTCGTGCTTCAATTTTTTTCACAATATGAGGATGAAGAAGGTTATATTAGCAATTTCAATGTTATAAATTGAAGCATTGTTGTGAAGTTTTCATGAATAATCTACCATTTAATAGGTAGAAACTTATAATATTTTATTATGTTATTTCTACACATAGATATTAAAATTGTACATAGGCTATATTTAATAGATAAAAGATGAAAGCTTACCATTTAATGTTACATTAGGTTATATTAGCAATACATAGGCTAAAAGTAGATTTGCATAATACTTATTATCATAGGATTATCTGAAAATTTAATTGAGAGACTCATGATATTAATCAGCTTAGTAATATTTTCTTTTCTAAAATCTTCGTAATATATAAATACGGTCAATGAAGTTAAATGAAATTTAGTTTAAAAAATATCATCTTAAAGTTAGATTTACGTCAAATCTAATGTATCATATTTTTTGGTGTATTGATCAACATGCTTTTTTTAGTGTCTAGTCCTGCATGTACTTTCATATATATATATATATATATATGTGTGTGTGTGTGTGTGTGTCTGTGTGTGTATTATATTGATTCTTTATTGATATTTTTAGAAATTTTACTTTTTATTATTTTAAAGTGTTTTTATGTTATTAATGTTTGTCTAATTTTTTATTTTTTTGATGACATATAGGTTGGAGTCGTTGCTGTTAGAAAAAATATAGTTTTTATCTTAGACTTTTCAGTAGTGTTATATTTACTATTTATATTTTACATAGAGGTGTCAAACGGCCCGGTCCGGCCCGACACGGTTTAAAAAAGTCGAGCCTGACATGGCCCGAAGGCACCACAAGCCGTGCCGTGCCGGGCCCGAGAGGCAGAAATTTTTTTTTATTTAAAAATTTAGATATTGTAATTATGTAATTGTATAGTATTAAATATTAATATTTTTAAAAATGTTAAAATTTAAAATTAATTAAAAAAACAAAGTTAAAATTTTTTTTTTATCAAAATCAAATTAGTTTAACTTTTATTATAATTATTAATTATATATTAAAGTTATTAATTTTTAAAAGAAAATTTAAATCATAAAAAAAATAAATCAATACATTATGTTAGTAAAAATAAAAATTAAAAAAAACATAAACAACACAAATGAAAAATTACCAATCATTCATTTGAAACCGAAAGTCCGAACAAAACAAATATCTGTTTCAACACAACGTACACACAAAACGTACAAATACAATCAATAACAAAAACATCGAAAACAAAAAATAGTAGATCATCATCAATCGTCAATCGGCATATCATGAGAATCATCAGCCGCAATATCAAGATCAGTATCATATGGATCATCATCATCGGCAATCAACTCCTCCGCCATCGTAGTGGATGTGGATGCGACTGCAGTGCCTGTCCCAGTCCCAGCTCCAGCACGATCATGGGTGCTAAATCTCGATTCCTCCTAATCCTTCAAACAAGCCAAGGCCTCAACCATATCTGGACGTAATCTCGATCTTCTATCCGAAATCACGTTCACTGCAACAGAAAAAGCAGACTCCGATGCTGCGCTCGATACCGGAAGAGTCAGTAGATCCCGTGTCATCCTAGATAGCACGGGAAAGTTGGAATCATATGATTTTCATCACTATAATAAATTAAGATTCTTAGTATCAGAATATGATAGGATTGAGCAGTAATCGGTATCTAAGTACCGAGACAGCTCGCTCCTATGTGATGGTCCATCCCTACGTTTTTCCCTCGCTAGCTGAATGGAAAAATCGTCATCTCCGAACAAGATATCAATGTCCGTAATCACAGTCTCACTACCATCACCACTATACCTAGTATCCTAGTATGTGAACAGGTCAGTCAACTTCTCGTAAATGAACCCTTCAGGTGACTCTTCCAGGTTCATGCACGAGGAAATGAAAGTCATGGTATTTTCTACCCTTCCACCTTAACCCTAGGGTCCATGCATGCAGCGAGGTAATAAAGAGATGGAATGGTGGACTAGTACTTCAAGTACTTGGTCTCCATCTCTGTAATCATATGGCTAAGCGTCGGGTCAGCTCGATACTTCCTAAACATACTACTAATATTACATATGCACCGAAGTGCAATGCAAGTGGTGGGCGTATAAACCGACGAACACATGTTCGTCGTGTCATAAAATATCTTTAGGAATTTCATAAATGAAATTTCTGAAGCCCAGTCAGTATCGTCAATAATAAGTTCGTCACTCTTACTATTGACGTAATCGGATATCACGTGTTCGTATCCAATACATGATTCTAATATCAGGTACGTGTAATTCCAACGATGTCTCACATCCGATTGAGATTTCTTCTTCTTAAGATTCGAAGACAAACAGAGACTACCAAACTCTCGTTGTCTGCGAGGAGTGCGAATATATTTTTAATGCATTGCGTATATTATCCAACGCGAGGGAACACACCTTCATACCCGCTTGAACAATCAGCTTAATCACGTGACACATGTATCTGACATGAAAGATCTCTCTTAATGGTGTGTCTCTAATATTTCTAGCAAACATATTGATCGCTACTCCATTATTAGAAGCGTTATCAAATGTGACACTAAAAATTTTATTTTAAATTTTATATTTCCTAAAGATTTTCATCATACACTCAAAAATGGCCGGGCTATCATGAGGATGAAGAATCTCAGAGAATCCTAAAATTTTTTTATTGATTGTTCAGTTAGAATCTACATAGTGGCTCGTGAGACATACATAAAAAGAATCATCATGACTTGTCTATATATCGGACGTTACGGACACCACTCCACTATATGCCATAAATTTTTTAATTATTTTTTGTTTTTCTAACTTATATATCTTTAGTATGTCATTCCTAGATGTGAACATAGCAATCCTATGATAGGAAGACTGAAAATAAGTCTGCATGATTCGTACTACCATTGGATCTTCCGAAAATCTGATCGGAAGATTCATCAATGTGATAAGCATGACCATACCATCCTTACCCAACTCACTAGAGTATACGAAGGGAGTAAACTTTAAGACTGAACTCGATCCAGTCTCAAAAAATGCAGTGCCAAGTTGCGTTTGCCTAGGATCTAATGGTCCATATTTTTTGGTGCATAATTCGGCATGCCTCTTAACGTGCCCAGTCCCAAATGAACTCTTACATGTTAAAAGTTTCATATAATATTTGCACTGTGTCATTTCTTATTCCTCACCCCTAACATTTTTTTGTGTTATGATTTTAAAATGAGTCCAAACTACAGAAGTACTCCTGGTTTTTTGTTTTTTAGAATTTTGGGTTGAGACGACTGGAGAAACTAACGTTTTAGCAGTCTCAGACCTCTGTGTAATATTTTCATTTTCTAAATTTAAATACGTGTCAGATATATTTGTCATTTTTTATGATTTTTATTTTTCCTAATTTTTTTCTAGAGAGAGAAACTATAGAGAGAGTGAGAGGGAGAGAGAGTAAAAAAGAATAAAATAAATTACCTGGTAAAAGCAGTGAGGTCAGTTACGTGTACGGTGCACCGTAGTCAAGCTCTAATGTTCAAAACTTAAGTCGAGTTTCACGAAAATCCAAGCCGAAAGCAAAATCCCGAGGCCCGAGAGAGAGAAGTAAAGTTTTTGTGAGAGAACGAGAAAGATTTGAGAGAATTTTTGTTTTTGAAAAACATAAATTTTAAAGGGAGGGGGATAGAATTTATAGATTAAAGAGATTAATTTTTTATAAAAAATAGATATTTTTTTTATATTTTTTTGAATTTTTAATAATTATTTAGGGGGCAGAATCATGAGAACCGTTGGATTCTGTCCCCTAGCCGTTGGAGACGAATCCAACGGCTGAAAATAAATATTATTAGGATTTTTTTATTTTTTTTCTTTTGGGGACTTGGTCGGTTCGGGGCAAACCGGCAAAGGGCCTCGTGGAGCCTAACCCTAGCTCGACCGCGCGAGTGAAACCGGCACGGGCATAACCTGTGCGGGTGTGCCATGCCACGGGCAGAACTGTGCCGGGACAGTCACGGCACAGGCCATGCAAGGCACGGCACGGCACGAGCTAGGCACGGCACGGCACGAGCTAGGCACGGCACGGCACGAGCTAGGCACGGCACGGCACGAGCTAGGCACGGCACGACACGGCTCGTGCCTAACCCGGACACGGTTATTTTTTCGTGCCGGTCCGGCCCGGCCCGGTTGACACCTTTAATTTTACATCAATATTCAATTTATTATTATTAAATTTATTATATAATATTATTTTTTAAATTATTTATATTTTAAAAATAAATTATGAAATTAAAACAAAAAAAAACTCACCAAAAAATAATTAATAAAGGAATTAGTATCATACCGTAAATTGCTTCGTTGTAAATTCTAATCTCGAGGTAAGTTGCATTGTTGCACATGCATACTCACACAATTATCTATCTCTTATGCTTAAGTATAAATTATAAATCAAAATTAACAAAAAATAATATATATAATATTTATATTACAAAGGATAAATTAGAGTGAGTGCTAATACTAAGAGAGACTGTGAAAGTCCAGAAGAAGAAAATAAAATTGAGAATGAATTTTTAAATTTCTTCATCTCTAATTATAGAGAAGAAAATTCAAATTTTTTTAAAAAATAATTTTTTTTATATTTTGGGAATTTATTTTAATTAAATAATGGCTAGAATTCATGATAGCTGTCAGATTTCGGCAACAATAGATGTTGGAATCAACCAGGCAACTACTATACACTAATATTAAATTTTTAATTTTTTTAATAAACATGTCGACATGGACAGTGACAAACACAACCTGTAATTAAAGATGTCAAATGAGTTGGGTGACCTCTGCACGGCATGTGGTCTTACTCAGTTAAACAATGCAAGGCCCACAATGACACGGCCTATTCCTTGCTATGGGCCGGGCTGAGCTACCCCTTGGCATGATTTGTGTTGTGCTGGGCTAACATGAACCATGTTTCATGCTGGTGCAGTCATGACCCATGTGTCTAGACCGAGAGCATGATAAATTAGTTCGGGTGACAGCCCGATGGGATCCCAGTCAGGAGGTCTCCCGGGTCATTTTATTTTTTTATATTTTTTTAAATTCGATTGCCTCGTTATGAGGTGGTTCATTTTTAAAAAGAATTCAGTCACATTGTTGTTTTTTTACACATGGCATAGTTAGCATGGCTGTGCTCACATTGCTGTGCATAACAAGGTACGACCCATTTGACATAACTACTTATCATTTTCATTGTCGGAGCTCATTACGTGAAAATACAATAGGTGACAAGGGAGATGTGACCGCCCAATTGCAAATAGTTACATAATTAATATCCGGCTTATGTGGACCATCAAAACCAAAGTGATCACCTGATGGAACATGATCAGTGACCCATGAATTGACCATAGTCGGTCCAGGGTCACAGTGCTAGTAGACCATGACACCTGGTCAAACATACAAGTTGTGTCCGACCAAACATTAGGCATGATTTGCACTAGCCCAATGTTACTCGAGCCGTGCCATAAGCCGACATGGTCCAGGACCAGTCATGGTTTTGGATCATGTTGGGCTAGAGACAATTGAACTGTGTCATGCCGCTGGTTGTGCTTGGTCCACCTGACTTGGTTGACACATTTATTAGTCACTAATTTATAAACAAACTAAAAAATTCTAGATCATAATGTTATTAATATTTATGAATATCTATTAGAAAGAAAATCATATTAGAATTTTTCATCATTCTCACTAATTTTGTATGATTAAGGTTTCATATTGTAATTTTTTTTTATTTTATATTTTAATTATTTTATAAAATAATATTAATTTATTTTTTAAAAATATAGAAATCATTGGAACAAATAATGTTTTAGAGTATATATCTGATAACCCTAGTATATATTATACAACTCATGAGATTATAAAATTGATATCTAATTCTAGTAAATACAAAGTAAAATTATTAGTATAAGAATAAATATATATTCTTATTAGTTAAAAATATATATATTTTTATATAATAAAAATATTCCTAAGTATTATGAGAGGTATGATTTTAATTATAAATTATTTTATCAATTAAAAGCTCTCATCTATTCTTTCTTATCGTATTTTTTTAGATCTTATGGCGTGTTGAATGATTAGACCTAACTCTCATTTAGTGTTGATTATTGAGATATTTTATATCCAATGACCAAGAATAAACTCTTTGTTTGAATTCTTATTTATTTACCGGAATCTCATGGATGAAGAATAAATCAGTTAGATGTGAATACTATTTTTAGATATGAAGCTCACTGTCACTATTCACTTGCTGCTCACTGCTGCCATGACATCCGCTGAGTGTCACGATGCTCACTGCTGTCTGCCAGTGCTGCTATGCCTTATGTCTAATGCCTCGCCCTCACACCTAATGTGGTGCCTGGTGCGATGTGAGTCACCAGTCACGAGTGGAGTGTGTCTACGTTCCGTCCAAACCAGAGGGGCAACCCGGCACGTAAGTGCAACTACGAGTCGTGTCATTAAAGTTAAACTTATATTTTTTATATAAATAATGATATAAAATAAATAAATTTAAAATATTAATTTTTATTTATCATTTTATTTATTAGGTGGGGAGGGGCAGGGATCAGGGCTAAGGATTTTCTTCCTTGTACCTGCCCCACCCAACATGAAGCAAATTGTTTTGCTACGTCTTCGCCATGCCAACCCTTCATGGTAGGGAATTCCTGCCCTGCTCAGTTGGGTGTAGGTGGCGTGGGTCAAAGTCAGAGCAAATTTCCATCCCTACAAAATACTTAATAATCAACACCTAAATATGTATTATTTTTTTAGTAACTTTATTGTGTGTGACTACTAGTATTAGATATCAACTTTAGAATCTTATGTATTATTTAATAAGTACTAAAGTTATAAGATATTTATGCTCTTAGATATTGTCTGTTCTGCTGATTTCTATATTTTTTATAAAATTAACTTTTTTAGTTTAATGAATTAATTGAAAAATAAAAAAAATTCATGATATGAAACTATACTTATACAAAACTAGTGGAAATGATAAGAAGTTCTAACTTATTTTCCTACCTAATAGGCCTTCTAATATGGGTTATAAATATTTATAAAATTAGGGTCTAAAATGTTAACTTGACTAGAAATGAATCACTAAGTTTGAAATAAAGACACTTAAATATATACTTAATATGGTTTTCTAGCTTTTCTATTGGAAGTTATATAGGTCTGAAGAAATTATTATGAGTTTTATTCTCTAGATTTTCTATAGTAATGAATTTTTTTAGTTTGTACAGCTTTATCTGATTTTTCCTATTGGAAGAATTCACTTTTTTTTAAAATGTTGATAAAAATTTTTATCAAATATGGTCTTAGATTAAAATTTTTGATATTCTTAGACATTTAAAAAAATAAAAAAATTGAGAAGGGTACTAAGCACTCGTAGCATGGATAGATGCTTGACCTATCTCATATCAAGTTTTTTCAGCATATTCGACAATTATTTAGTTGCCTTAGATTCGTCTCTAATATAAATTTTGATAAAATGATTGTCACATATTATAATTTTTAACATATTAATATATCATGATGATTGAATGTGAAATTATAAAAAAAAATTGCTAAATATTGTCAAGTTATAAATAATGTCACATACGACTAGCTCTCGTGATTTGGGCTGGATATCAAAATAATCTTGCGTCATCTACTTTCATATTTTCCTGGCACTTTTTATTGCTAATCAATCCACATATATCTTCATGAATTTCCAAAGAGGATTTCAATTTTATATTTTAATTCTATTTAGTTGTATTGTATATGCATGTTTGAGATTTATGCGATGCTATGTCAATTTTTATATATAAATCTTGGATGTTCGAACTAGTTTGCTTACATCTCGACTAATCACATTGAGAGAAGAACCTTGCCTCTTAGGTTTGATCTCATAAATTTGAGCAAAAGAAATTTATCTTATTAATATTATGAATAATTTTATGGATGTCCATAAAATCTTCATTAATTTCTTAATTATTGATATTCATGTGATTCTTATTATTCATAAATTAATGTATATTAATTGGCATGGATTAATATGTATTTATTGGTATATTTAATATGTATTCATGTATTAAACCCTATAAATAGGGAATTTTTGTATGAGTCATAATATACTTGAATGAATAAGAAATCTCTATCATGTTTCTCCTATATCTCTCACTCTCTTTTCTTTCTATTTTATAATACGTCATCAACACAAAGTTTTGTTGGATTTTCAAGAGATATATTGAAGAATATGAAACTTTTCTTGTGGGATCCTCAATCGGTAATAATGATACGTGTCTAACAGATAGTGCATCAATGCATATATACTTAATGATAATTTTTTTTTCTTTTTTAATAATGCAAGGATTAGATGTAAATATAATATCGGGTACTGCAAAATTAATTGAGGGCTCCGGAAGAGCTAATATATTGTTATCCAGAGGAATAAAAATTCATATTGATGATGTATTATATTCTATAAACTTTCAAAAAAATTTATTGAATTTTAAAGATATTCGACGAAATAGATATCATATTGAGACTACGAATAAAGACAACACTTAGTATTTATATATTACCAACGTTGTCTCGGGTAATAAAAATATATTGAAAAAATTATTTTTTTTTCTGGTTTGTACTACACATACATAAGCACAATTAAGGCACATGTCATAGTAAATTAGAAGTTTACTGATGAAAATAATTTTATTGTTAGGCATTACCGATTGAGATATCCTGGGTCTATAATGATGCAGAGAATCATTAAATATTTAAGTGGTTATATTGAAAAATTAAAAGATTTTTTCATCCAATGAGTTTTTATGTACTACTTGTTCTCAAGAGAAATTAATTATAAAGCCATTACCAACAAAAATAAGGACAAAACTCATTATATTTTTGTAAACATATACAAAGTGATATATGTGGATCTATTCATCCATCTTGTAAACTATTTCGATATTTTATAATTTTGATTGATGCATCAATGAGATGATCACATGTCTGTTTATTATTAACACATAACCAAGTAATTGCTAGATTGTTTGCTCAATTAATACGGTTATGGGCTCATTTTTTAGATTATCTGATTAAGTCAATTCGTCTTGACAATAATGAAAAATTTACTTCTCAAGTTTTTAATAATTTTTGTATATCTATTGAAATAACTAATAAACATCCTATAACATATGTTAATACACAAAATGATCTAGTAGAATAATTTATTAAATACTTTCAATTGCTTGCAAGATCTTTACTAACGAGAATGAAGCTCCCAGCTTCTGCTTGGGGCCATATTATTTTGCATGTAGCGGTACTGAATCATATTAGAACAATAAATTATATCGAGTTTTCTCCTTACAATTAGTTTTTAGTCGAAAATCAAATATTTTTTGGATATACAATATATGTATTGATTACTCCATAACTTACTAAGATGAGTCTTCAAAGAAGATTAGGAATACATATTAGATATGAATCTCAATCGATAATTAAATATTTAGAACTATCAACTAGAGATTTATTTATGAGTTATTTTGCTGATTATCATTTTGATGAATTAAATTTTTTAACTTTAAAGAAAGAATACAAATTGTTGGAAAAAATTATTAGTTTGAATTAATTATTGTTGTCTCATCTTGACTATTGCACAAAGGAATGTAAACTAAAAGTTTAAAAGATTATTCATTGGTAAAATTTAGTAAATTAATTATCAGATATATTTACTAATCTGAAAAGAGTAACTACATCTCACATACCAGTTACTAATGTACTAGTTAGAATTGAAGTCCCTGTAGGACAATTTGTTGCTAATGAACATGAAGCATCAGTGAAACATGGTTGATCAGTTAATTTCAAAGATAAAAATCCTTGGAAAAGAAAAGAATTAAAAGATCAAATTGAGGAATTGATGGCTTTAGAAGAGTCCCCAGTTATAATTCTGAAAAAAATTCAAGTACCTGAAATTTATGATAATCAAGATATCTCGATAAATTATGTCACGACTGGTCAAAGGTGGACTCGGAATAAAATTGACGTTGATGATATATTTGCTTATAATGTGCCACTCAACATTATTAATGACAATAATGATCTTGAGCCAAAATCTGACATAGAGATGATTGTTCAAAATTGAAAGATACAATTAAAGCAAAATTGAATTCTCTTTTAAAATATAAAGTTTTGGTCCTATTGTATGTACACCTGATGGTGTCAAACCTGTAGGATACAAATGAATATTTATGCTAAAATGAGACGCAATAAATAAAGTTGTCAAATATAAGACATGATTAGTTATATGAGGATTCTCTCAAAGATCTGACATTGATTACGAAGAAACGTATTTCTTTGTAGTGGATGCAACCTAAGAAGCACGGACATGGACACGGGGATATCATACGCCAGGATACGGGGATACGATACGTCAGGATACTGAGACATGACAAATTCAAAAAAACTAGGATACGAATAGGACTAGGATACGGTATGATAAAAAAATAAAAATTATTATTTATAAATATTAGGTATTTTATAAAATAAAATAATATATTTTATTTTATTAAATAAATATTTTTTTTTATTTTATTAAATCAAAATATTTTATTTTATTTTATAAGATAATATTTATAATTGTCTTATTTTATAAAATAATATTTAATAAGAATCTTATATTATATAAAAATATAATTTTTTTATTTTATAAAAATCAAGCCCACCCCCCACCCCCCCACCCCCCTCCCACCCCTCCTGCCTCCCACAAATTGCACCCTATCTCTCCACGGAATCGCGCACTCCCCTTACCTCCCACAAATTGCACCCTCCTCTCCACAAATCACGCTCGCTCCCTGTCCCCTCCACAAAATTGTGCCACCCCCGCCGCCCCACAAAATCGTGCTCACTTGCGCCTCCTCATAGAATTGCCCATTGGCCATAATGGGCGAGGTCGGCATGGATACGACAGCCGGCACATCCATCCAATATACCATGTGGCGTATCGGATACAGATTGATCAACGATATGCCATGTGGCATATCAGACACATATTTGTGTCGTGTCCGAATATTCGACATACAGACACGCCTATAGGGAACCGTATTCGTGCTTCCTTGGATGCAACTATTTTTCAATATTTAATTTGTCTGACAATATATGAAAAACTTAGTATGTGTTTAATAGAGATAATTATGGTTTATTTATATGGATCACTTGACAGTGATATTTACATAAAAATCCCAGAAGGATTAAAATTGCATGTAATACATGATTCAGGTTTTTCAGAACATTACTCGATAAGATTATGTATATCTCTATATGAGTTTAAACAATCTAGACGCATGTGGTATAATTGTCTTAGTGAATATTTATTGTAAAAAGGGTATAAGAATGATCTCATTTGTCCATGTGTATTTATTAAGAGATCTGGATTTGAGTTCGTTATAATTATAGCATATGATGATGACCTGAAATTTATTAGAACTACAAATGAGCTTTTAGAAGCAGTATGTAACTTAAAGAAAGAATTTGAGATATAAAATATTAGAAAAACAAAATTTTACCTTGGTTTGCAGATTGAACATTTATAGAATAAAATTTTTGTTAATCAATCAGCTTATATATTAAAGGTATTGAAACGATTTTATATGGATAATGTTTATTCATTGAGCACTCTAATGGTTGTAAGGTCATTAAATGTGAATAAAAATTCTTTTCGACCTCAGATGGGTGTTGAAGAACTTCTTGATCCTGAAGTATCATATTTTAGTGTTATTGGAGCATTAATATATCTTACAAGTCATACACGACATGATATATTATTTTCTATAAATTTATTAGTATTATATAGTTTTTGATCAACAAGAAGATATTGGAATGAAGTTAAACATATAGTGAGGTATCTTCGAGGCATGATATATATATGAGCCTATATTATTTCAATCTACTCGAATTATTTATTGGTTATGCAAATATAAAATATATGTTTGATCCTCATAATGCTCGATCATAAAGGGCTATTTGTTCACATGTGATGATACAGCCATTTCATGATATTTTATTAATTATTGTCACATCTTCTAATTATGCTGAGATTTTAGTAATTCATGAAGTAAATCAGGAATATTTTGTCAAGTTGTGTAATACATCATATTTTAGGGTCACGTTGTTTGTCTTTTAGCAAGAAAGTCCTGATGACCTTGTATGAAGATAATGCTACATCCAATGTTCAATTTAAAAATAAGTACTTTAAAGGGGATATAGCAAAACATATATCACTAAAATTTTTTTCTCACTTATGATTTACAAATGAAGGGTGATATTAATGTTTAATCGATTTGTTTACATAATAATCTAACAGATTTATTCACCAAGACTCTACCCACATTAATATTTGAAATGCTAGTTCATATCATTGGAATGTGCAGACTCATATTTAAAGTGATGTTTTATATTGTATTCTTTTTTTCTTCCCAATAGTTTTGTCCTGCTGGATTTTATTGGTAAGATTTTTAATGAGGCAGTATTATCGACATCTAATGGGGAGTATTATGAATAAAATTATGGATGCCCATAAATTCTTCATTAATCTTTTGATTATTGATATTATTTTGATTCTTATTATTCATCGATTAATGTGTATTAATTGACATGGATTAATGTGTATTCATTGGTATATACGATATATTCATGTATTAAATCCTATAAATATGAAACTTTTATATGAGTCACAATATACTTGAATGAATAAGAAATCTCTGTTCTTTTTCTCTTATATCTCTCACTTTTCTGTGTTTATATTTCATAATAATTAAGAGTTTGGGGTCAAACCCATGATATTTGAGTAACTTACTATCATGAGACAAACTCCTACTAATTTGACTAATTTTTGAGAGAGTGTTCATGATTTTAATAAATGATATATATATATATATATATATAGTATCATATTCAGATGGGTTGTCTTGTATAGTTTGAATGAGTAGATGAAAATATATGCGGTTTAAATTACGAAATATTTAGATTGATAACTTTTTGAAGAATATAAAAAAATATATGCATATATTAATTTTGATAAAAATAGTATTTATATATTTGTGTTAGTTGAATTTTTGCAAGAATTAGATGATTATGTTATTTGTAAAATTAAAATTAATGAGGCATCCTAATAATGTGGAGAAAATATTTTGATGACTAGACATTATGTTGGATCATACTTAATTATTTATCTAATGTAGATATTCTTCTATATATTGATATATTTATATGAGCTTCAGACAAAGTATGTGGGGAGATAATTCAATTCATCACATTATCTTCCATCATGTCTTTTTCTTAAATCTTTGATAATAGAATAAAGTTGAATGGTGGCTTCATAAGCTATACCAAACAAAACCAAAAAGTTTGCAAAAATGGGCTCATGGAGGAGGTATTGATAGTTCAAAATTCAGTTGATTGTGGAGATCTCGAAACATTATTGACCCCTCCCCTATCCTGGGAGTGGGAGGAAATGGTAGACATTATCTGCATTTTTGTAGCAGTTGTAAACCTAAATCAATTTTGTAAAGGTTTCAACTACTGTGCAGGCTCTAGAGACTGCAATGCAGCATTATGATGCATACATGGATAATAGGGATGCTAGGAATGGAAAGAGACCTGGTGGCCATTTCTAACTCGTTATGATTGCGTTGTCATAGGGCTTAATTATTCTTCTGCATTCAATGGTCGTAATTTTTTCTGTTCTATTGCTAAATCGTGCTCAATTAAGACACGTAAGCTGAATATTTCATGCATTATTTGCTGTTTCAAAACATGCTAGTGCAAATTTATATGACCTGTAATGTAAGCTTAGTAAATCCTACAATCTTTTCCATGACAAAGTGTTGCTGCAACAAAGCCCCGCCAGGGAATGATTGATTCAATGACAAGTGGATGTTTTGGTACTTGAGCAATATCAACTTTTTCCAGCTTGCAACTGGGGGGTGGGCTTATTTTGTGAAGCGACATGCTCCTGATTTTAGTCTCACATAATATATAATTCTTATTTTTATTTTTAAGTATGATGTATCTATCAATTAATAAGATCAAGTGATCATGATGCACCAATTGTCAAAATGTTTGTATGTATGTGCATCAAGCCTTTGTTGTTGGGATTGGTTTGCAGCAGTTCAAAGGAAGAACTGATATACATATGATGTAGTTCAATTATTTATGATTAGTTTTAAAAACTAGCCTGTTATTTCTAGTAATTTTTTTTAAGACTAGTGTAAAATAACATACGAATATGAACATGGCAAAATGTGATGCTGAAAATAAAATAAGTACATCAAAGCCACTTCTGCGCATGCTATTACACCAGTTTCCCTCAAATAGGTGAAAAGTGTATTACTTGATGTTTAGATTATCATTTTGATAAAACAGGTTCCCTCAATTTGCATGAGGAGAACTCATTCCAGAAGAATTATGGAAGCATTACGTGGAATAAGCCATTCTTATCTTATCTTGACCCCCTTGTAAAGTAATTAGAACTAGAAGGTCTCAAGTAAAATTGGTTCCCTTCCTTATCACATCTTTATCTTATTTGCAAGATCTTTTAAATCAATTATCCAATCCTTTTATTGATTTGACAAAAGTTATAAAATCATATATACTAGCTACAATTATCCTTGCTTGGATTGAAATTCCAATGATATTTCAGAGTTTGAGTAGTATGTCATCATCTTCTTATAATTATTCTTTTTCTTTTTCTCATTCCTCAATCTCTACTACTTTTTTTTCTTATTTTTATTCTATTTCTTACTTTTTTTTTCTTTTTTTATTATCATTCTTTTATCTTTTATTATTATTATTATTATTATTATTATTATTATTATTATTATTATTCGATCTCTTCTTTTTTTTTTCTTTTTTTTCTTCTTTTTCACTTTTTTCTTTTTTTTTCTTTTATGTTTTTTTGTTTCCCTTTTATTATTATTATTATTATTATTATTATTATTATTATTATTATTATTATTATATGGCTACTTCATATTATTATTATTATTATTATTCTTTTTTTTCTTATTTTTTTTTCTTCTTCCTATTCCACTTATTCCAATTCTTGTTGTTTTTCTTATTCTACTTATTTATGTTCTCATCAATATCATCATCTTCATTTTGTATTTTTTTTATTCTTCATGTTCTTTTTCTTCTTCTTCTTCTTGATCCTCTTACTCTTCATTCTCCTATTTTTCCTCATACTCCTTCCATTATATGTTTTCCTTATTTTTCTTCTTCTGCTTGATAACTATCTTCTTCTCTTCTTTCTTATTTTTGTTCTTATTACTAATTACATATTTTCTTCTTTTTCTTCTACTCATTTTATTTGTTCATCTTCTTTATCTTTCTACTTCTCTTTTGTTATTATTCAATGGCTTCTTTCTCTTTTTCTTCTATTACTTTTTTATCTTCCTCATCCTACTCTTCTCCTCCTACTCATCTTCTTCATATTCAATATTTTTTTCATTTTCTTCTTTTTCTTATTCTTCTTTTTTTTATTCTTCTTCCTTATATTTTTTTTCTTATTCTTCCTTACATTTTTCTTCTTCATCTTGATTTTCTATCTCATCATCATCATCATCATCATCATCAACTTTTTTTTTTCTCTATTCTTTATTTACTTATTATTGTTATTAATGTTCTTGTTCCTAGAAATATTTTTTACTATTCTACTTCTTCTTCTTGTTTTTGCTTCTACTTGTTCTTCTATTTTTTATGCTTATATTTCTTTTTCTACTTCTACTTCTTATTTTATTTCTTATTATTCTTTGTCTTCATCTTTCTCTTCCTCTTTTTCACATTCTTCTTTTTCTTCATTTTTCTCTCATTCTTCCTTTTCTTATTCTCACTCTTACCCATCCTCATGCTTCCTCCTCCTCCTCCTCATCTTTTACTTCTATTTCTTTTTATTATTTTTTTTTCAACTAATTCATCTTCTTCTTTTTCTCATCTTCTTCTATTCTTCTTCTTTCAAATCTTCTTTTATCATTATTCTTCTTCCAAATCTTCTTCTTCCAAATCATCATCATCTTTTTTTTTTTCATTTCTTTTTCTTCTTTTTCATTATTTTTTTATTCTTTTTTTTTTTCATCTTCATCTTTCTATTCTTCGTCTTTTTTCTTTCTTCTTGTTTTTGCTTCTACTTGTTCTACTTTTTATGCTCATCTTTTTTCTTCTTTTTCTTTTTCTACTTCTACTTCTTATTTTATTTCTTATTATTCTTTATCTTCCTCTTTTTCACATTCTTCATTTTTCTCTCATTTTCTTCTTTTTCTTATTCTCACTCTAACCCATCCTCCTTCCTCATCCTCCTCCTTCTCATCTTTTAATTCTATTTCTTTTTATTATTATTTTTTTCAACTAATTCCTCTTCTTCTTTTTCTCTTCTTCTATTCTTATTGTTTTGCCAAATCTTCTTCTTCTTTCAAATCATCATCATCATCCTTTTCTTTTTCTTTTCTTTTTCTTCTTCTTTTTCATTATTTTTTTCTATTTTTTTTTTTTCATCTTCATCTTTCTATTTTTCATCTTTTTTTTTTTCTTCTTTCTTTTCCTATTCAACCTCTTCTTTCCATTCTAATTATTCCTTCTCATGAATATTCTTTTTCTTTCTTCCTTCTTTCAGTTATTGTTATTCTTCTACTTTTTTTATTTTTATACCTCCTCTTTCTCAACTTTTTACGGATCTTCCTCTTCCAATTCCTCAACTTATTCTTCTACTTTTTATTCTTCTTGTTCTTCTTCCAAGTATTTTTCTTCTACATGTTCCCCATATATTTTTCTCTTGCTACATCTTCTTATTCTTATCTTTTTTTTTCTTCATCATTTTGTTATATTTCATTTTATACTCCTTGTTTTTTAATATTCTTTTTCTTCTTGGATTTAATAATAATAATATTATTCTTATTTTTTTTCCTCTTTTTCTTTCTCATCCTCCTTCTTCATGCTTCTCATCATCATCATCATCATCATCATCATCATCATCATCATCATCATCATCATCATCATCATCATTATCTTCTTTTTTATCATCATCATCAACTTGTCATTCATATTCTTTCTCTGATTTTTCTTTGTAGTCTTTTTCTGCTTGTTCATGTACTTCCTCTTCCTATGATCCTATTTTTCTCATTCTCCTAATTTTTCTTCTTATTTTTCCTATTTTGCTTTCTCTCTTGTTGTGCTTATTCTTCTTCTTACAACTCTTTCTATTTTTGTTCTCCTAGTATTTCATCTTTCATCTTCTTACTCTCTTCTTCATTTACTTATTATTAATATTAATATTATTTATTTTATCGTTATCATTGTTGTTCTCCATATCATTATTATTATTATTACTATTCTTGTTTTTTATTATTTTCTTCTTTTTTTTTCTCAATCTTATTGTTCATATTATTATTATTCCTTTTCTCCTGCTTCATCTTAAACTTTTTTTTTCTTTCATCCCTTGTTATTTTTTTATTCAATTTAATTCTTGTCTTTCTATTCATCATCATCTTCTTTTTCATCTACTTGTTGTTCTTCATTTTCTTATTCTATTTCTTATTCGTTTTCTTTATATTATTCATCTTCTTCATCTTCTTTTTTTTCATCATCAACATCATCATTATCTTCTTCTTCTTCCTCATCTTTGTCTTCCTCATCTCCTTGTCTACCCTTATTCTTATTCCTTTTTATTATTCTTCTTCCTCTTCTTCTTCCTTTTATTTTTCTTCTTTATTCTTCCTATTTCTATTCTTTTTATTCTTCTTCCTATTCTTAATCTTTCTCTTATTTTTATTTTTTTTTCCATTCCTTAAACCTTCTTTTAATTCCCCTTCTTATATTTCTTCTATTCCTTCTTTATTTTTTATTTTTCTTTTTCTTCATCTTTAATTTCATCTAATTATTATTATTTTTCTTCTTTTTAATCATCGTCTTATTCTTTTCTTTTTTCTTCTACTTTTACTTTTATTTTTTTTTTCTTTATCTTATTTTTTTTCTTGAAATTCTTATTCTATTACTACTACTGCTTCTTCTTTTTCTTCTTTTTCTTCTTTTTCTTCTTATTCTTCTCATTCTTTTCTTGTCCAATTTTTTTTCTTCTCATTCTTATTCTTTTTCTTTTACCTCTTCTTCATTTACTTCATGATCATCATCATCATAACCTTCTCATCTTTTTGTTATTTATCTTATTCTTCTATTTTTATTTTCTTCTTCTTCTTCTTCCTCGTCATTTTCCTTCTTCTTTTCATTCACCTCCCCTTTTGTTTTCTTCTTCATCTTCCACTTTCTCATATTCTTCTAATAATTCTTCTTATACTTTTTCATATTCTTCTTATTTTTCTTCTTTATCTTCTTTTTTTTTTCTCTTTTTATTTTTTATTTTCATTTATTTTTTTGATACTTTCTTCTTCTTCTTCTTCATCTTCAACTTATTCTTCTTATTTTTCATCATCATCATCATTAACATCTTCTTCTTATTCTTCTTCCTCTTTCTCTCCCTTTCTCTTCATCTTTCAATTTCTTTTTCTGTTCTTCCTTTTTCTCTTCCTATTCTTTTTCCTCTTTATCTTCCTCTTCTTCATCCTCTTTATCTTCATCTTCTTCTTCCTCTTTATCTTCCTCTTCTTCTTCCTCTTTATCTTCCTCTTCTTCTTTCTCTTTATCTTCTTCTTCTTCTCTTCTTCTTTATCTTCATCATCTTCTTCTTCTTTATCTTCATTATCATCATCATCATCATCATCATCATCATCATCATCTTCTTCTTCTTCTTCTTCTTTATCTTCCTCTTCGTCTTCCTCTTCTTCTTCCTCTTTATCTTCCTCTTCTTCTTCCTCTTTATCTTCTTCTTCTTCTTCCTCTCTCTCTTCCTCTTCTTCATCCTCTTATTCTTCTTCTCTACTTTTATTGTTCCTTTTCTTATTATTCTTCTTCATCTTGTTCTCTATTTTTCTTTCTTATTGGTCTTTGTCATTTTTTTATTTTTTTTGTTTTTTTTCATCTTATTTTTAATTATCTTTTTTTTTTCTATTATTTTTTTTCTTATTCTCTTACTACTGCTATTACTATTACAACAACAACTACTACTACTACCACTACTACTATTACTTTTTTTTCTTTCTCTTTTTATTATTATTATTTTTCTCTTCAATTTATTTTTTTTTATTCTTCAGTCTCTTCCTATCCCTCTAATTTTTTTTAATCATAAAATATTCACTCATCAATTTATTGGTGATAATAACATGAAGATGCATAGATTATACAATTAAGAATAAATTAATAAAAACTAACCTAAGGTTCCTAATATCCACTTTTACTTGAAAACTAAAAAAATTTACTAAAATTTTAAAATATAGTTATGAAAACGGGTGAGGGAGAAAGATATATAGGTACCCAAACCACAAAATGGAAAAGTAAAGCTTGAAATTAATATGTTTCTATTTCATATAGAGGTGTCAAACGAGTTGGCTGGCCCGGCCCAGCCTGATTTTTTCGGGCCCAATTGGGCAGGCATGCCGTGCTAGGCAAGGCACGATTCTGTATAGGTCAGGCCCAGCACGAGCCCGTGGCCAAAATCTGGGCTTAGGAAAAAACCCTAATTATTTAAAAAAATTAGGGTTTTGGCAAAACACTGCCGCGCCGCTGTCGCCCTGTTTGGGCTTGCTGATTTTTGCCCATCGGGTGTCGTTCGTCGTCCCCCTCCCCCCATCGTGACCATGCTCGGTGCATGTTCACCCGTGCAATTCTCACGTGCCAGGCACTCATTTCATGCCTTGCACAACACGTGGGCTGAAATTCCTTTACCTGGCATGGCACAACTGATGCCGAGGGTGCACTTGGCCCTGGCCTGGGCATGACACTATAGCATGCCATGCCGGGCTAAAGCTGAGCCCGGGCTAGCCTGACCCGTTAGACACCTCTAATTTCATATGCATATGGGATCATCTCTCGGATCAAGCCCTTTGCTAATTGGATGGCCCTTTTCAAACTAGTGATGGTAACTTTTCTATCCATTGTTCTAGGAATGAAGTCATATGTACCAGATATTTTAATCTTGTCACCACTAATCTAGTTGATTTCCATCAAATTTATTCCACTATGACTAACAACTAATCCTATTGATTCATTAGTAATAACAATGATCAAGGGTTTGAAGTACTATTCCTTTTAATTTTGAAACCTTCCCATAGTTCAATATGGTCCATATTGATTCACCAAATTGATAATTGCATATTAAAAGGGCCTTTGCAATTTCTGTGAATAATAGGGATTGTCAATTAAATTGGACTAGATCACATCTATTGCTCTCATTTGCTTTTCTAGTATTTTTTATAACTACGACCAATCTATCATTCAACTTAAAAAAATTATTATGCTGAGGCGAAACTTTGATTCTAGCTTGTGATTCTTCAACAAAAGTCTTAATGACAGCTTCCCCCTTGTTGACTGTGCTTCCTCCTTGCTGATTGTGCTTCCATATGATGCACTGGGAATAAGAATCACCCTCCTTCTTTGTCCATAATCAAGATCCAGTTTTGATCCGGTTTATAGTTCTAGATCTAGAATATAAATGATCAACTATTTGCAAATAAAGCAAAATTCGAAGTCCGCCATCTCTAGAAATGGTCGTGTTCTTATTTTTAAATATGACAGTGCTTTTACTTTTCCTTCTTCTATTTTTTCTACTTTTCCTTCTTCTATTTTTTCTACTTTTCCTTCTTCTTCTACATATTTTCTTTCTTATTCTTCTTCTACTTCTACTGATACTACTACTACTACTACTACTACTACTATTTCTTCTTCTTTATTATCATCATCATCATCATCATCATCATCTTCTTCTTCTTCTCCATCTTCTTTTTCTTCTCATTCTCCATATTCTTCTACTTCTTCTTCTTCATCATCTTCTCCTTCTTCTTCTTATTATATCTTTTTCATTTTATTCTTTTTATCCTTTTTTTTATTCTTCTTCTTCTCCTTCTCCTCCTTATTCTTCTTCTTAATCTTTATCTTCTTCTTTTCTTCTCCTCCTCCTCCTCCTCCTTATCCTCCTCCTCCTCATCCTCCTCCTTTTTTTCCATCTTATTCTGATTACTATTATTATTTTTTTTATTCCTATCCTCCTCCTTATTATTATTATTATTATTCTTCTTCTTTTTTCTTCTTCTTCTTCTTCTTCTGCTTCAAATTCTTCTTATTCTTATTTTTCTTCTTTTTCTCCTCATCCTTTTCCTTTTCTTCTTCTTTATATTATTATTATTATTATTATTATTATTATTATTATTATTATTATTCTTCGTATTATTATTCTTCTTCTCATTCTCCTAATTCTTCTTCTCCTTATTATTATTATTATTATTATTATTATTATTATTATTATTATTATTATTCTTATTATTATTCTTCTCCTTCTCATACTTCTTCTTCTCATACTTCTTCTTCTTGTTCTTCTTTACAAATTCTTCTACTTCTTCTCCTTATTTTTTTTATTTTTATTCTTTTTATCTATCTTCTATTTCTTCTTTTTATTTTTTTTCTTTTTCTTCTTATTCTTCTTCTTATTCTTCATCTTTCTCTTCTTCCTCCTATTCTTCTTCCTCTTCTTTTTGTTCTTCTTCTCAATCTTTTTATTATTTTTCTTCTCATTCTTTTTTTTTTCTTCTTCTTCTTCTCAATCTTCTTCTTATTTTTCTTCTTCTTGTTGTTCTTCTTTACAAATTCTTCTACTTCTTCTCATTCTTATATTTTTTATTCTTCTTATCTATCTTCTATTTCTTCCTTAGATTCTTCTTATTCTTATTCTTCTTTTTTTAAAGTTGTTTTTCTCTTTATTATTATTATTATTATTATTATTATTATTATTCTCTTTATTCTCTATCATCATCTTCTTCCTCTTCTTTTTCCGCTTCTTTTCCTTCTTCTTCTTCTTCTTCTTCTTCTTCTTATTTTTCTTCTCATTCTTCTTCTTTATACCCCTGCCTCTTTTCTTCTTCTCCATGTTCTTTTTCTCATTCTTCTTTTTCTCCTTCTCCTCATCATCTTCCTTCTTCTTCTTTAACTTATTATACCTATACTTCTTTTTCTTCTTCTCGTTTTTCTGCTCATTCTCCTTCTTTGTCTTCTTCTACTTCTCCATCTTCTTCTACTTCTTCTTCTACTTCTTCTTCTACTTCCTCTTCTACTTATTTTTATTCTTATTCTTTTTATTCGTTTTATTCTTCTTATTTTTTTTATTTTTCTTATTCTTCTAATTCTTCTTATTCTTCTTCTTCTTTTCATTCATCTTATTCTTCTTATTCTTTTTTCCATATTATTATTCTTCATCACCTTCTTCTTATTATTTGTTTTTCTTCTTCTCCTTATTCATTCTTTCTTCTTATCATTATCCTCCTCATTTTTTTTCTTCTTTTTCTTCATTTTCTCTATTTTCTTCTTTTCCTCCTTTTCCTTTTTTTCCTAATTTTCCTCCTTTTCATCATTTTCCTCCTTTTCCTCCTTTTCCTCCTTTTCCTCATTTTTCTCATTTTCCTCATTTTCCTCATTTTCCTCTTTTTCCTCCCTTTCCTCATTTTCCTTCGTTTCCTCTTTTTTTTCCCTTTCCTTCTTTTCCTCCTTTTTCTTTGTTTTTTGTACTCCGTCTCCTTTTTCTTTTGATTCTTCTTCTTTTTTAGCTTCTTGCTCTGCTTCTTCTTTTTCTTCTCCTTCTCTTTCTCATTCTTCTTATTCTACTTATCTTTCTTCATCATCATCTTCTTTTTCTTCTTTTCTCCTCCTCCTCCTCATTCTTCTCCTTTTTCATCTACTTTTTTTTGTACTTCTTCTTATCTTTCTTTTCTACTTCTCGTTTTTCTTCTTTTGATATATTTCATCATCTTTTTATTCTCCATCATCATCATCATCATCATCATCATCATCATCTTCTTCTTCTTCTTCATATTCTCATTCTTCTATTACTTTTTCTTCTTCTTCTACTTCTATTACTTTTTCTTCTTCTTCTACTTCTCTTCCTCTTTCTTCACCTCATTCTTTTTTTTTTCTTCTGCCTCATCTTCTTTTTCTACATATTTTTCTATTTCTTCTCATTCTTTTCTTATGTTTCTACTTTTAATTCTTCTTCTTTTCCTGCTTTACACCCCACTATCCATCTTCTCATTATTATTATTATTATTCTTTTTTTTTTCATCATCATCATCATCTTCTCCTTCTCCTCCTCCTTCTTGTTCTTATTCTTCTTCTTCTTTTACTTTTCTTCTTCTTTTTCTTTATTTTTCTTCTTCTACTTCTTCTACTTCTTTTTCTTTTTCTTCTCCTCCTTCTCCAACTCCTCCTCTTCTTCCTTTTACTTCATTTCCATCTTCTTTTCCTTATTATTTATCTCATTCTTCTTCTTCTTCTTCTCCTTGTCCTTATTCTTCTTCTCCTCGTCCGTATTCTTCTTCTTCTTATTCATCATCATCATCATCATCATCATCATCTTCTGCTTCTTCTTTATCATTTTCATCATCATCATCATCTTCTTTTTTTTCTACTTCTTTTTCTACAATTTCTCATTCTCATTCTATTATTATCTTGATAATTTTGTGCAAGATTGTCATAGTGGATAGTGATATGTAAATTTCTAGCCTCACTCATGCATACCATAAGAAAGAAATGATCACCATTTTGACTATGAAGCATGAGATGAACCTATACATTAAAACTCTATATTTAGGTATGATAATCATCGTGAGTATGATGATTATGAAGTTGAAAGTATGAATACTTTTATATACTAACTCATTCTAAATATCTTAAAAGACTAGTTTCTGATTGGGATGGATATTATGTCGAATATTTTTTCAAGATGTTCAACTTTAGAGTGGGAGTCACATCATCAACGAGATCATTGATAGCCAATCCTCATGGCACACATGGGTATCTGCTGACTCATAAGGTGGTGATAACCCTTATGAATTACTTTTACTTACATGATTCTCACAGGTGAAACTTAAAGAAATATATGTTAATTATGTGAGTATAATACTCATTAAACCAAAATGCAATTGATAACAGACCATGTTAACTTGGGGATTTTATGACATTTGAGATCGAAGAATAAGAGTGTGCAAATGAATCAAATATAAATGATAGTTAATACAATTGCCTAAAAGATGTGTGATTATAAATGACTTTAGAGTAGAGATGAATTATTATCTCGATGGTGATGTATAAAATAGACAACTATGAAGAAACCACTATTAGGATGTGCTCAATGGTGAATAAATCATGAACCTAAGATTTTCTAATAATTTGAATACCTATTTCATTAAAGATGAGTCGTCTCATCATTGAATAATTAAAATTATTATATAATCTTTATTCTTTATGATATAGATATCTAGATGAAAGTCTATTTTACTTTTTTAATGAAACTAGTATAATTATTTCAAAATACAATGTAAATTTCTATTTTAAACTAGTACAATTATTGGACAATTATTCTTTATGATATAGTTCCAAACTAGTACAATTATTTCAAAATACAATGTAAATTTCTATTTTAATCTTCCTAATGATCGAATCTAAATTTTATGAATGTCATTCGTGCCATCTTTGATTTCTTTCATTCCATATGTAGTAAATGGCAGCACCAAATATAGCTTTCCTGATGTGGTTCCAAGTTGTGTTGGATGAGTAGCTATTCTTTAAAGATCTGAAACTTGATGTAATGGATTCCATTGGTTTCCTCATTATTGTCCATCATTTTAGGTGTTTTCATATGTGATTAGTGAAGTGACATTCAAAAAAATATGCTTGAAATATTCTGGTTGAGAGTAGAATTTGCACTACATATTCATTAGAGTAGCAAGTATGCAGTCTTTCATTTTGATTTGTCTAGCTTTGGAGATCTAGAGAAAGGCTATATGCTTTGGAATATAGTTAGGAAACCATATTACATTTTCCCAAGCTTTAATTTTTATCATATTATTTCTAGTTAAATATTTGTAAGCTTTTGATATAAGCTTGCCTTTGTCAGCCCAAGTCTTGAGGAGAGTTTCTACTTGTTTTATACTTCCTAATTTTCCAATTAAGATATCTATAACTGCAATTAGGGATTTCCAAGATGGAGGATCTTCCTTAGAAATTTTTTGATCATCCCAAATATTATTAGAGTTAAGATAAAAGTGGTGAATCCACCTTATTAAAATAATATCTTCATTTTTATAAATTCTCCAAATACTTTTGATATAAAATACTTTGTTCCAATTTGCTAAACAAGAAGACCAAGTCCTCCAATAGATGTGGGTATACATACTTTTTCCAAGATGCTTTAGGCCTAAATCTGTCTGTTTTAGGTGCACCCCATATGAATCTTCTACACACACTTTCAATTGCATTTATTATTGAAGGAGGTAAAAGAAATTTTGAGAATCAATATCATTAAATTCCTTAGATAACTATGCATACTAATTCAAGCATTCCCACGAAGGAGAGTATTTTGCTTGGCCATTGATGTATGGCTGTTGTAATTTTGGATAACAATGTGGAAAACTATTCTGTGATTAATCTACTTGAGGATAAAGGAATAACAAGACATATAAATGGAAGAAAACCTTCAATAAAACTAGAATTATTCAGAATCTCTTCTTTTATATTTGGCTTAACTCCTCCAAATAAGATGTTCAATTTGGAGGGGTTAATGCAAAGACGATAAGGTGCAACAAATTTATTAAGTGTATTGAGGATGATTTTGGTAGAGGAAGAATCTTCTCTAGAGAAGATTATCAGGTCATATGTATACATTAGATGAGTGATTCCTTAAAGAAGAACATCCAGGGTGAAAAGAAAACCTACCAGATTTTGCTACCTTGATAAGTAGCCTAGAAAAGGTCTTCCATGCAAATGACAAAAAGATAAGGGGATATTAGATCTCATTACCTTAAACTTTTTTTTTCTCTTTAAGAATCCATGTAATTCTCCATTTATGGCAATAGAGAAGGTGGTAGTGGATACACATTCATAAATAATCTCTATGATCTTTGCTGGAAAATTGAACACATAAGGAGCCTCTTTCAAAAAATCCCAGCTTACTATATCAAATGACTTCTAAAGATGAATTTTAAGAAAACATCTTGAAGATATTATTCTCCTTGCTTATCTCCATATTAAATTTCGTGTGAGTAAGAAGTTCTCAGATATTAACCTTCCCTTAACATATGCCATTTGTGCTAAATTGATTTTGTTGCTTAGATTGCCCTAGAGCCTATTAGCAAATAGCTTAGAATACCCTACAACCTTTAATCGAGGTAGCATGGAAAGTTATTGGTATTAATGCAACATAAGCATGATTACTTTACTTCAACATTCTTCCAAAATGGAAGAAGCTTTGTATGACACAAATAACATCCTCACCAACCACTTCCCATGAATCCTTAAAAAATTTCACCGCATATCCATTTGGTCCCAAAAGTCTATTTCACTACTTATATGACTTGTGTACGTATGAATCTCAACTGATGAGATACTCTCATTAACAAACTTTTGTGACATCACCTAATCGAAAATTAGGTGACATAAGAAAGTAACAATACTAGGAGCTAGAGATAACACAAGTTTCAATGCTGTAAAGAGTGTCTCAATTTTAACACAATTGAAAATGTTTTGATGGATGAAAAAGTAGAATGGAGAGTAACTTAAAAAAGCATGTATGAATTGTTGATACATGGTAAACTCATTGAGCTTAGTAATGATTGGTTATATTCCATTAGCTCATTTTTGTTGATGATGCTCAATGTCTCAACAATCACACAAGATAAAGAAATTTATCCTTATGTTTTCTTGACGAGTAATAGATTTGATGTGAGAAAAAAATCATGAGAAGACTAATTATCAGAAGAGTATAGTTTTTGGCTTAACAATTCATTATTCCTTTATTTCTTTATTATTCCAAATAGAGGAAGTTTTGATGGATGATGATAGCAATGAGTTGTGCCCGAAGACGTCCCCTTGAAATTATCTAGCTTTAAAATGGGGTTTGAAGGAGATAGAAAAAAAAGAAGCTGATTCTCAACATGGAAGAACTGATAGATTTGAGAAGATTGATCATCCTTCATTGAAGCCAACATAGAATCAATGGGAAAAAAGAGCCAAAAAATTAGAAAAAGGGGAAGCCCACATTAAGTATTCCATAACTACATAATAATATATGTTGGATGATATTTTTTGTATTTAGGAAAATATGCAGCTGGATGCTTAAAAAATAAAGTAATGCCTAGACAAATAAGAACAAGAAGAAGCAGAAGGAGAGATGAAGAAGAAGAAAAAGAAGATGAGGAAGAAGAGGAAAAAGAAGAAGTAAAAGAAGAATGAGAAGAAAAAGGAGAATAAGAATAATATGAAGAAGTGGAAGGAGAAGAAGAAGATGATGATAAGGAAGAATAAAAAGAAGAAGAAGACAAAAAAGTAGAAAAGAAGGAGAAGAAGAATAATAATACGAAAAAAATAAGAATAAGAATACGAAAAAAAATAAGAAGAAGAAGAAAGAGAAGAATAAGAAAAAGAAAAAAATAAGAAGAAGATGAAGTAAATGAAGAAGAAAAAGGAAGAGAGGAAGAATTAGAAGAATAAGAGAAAGAAGGAGAAGAAAGATAAGAGAAGAAGTAGTAGTAGAAGAAACAAAATAAGAACAAAAATAAGAAGAAAAAGAAGAATAAGAAGGAAAGAAAAAAGAAGAAGAAGAAGAAGATGATGATGATGATGAAAAGAAAAAAAAAGAAGTAGAAAGACAAGAAGAAGAAGAAGAAGAAGAAGAAGAAGAAGAAGAAGAAGAAAAATAAGGAGGAGTACGAGGAGGAGGAGAAGGAGAAGAAAAAAAGAAGAAGATGAAGAAAAATAAAAAGAATAAGAAGGAGAAGAAAAAGAAAAAGAAGAAGAAGAAGAAGTAGTCGTATTAGTTGTAGAAGAAGAAGAAGTACAAAAAGAAGATGAAAAAGAAGGTGAAGAGAAGTAGAAGAAAAAAATAAGAAGAAGAAGAAGGTGAAGAAGATGAAAAAGATGAAGGATAAAAAGAAGAAAAAGAAAAAGAAAAAAAAAGACGAAGAAGAAGAAGAAGACGAAGAAGAAGAAGAAGAAGACGACGAAGAAGAAGATGGAGAAGAAGAAGAAAAAGAAGAAGAAAAAGAAAAAGAAGAAGAAGAAGAATATGAATAAAAAGAAGAATAATAAGAAGAAGATGATGATGATGATGAATAAGAAGGAGAAGAAAAGAAAAATAAGAAGATAAACACGAAGAAGAATAATAATAAGAAGAAGATGATGATGAAGGAGGAAAAGAAGAAGAAGATAAAGAAGAAGAAGAAGAAGAAGAAGAAGAAGAAGAAGAAGAAGAAGAAGAAGAAGAAGAAGAAGAAGAATAAGAAGAAGGAGAAGGAGAAGAGGCAAAAGAAGAAGAAGAAAAAAGAAGAAGAAAAAGAAGAAGTAGAAGAAGAAAAAGAGGAGAGGAAGAAGAAGAAGAAGAAGGAGGAGGAGGAGGAGGAGGAGAAGCATGAGAAGAAGAATGAGAAGAAGAATGAGAAGAGAAGTAGAAGAAAAAAAAATAAGAAGAAGAAGAAGGTTGAAGAAGATACAAAAGTAGAAAGATAAAAAGAAGAAGGAGGAGGAGGAGGAGGAGGAGGAGAAAAGAAGAAGTTGAGGAATGAGAAGAAGAAGAAGAAGAAGAAGAAGAAGAAAAAGAAGAAGAAGAAGAAGAAGAATGAAAAAGAAGAAGATGATGCTGATGATGAAATAAAAAAGAAGAAGAAGAAGTTGAAGAAATAAAATAAGAAGGAGAAGAAAAAGTGGTAATAGCATTAATAATAATAGAAGAAGAAGAAAAAGAAAATGTTGATGATAATGATGATGAAGGGGAAAGGGGAAGAAGAAATAGAAGAAGAAGAAGAAGAAGAAATACAATGTGAAGAAAAAGAAGAAGAAGAATGAGATGAAAATATTCAAAAACCTAATTCAAATACTATTTAATGATCATCCATTAATCTATCCATAAAATAAATCAAATATCATTCATTCTTAATAAATAATATCAATTCATATCACTAATCTCAGTTTACACAAATCTTAGGCTCAAGTTAGTTTGGTACAAATTTCCTAATTCATTCCTGTAGAAGATGGGTTTGAGAGTTGTGCCGCTCAATTTTAGATAATAGTATTTATCTTGCATCTTTCACTTGCTTATGAAATACCAATGAAATGTGAAATTTGTCTCTATGCTTTTATAATTTTCGTGGTTTTGCTTGTACCATGAGGAATAAGAAGCAGAGGATGAAAGATTTTTAGAAATTTCTTTATCTTTCACATTCATACTCCGGTGACCTTGCATTACTTTAAGTAGTAAGTCATGGATTTCATAAGAATGTCTCAACTTTAGCCTTCATCCCTTTGGCTTGAGGTAGCGACTCTAGAAAATGATTATGACTCTAGACTAAATCTTGAACTTTCCTATAATATACAATTGTAGTATTGGAAATAACCACAACTTGGACTTAATGTCTCTATAACACAATGGTGACTTTATCAAAGGTTAAAAAGCTCAAAAGTAATAGTTTTGAGCATAGTTCTGGCATAGTTTTGAATAATCGACAACATTTTAGCATGAGTAGTTGTGCCTCTATAATTTTCTGTAGCACAAAATTCATGACTTTGATAAAAGCTTGTAGCACTGACATATTAAGATTAAAATGTTATATTAAAGATAAAATCAGTGTTTGGTCTTAGTAGTGATCTCGAGAACCAATGTGGTACTTGGCTAATGTGATAAAGAATGAATATTGTAGCTATTTAAAATTATTGAGTTAAGCATGGATGCGACTTCAAGATAATTTCGCAACCACTAAGAATGTATTACACATTGGAAAGATTATGCTAACACGTTGATATGATCATGGTATACAAAAATTTCCCCAACTAATTAGATAGAATTTTAGCTAAGAATAGATGTCAAATTTATGTGAGACTCAATGATCTACCCCCTCGACTACACACCTCCAAAAACCTATTGAATTAATGACTACTCATCAAAATTTTCAAAAATAGCAAAATCATGAAATTAACTCAAATTATCTCCATTTATATGTCTACACATCATTATAAACTATATATCATAATTGCTCATCCATTAGTAGTAACTTCCCCTCTAATAATGAAAAAGAAAAATGGTATCAAACAACTCAGATCAATCCCACTTAATTGGTACATCATCAAAATATGATAATATACAACAAAAATACAAATAACAGAAGTGATAGTGGTGTATAATATGATTTTTTTATAGGAACATGCTTGTTAAATGTAAAATCTAACATATAGAGCCTATATTTTCACCCAATTGAATTGAGTGCAACTTAAAAACTTTCTATTTTAAAATATCTTTTTGATTTTCACTACACTTTCCTATTTCATGTATCCACTGGTGCTCCCTATATGTCATTTTATTCTCATTCACTTTGTCTCTTTCCTCCTTTTATCTTTTTTGATCCACCACAATTATTTTGTATAGAATTCCAAATGATTCAGTCCTTCTCATCAATCTAATATTCATGCTTCTCACCTTACTCCAAGACTTAGTAGATCTGGTCAATTTATTTTTTCTTTGCAAAAAAAAAAGCCATCTCTTTTTGATGGAAATATTTTCTTTTGCATTGCAACATGATTTCCAACCTGTTCCACTACTATTGTTCATAGTGAATGGATCTCCCTTTTAAGCTCTTCCTTATTTTTCTCTACGCTCACCATACATTTTCTATAATTTGTAAAATATTCATAAATATACCACCATGTGCAGCTAAGAAATACTAAATGTGAGCTAGCTCAGCTTCTCATGTTTGTCTTTTTCTTTCTATCTTTTTTGTTTCATCCACTATAAAGGATGAGCTTTTTCCCAAACCCCAGTCTATCCCTCCTCTTTGAGCATTAACTTCTTTCCATTTTGATCTTTTTTTATTTTCCTCTTTATGCCCAATGATTATAGGGGAAACACCATTAGACATATTGTATTAACTTATTCATATCTTTTAACTCCCTCAGCTAAATACAACAAACTAATAAGAGTAAGGTGAATTAGTTGGACAAAAAATTCATCCTCGAGGAATCCGAGAATTGATTTCTTTAAAATATTTTTCACATCAAAGCTATATCCACTAAGGATGGAATAAAACAATTTGTTCTCTCTAGAATAAATATAGAAACATGTAGTGTGAGTAATAAAAATGAGTATATAAAATATCCATACACACTCTTTGATGTCACTCTCCAAGTGCCTTTACAATTTGTCAATAAATTAGTAATAGTTGGAACATTCATTTGCTAGTGAAGAGATTTAAATTTTCCCACTTATAATCTAAGTAGCTTGTTAATACTTTCTCTATCAAAAAAACTAAAATCCCTCTCACATAGTACATCTTCTCCCACCTATCTTTCAAATTTACATAGAATTTATTCAAAATATAGGCATTCTCCTATTATCTATGTATACAAAATAATATTAAATTCTGCTTTCTAATAGTATCACCAGAGTGAGAATTGAATTCATTGAATCTCATCTCTCTAATAAATCATTTTTTGTAAAGTTATGAGTCTATCTATCTCTACCCAATCCTTATAACAAAAGTTGCCCTGGGTGCCTCAACTTCACATGGAAATTTTTTGAAACTAGATGTCTATCTCAACTTCACATGGTGTTTGTAGAAAATTAGTGATTTTTTGTTTAGAGGTTTTAGGGTTATGTATTTAAAATCATGACCTTGTAATTGAAGGTCATGGCTCTACAAGTTTGTTTTTCTTCTATATATTAAAATTCATGGTATTATAGTAAGAAGTACTTTCCAAGTCGTGGTTGTATCAAAATCACAATTTTTCCATATAAAATTTGTAATGTTCTTTTCTTTCATAGCACAAAAGTCATGACTTTAGAAAACTATCGTGGCATTGTCATGTACCTTCTATGATATTTTTTCTTCTGTAAAACAAAAGTTGTAGCTCTAAAAAATTGCAGCAACTTTGTCATGTAGATTTTGATGGGTAATTTTTTTTAGTCATTTGAAAGTCATGACTTTGAGTCTAATTTGGTCAGAATCATTGTTATGTTTGAATCTATGATCCATTGTTGTCAAGGGTTTTATTGTATATCAATGCTAGGTGTGATGCATATATAGCAAATAATAATAATAATAATTTACTTCTCATGCAACAAAAATAAAATATGCTAGGTTGCCTCAAAGGCAGCAAAAATTTTAATGTTCATAGTTAAACCTTCGCTAAATTCTTCCATGTACCATGTAGTCTTTTTAATACTTTCTCCTTGTACTATCTATGTTGGTCAACAATACTATATGAAAGACTACCTTAATAGTAGTTTCCACGTAGATTTTTTTTATGCACAAATCTTTTTTTTTGGCCATGATATTATGATGTATCATGGCTCCTTTAACATTTTTGACGTCCTCCTATACACTGACTAGAATCATATTAGCCACTTGAAGTTCTGATGTCGATATCCAAATTAGTATCTTCATGGATCCTCTCTAATCATTTCAATGACTTTTCATCCACTTCATTTGCTCTCTTTGCCTCTTCTAGCAACTTGGTGATCGTATCATAAAATGAAGCTTTAGTGTTCAATTGAGGACTATGAATTATAATCTCTTCATGGCTCCAAAATCTTAGATCTCCATATCTTACCACTTTCTAATAATAAAACTAATTCATGTCTCTGTTAGGAATGAGATAGAATTCACTACTTAGTGAAAAATAGGCTTCATCATATTGATACATTGTCTATACATGTTCATCTTCAACTCCTAAGATTTTTCTTTTTTTAATTTTTTATTTTCTTTGGTCCTAAGATCTTAGCTTTGCTCCATAGCTTTGCTTATTTGATCTGTTGCTCAAAAATAAAAAAGATAAATATAATAGCAAAAATATACAAATAAGTAACACAAATTAAGCAATTCAAATCAAGGCATAAAATTAAGATAGTAATATCCAAACTACTAAAAATAGAACTATTATTTTTTAAGGATGGTTATATCAATTAAATGTTATTAACTAACCTAAATAATTTGTAATAATGGTGCTAAAAAATTATTGCAACTTTGTTATGATGCTTAATTTTAAAAATTATACAAAGTCCCAAAACTTCATTAGGTGATGGTCTTTCATCAAATCAGTCCCATAAGTATATGAGTCATATAAGTATTAAATTAGACTTTAGTCTAGATATCAATCTTACAAGAATTGTATAGGTAGTTTGATCAACCAAATATCATTCAACTATTACTCTAGTTGAGATGATAAGATTAGGTTTTAGGTTAGATTCAGAAATTTTAGGATTAGTATATTCTATTATGCTTGATGTCTAATCTAAATAGTTTGAATATTATTATGTCTGATTATAGAACAAATATAGGATTATTGTGAAATACCTTAGTACCCTATTAGTATGCAAATTAGTTATCAACTATTGGGGGCTCCATAATGGTAGTTCTCTCATAGCTATCACTATGGTACTTTACTACTAAAATAATAAAATCATCTTTACTCCAGGGTCATCCATAAGTCTATACCTTTTAGGGAAACTCGTCAACTACCCTTGATAATTATTTCATATGTGCATCTTTATTCTCCATCCTCAAATAATAAAGCATTATACTCACATAATTAATATATACTTTCATTTGAGTCGCACTAGTGATAGTTATATGATAGAAAGCAACTTGTAGGACTGTCACCACCTTATGAGTGACCTCTACTTATATGTGTCTCATGGCTTACATGTCATCATCTACCACGATGACTTGTCACTCACATAAAAGATGTCTTTTAAAAAAGATTTATTAAATGCTCACACTAATTAAGGGTCAGTTCTTCTAAGACATGTAAATTAGATATCTTATACAAGTATTCATGTTTTCGGCTTCTTAAGTACTATACATACCTCAATGTTAAGTTTTAATATATAGGTTTGTCTCTCATATCATGATCATAAAAGTTTTCACTTCTTTTCTACCATTAAACATGAGTATACTTCATAACTTACCTATCATCTTCTATCACAATAGCTTGCACAAATCCATTAATATTAAATCTCTAATTTCAATTAAGCATAATTATAATATCTATCAGTATCCAAAGCACAACAATATCTAAACATAAATTATATTCATAAAGCATTCAACACATGTAACATAATAAAATAAACGTAAACCTTAATTTTTCTAGATATGGGTGAGGAGTTCACATGAGATAATTGAAGTAACACCTTTTGAAATTTCAAGTTTTCGATTATAATATAGCCCTTAAGAGTGTCTAAGAGCTAAAACCTAAATCCACAAAACTTAATTTTTGTTTCTTGGAAATCCCCTAGAGAAAGTCAAAATTAACTCCCTCCTATGAGTTTATGCTTGTGGCATACATTTCCCCTTTTCTCATGAATCTCCCCTAGGGTTTGGTAAAATTTGGCTATAAAACCCCTATCTTTTGTTTTTTATCTCATGCCCTAGAACTCTTTCAAATTCTTGATTTTCATTTTTATACTCAAGTGGCTAGGTGTGAACCTTAAATTGAAAATCATGACTTCTTAGAAAAAAGTCATGGTTGTGATCTCTTACTAACTTTAAAACACCACTGTATTTAAAATGGCAATATCTACATGTGTAGACTCTAAAACACAATGTCACAATATTAGGAATAAGTTATAGCTTTGATCTCTCTCTTGCATCAGATGGTCATGGTAATGGAAAGAGCCATGACTTCTCATTTTGATTTGGAATACAAAGTCATAGTACTAAGAATATACACATAAATTCAAACCTTTAATGATAATTATTTTTATCTACCAAATTTAAGATAGTATTATCCTTCTACAATAGCTAATACTTGTATAGCATTGCTCATTTGAAGATAAATCTCTCCAACACTAAGTTACCTAGTTTTTATGAATCAATACAAAGAATTACAAACATGATTAGTGGTTCTCATATATATACACAAGGTATCGATATATTATACCACTAAGCATGCATCAACCACTAGTGAATAAGATTTACCTTGCTCATTCACTTTGCAGAAAAAGACTAGATATTACTTTTTCCAATGTCATGATTACTTGTAGCGGAATTACTTATCATTAGGCCCCCTTCACTCCTCCTTGTGGTCTAGGAGTTGCTTGAGGAACAAGAACTTGCCCATGAACTTTTTTTTCTCCTTTTGCCTTTCGACTTATAAAAAGAACTCCTTTCAATGACAAGAACAATAGATGGCTTCTAGATAAGGCCCTCAACTAATACAAGTTCTTAAATAAAGCTAAAGTCCAATGAGGTATATTCATGTTATAATTCATGAAAAATTAATTATATGAATCTGATAGTGACTGGAGAATGATATTGACTTAGGATTTCCCATCAATTTCAACTCCAAGGAATTCTAGTTCATACAAAACATTGAATATCTTTAAAACATGATCTCTTAATGGGATAGTTCCAACCATAGATTTGTTCATCTGATTTTTCATAGCCTTTTACCTAGTAGATACAGTTTGAATTCTAAATATTTTTTTAGATTCATCATCATATCACAAGCTATGATCATAGAAACTAAAATATAACACCACCAAATCTCATCAACCTTAACCCACTCCTCATGAGGCTTTTTTTCCTATCCAATCGTTGCTTCATGAAGTTTAGTCGAGCAAAGCTATGTGAGCACAAACTTGTAGTCCTTGGTAGTCAAAACAATATCTAGATTTCTTTTCAAATCAATATAATTAGTTTCATCAATTATATTTTCTTTAATAATTATAGAAAGTGGGTGGAAAGCCATAACAAAAACATAAGAATCACACATAATTTAAAAATTATAAAGAGCAAATTATCTTTGAATTCCATTTTAAATATTGGTTCCCTCTACCAATTTTTAAATGATTCTGCCAATTTCCTGATATATCATAAATAGCATGCCTTGATCAGAAAATTTCAATTATCTATTATTTCTTTCAAATAGACTAATTCCTATTAATCTTATTATCTAGGCAATGGGTCAAGCCAAACAAAATTAAATAAATAACTTGGCTTTGGTCCTATAAATAATAGTAATGATTTAAATAGAGAGAAAACTATTATTTATAGCTAAGTATTTATCATCAAATAATTCTAGATGTATTATTCCATAATGGGTCTCTCAGATGGAGAAGTAATTGACATTAATAATTAGTAGAATTATTCTTTAGGAAGTTTATATGGGGAGGAAGGTAACAAGACCAACACATTATTTAATTTATATCACCTACAAACTAGTGATAGATACCGTGGATTTAAACTCGATAAATTCACTCATCAACTTAGTTATTTGGAAAGAATAAGAGCTTTAATATATATCTTAATTCTAGATAAATTAAAAATTATAAAATTGGAAACCAATAAATAGGAAACCAATCAAATTTCAATTCCCTTTGAGAAAATAATTTATATTAAACATGGAAATTAATTTTAATTTCTTATTCCATATTTCTTATCTAAAATTGTGATTTTAAATCTAGATAATTAAACATAATTCCATATAATCAATATCCATGTTATCACTTAATTAACAAATTAAAAAGATGACTATTAATATATTTAATCATAAAAGAGATAAAAGCCTAGTTAGTATGGTCATTATTCAACTCTTAAACATCAAGGATTCTAGCTTCACCAAGCAATAAATGTAGACACTTCGATTGGAAGCCGGGGTTTGGAGCAGCACCCCAATGATGATCGACTTGCATCAAAGAATTTTATCTTCAAAAATGGTGACTTTGCATCAACATCTCAAAAAAAACAACCATGTTGTATCAACAAAAAGCAACAATCCTAGTTTGTGTCATCATGTTCTATGCCACAATATAGTTTATGCCACCATGAATGACTACACCATCATAAACTTCTCTTTAAAACAACAACAAATGATACAGAAACCCTATGTCTTCGTGAGGGAGTCCACAAATTTTACTAATTTATTTACATTAATTTATGTCTACATTAAAGAGTACACAAAAAAAAACTAGTTTGAAAAATAAAATAACAATAACAATTATACAAACCAATGTGATCAAAAACATCACACAAAACCAAAAATTTAATATAATCATATTAAATAAACATTCATCAACACATAAAATCATACATTCACATGATCATAATAGTAGGACATAATGCTACAAAATAAAGGTTAGCACACCCTATATTATATCCATGACATATATGCATTCCTATATTTTGATTAAAATTGGGTGAATCCATATGTGGTATCACAACTGACTCTTATACCGATTGAAGGGAGCATAAATCCCATGAACATAGTGATACTGCATATATACATGATTTCATTAAATTGAAACAATCCAAATAATGCTACAAGGATATAGTTTGAATGCAAACCTAGAGATTTGGCTAGATTGATTTAAAAAAAAATTGTACTCGGTTGCTTGACCCTCCAAGCATTCTTCCATATTATCCAATCGCATGACAATAAGAGGGAGTGGCTCACCTCATGCTTGTGGACAGCTTCCTCTAGGGTTTTCGAAATTTATTTTTCTCATCATTAGAAGCTGCCCAACATAGCCTATAAATAGGCTTTGGTAGGGACCTGAAGGCAAATCAAATTTTAGACTATCAATGAAAACATATAAACTTAATTAGATTAATTATAATACTCTTCACTAAATAATTATAAGTATACTCTCTCACTTAATTGAAATTATAATTCGAATCATTTGTTATTAAATACTTATTAATCTCTTCATATTAAAATTATAGATATTTTTTGATTAAATTAAATTACTAATAATTATATTCAATTGACATTTGATAATTACTCTGAAAATTTTCACTTAACTAATGTGATATGTTGGATTAAAAATCTATCTATAGAGTTTGATCTAATCAAAACTTATAAGTATCCTCAAAGGGATATCATTAATATAATTTATAAGATATAGATTCTGTCAATACTTAATATTCATCATATAATTAATAACGTTATTCAACTCGCTAAGATTATTGATCTATAAAGATTTCACTATTTATAAATCACAATAATCAACGATAAATATTTATGTCTATTAATTATCTTTAAGTTAAGAATAATAATATTCATAATAACAATGAGATATTAATTATTTAATGTATCAATATAAAATAATTATCCCAACTTGGTCAAGTTAAATATATACAAGTGTACTAGCATAAGAAGTTTGAACTAAATCATTCCCCATAGTCAAAAAATACCTAATGAAGTCTTGTTCTACAATCATATAAATAATATATCAAATTCTATTTATATTGTGAATAAATAGCTTATATTCTACAAGAATTAATGATTTAATCTTCTATACATAAGTCTCAACACACCAAATTATTTAAAATAAAAGTCACACGTGCTTAATATTTAAATGCAAATATAGCTTATATAGAATCTCATTGGAAAGAAATAACATAACTTTATTTAAAATAAATAATAACAACAAAATGGCTTGTAGTACATTTAGCCATCCCACCAGCTTCGAAACTCACATTGTCCTCAAGGTGGTGAAATGATATAGTTTACAAAATCTAGCAAAATTCTTTTGAGATGCATCTTCTAGTTAGAAACCAATCCACTCCACCAATAATTTCCTCATCATAATGCCATTATGAATGATGGAACAAATATGACAAATGGCCAATGGTTGATCAACACGATCATTGTCAATAGTAGTGAAAGGGAATGATTGATGAGGTGGAAAATGTGAGCCATGAAAAGGTTTCAACACAAAAATGTGAAACACCAAATGGATTCTACTCCCCTCTGATAAACCAAACTGATAAGAAACTTGGCCAATACAAGCAACAACTATAAAAGGACCATAAAACCATTTACCTAGTTTTTGATTGCAATGAGCAGCTACTATAGATTGATGGCATGACTATAACCACAATAAAACCAAATTGCCAACAAAAAATTCCCAATTTCTAGTGGTGAGCATTTACTTTCCAAGATATTTGGTGTTGTGTTCATGGGGGTTATTCTTTAAGGTACAAAGTTGTTGATCATATTGAGTGAGGTCATCCACTTCTTGGAATAAAGAAGAGCTCTTAGGATACCGAGGGATGGTAGGTTGTGTGCATCCATACAATGCTTGAAATTTGGACATCTTCAAAATTCAGCCAAACATAAAAAAACAACTAAGCATTGGAGTTGTCTTGCACAAAATCAAGATGATATTTCTCAAGACCTTGATTGATGACTTCCATTTGACCATTGGTTTGAGGGTGGTAAGAATTGCTCGTGCATAATCTAGTAACACATAATTTAAATAATCAATGCCAAAAAGAAATAGCAAAGACCAGATCACAATCTAAAATGTTAGATTTAAGAAAATCATTTTGTTTGACAATAATATTTACAAATAACTCTACCACCTTGATGGCTATGAAAGCATGAGGTAAAGCTCCAAAATGACTATATTTGGATAGACAATCCACTACTACAAGAATAATACTCATCCCACGATATATTGGTAATGGAATCATGATATTTATTGAGACATCTTCCCAAATAGCCTCTAAAATTGGGAGGAGTTATAATAAACTCACAGGGACTTTAGTATATGCTTTAATTTGCTAACTAATTTTACAATGCACTATATAATTGGTTACATATAATCTCATTCTTAACCAAAAAAAATTGACTGTAAAATAGAGTGTATTTGATCTCGAAATGCTCACCACTCATAGTTTCATGAAATTTCAATAGCAAGATAAGAATTAAGGGTGGAATGACACTAATGACAATTGACCATTGAAATATAAGATATCATGGTCAACAAAATAAGCAAATGATAGTTTTCCATGTTGAAATTACTCATGTAAATGTGTCAAATATGGGTTAGTAGTTTTTTTTAAGCATAACAGAGGAACCATATCAAACCATGGACCCAAAGTACAAATCAAGATTCAAGTTGAAGATTCAAAATTTATATAGTGCATGGTTGGTTAAGGTTTATTGCAATTGTTGAGTAGGTGGGAGAGAGCGCACCTACCACTTTATTAGACATCCCTAGCTTGTACTCAATGCAAAATTTATAGTCTAGTAATTTAATCACCTATTTAAGTAACTATTTAATATTTTTATGATTTGTATAGATTATAAAATATCTGCCCAAAAAATATTATATCTATTTGCAAATAACTTCAATGCTAACATTTAATGCTAGCATGATTGTCCTTCTTGAGCATGGCTCAAAAGCCATCATTGGAAGCATCTATTTCAATGAAAAAGTCTCTAGTGAAATTTGGTAGGCAAAAAAGTAGTTCTAGAGTCATGGCCGCTTTTAACTTCTCAAAGGCTAGGTTAGCCTCTAGACTTAATAAGAACACATTACGATATAAGAGGTCAGTTAGCAGAGCAGTGAAGAAGGTGTAACCAGCAATGAAATGTTGATAATATTCTATGAGGCTAAAAAACCAAGTAGTTGCTTAAGGGTATGCAATATTGGCCAATGAATCATAACCTCAAATTTTTGACAATATACTTGAACCCCTACTATTGTTACAATATGTCTTAGATACTCAATTTCATCTTGATAAAAAGAATGCTTAAAAAGCTTCATATAAAAATGGTGAGAGAAAAACATATCAAAAACCAATTCTAAGTGACTAAGATGATCAATGAAAAAAGAACTATAAACAAATATGTCATCATAAAAAATAATGACAAGCATACGAAGAAACTCAAAAAAAAAATTTCTTTGTTGCTTGAACCTTAAAGTGCCAAGGGTGAATTTGTAAGCCAGAATGACATGGTAATGAACTCATAATAGACATCATGAGTGTGAAAAGCTATTTTGTGCGTGTCATGAGAATTGAATTGAATTTAATGATATTCTACCCTTGAATCTAAATTGGTAAAAATTAAAGCACCACCCAATTCATCCTAGAGTTTTTTTATTGTTGGCATCAAAAATTTATCCTTGGTGGTTGCTGAGTTTAATGCATGATAGTCTACACAAAATTAAAAAAAAAATTCATTATTCTTTTTAATAAGTAGAAATGGTGAGCATAATAGGCCAGTACTCAATTTAATAATACCATGAGCCAAAATTTCATGAGCCAACTTTTCAATCTCTATTTTTTTTTTTAAAAAGGTTACTGATAGGGCCTAACATTGATAGGTTATCTTTTAGGCTCAAGATAGATGTAACAATCTATTTGTCAATGAGGAGGAAGACCCATAGAGGGTCGAAAATACTTTTTATACTCGGAGAGCTAAACAATAATTTTTGATGGTAAATATGGCGGAAAGGGTTCCGTGACATAATTAGAATCAACTAGAAAAAAATCAAAAAGCCTACAACTCATAAAGGTTTTGAACATTTTTGTTGTGAAAAAATATTTGAAAGAGGTGGAGGGAAATGAGGGTCGATGTGACACCAATAGTCCCTATAAGCAAAATCAAAGTATCATCCTTTCCAAATTTCATTCTTGATGCCAAATAATCATGATAGACATTACCCAATCATTGCAACCATTGACTATCTAATACTACATTCAATCCTTCAATGGGAAGATTAAAGAGGTCAATAGTGAAAATATGACCTTGGAGGTCAATTCTAAAAAACACGACAATAGTGAGTATTGCTCAAGACATCCTCATTTTCAATAAAGACCCAAAAACATGAAGTCCCACTCAATAATAATTGAAGGCTCTCAATAGTGGTTGATTTTATGAAATTGTGAGTACTCCCACTATCAATGAGCACTTTGAATTAATGGGGACTGAGAGAAACTTCAAGGTGTAAGGAACGACCATATGGATGTCCCATATGAGCATCAAAACTAGAAATATCAACATGAATGTTTTTGACATGGGAATTCATCAAGGTCATCACTTAGTATTGTCATTTCCTCAACATCAATTCCCATTAATAGTAGATGGTGATTAAGATAATGAAAAGTCATCGATACTTCTGATCACAATTATTAAAAATGTACTTCTCTCATTTTACTTGAAGTTCTAACGGGGAGAATCAACAAATGGGCAAGGAAAGGATAGGAAATAAGGGTTGTAATTTAGGGTTCATACTAGAGGGGTGAAGAGAATGTGATGGAGCCAAAATGAAAATATGAGTTGGTTGGGTTGAAGATGTTAGGCGATGTTTGTTGAGCTATAATGTTTGGGCCGAGTCTTCTGAGAACCAATGTAGCTTGAACACCAATTATTTTTTTTGTATGCTTCATAAGCCATGGAAAATGGAAAGGCATCCATCAGATTCAAGATTGGTTGAAATGCCATTAGATTCAAGGAAAGGCTCAGAAATGCCTTCATTTTGTTCAAGAGATCTTCAAATGTCACTTGGAAATCAAAGACTAGATCAATTTGTGAAAGTTTGGAGAGATTTCTCTCAAAATCTTTGTATATAGCTAGACCATACTATGTTGGATTGCATTTACAAATTCCAACTATGATGATAAAAGGCTATTACAAGAAGCCCATTGGAACTAGGTAACGTGAGTACATGACATTTCATATGATAGGAAATGATTTGCAGTCATAACTCAATTGGAGTGCTATGTTAGTCAAAAAAAAAAAACCTTAACAAAGAATAACGACTCATTTGGGTAAAATCCATCAATACAACAAACATTGAGTTTCATAATATGATAAACTTTTGTGGGATCAAATCTACTAACATGGTCCTCATGTGGAAATAAAGTAGAGATTGATGAACTAGATCTGTCCCAACATGATGTAGAATGACGTCATTTAACCTCAAAGATTTCAAAATTGCTTCTAACTACTCATGAGTTGTCGGAGAGCAGTATACAACAAATAAGAATGATTTAATAATTACTGTTGCAATTCTTGCACAACTTATTTGAATACCATAGTGAAAAAGATGGACTCAATGAGAGCACACAGTTGATACATCTAGGTTCCTGCAAGCAAAGACTAAGCCACACAATAACACTCTTAGAGTGAGTGTTATTCCCAACAATAATCTTACACATTAGAAATTTTAGTTTTCCATTCAAGCAATCCAACCAAGAGAAATTAGAAAATATAAACAAAAATTGGAGAGAAAAAAATAAAGCGAGAGGTGGAAGAACAAAAAATGTTACAATATCTTTGTTCATGTCCCATTTTTTTCCCTAGACCCTAACTTAACTCTAAAAGAAAAAGAAATAATGCTCTCTCATCAAATCATTCACCATAGTAATATTCCTTTACACATAATCATTAAGACATGCTACCTTTTTGGAGATTCATTTGGGTAATTTTAGCACATGTTCAATTTTGTTAGCTTTAGCAAACATTAAGGGGTAGTGTATCACATAACATGTGTTGTTTATACATACACTCATGGTTTGCATAAACATGTTGTGCATATACAACAACTTAGGATATGCATCATGTTTATGCATTATGTTATGCATAAACATTAATAGAGTAAAAATCATTTTTATTGTATGGGAGTAAAAATGCAACATTTTTATTTATAAATGATGACATGATAGCTAGGGGAAAAATGGATTACTAATTAATGGAGTAAAAATCATAAATATTTTATATTTTGGAGTTATTTTTAATAATTTTTTTGATTTGTGATTAAATTGTAAATATTTTTGAGTTTAGGGCTTAAAGTATAATTTTCTCTATATTTTATGATATGTAAATAATGATTAAATTGTAAATATTTATGTTTAATAGTTTCTATTAAACATAAATATTTTTATTTTGTAACCCTTTACATAATTTGAACTTTTTATAGTGTTATGTCCTTCCAAAAAGTCCCTTCTCATAAAACTACTTCCTGGACCCTTTCATTTTCTCGACTGACAGGATACCTGCACATTTTTTCATACACGCACGCATACTCAGAACGAAATGCCAAACCCACTCCTATGACATAAAATCTCTCTCTCTCTCTCCCGACTTATCATGACCGTAGCACTAGAGCGAGAAAGAAGAGGACAAGTCAGAGAAAACACAGATTTTCTAAGCGAACCAGATCATCTTTCCTCATTATTAGCTTCCCTTTTTACCTGCTCCATTGTTACATCAAATCCCATGTAACCTCATATATCCCTCTTCTTTCCCTCCAACCAAACGTCTAAACCAGACAACAAACTACAAAACCTGATCTCTTTCTTTACCTCCTCACTTTCGGGGTTTTCTAGATGGAAAACTATCATCTACCATTTGACATTGCAGATAAAGCTCATTTGCCCCCTGGCTTTAGGTTCCATCCGACTGATGAAGAGCTTATCACCTATTATCTTCTCAAGAAGGTTCTCGATAGCACATTCACTGGCAGAGCCATTGCAGAAGCTGACCTGAACAAGTGCGAGCCATGGCAACTTCCTGGTAGCATTTCTATTCTGCTAGCACATTTTTTTTCGATGCATGGGTAGCATTATTGACATTGGCTTCTCGAATTTTACTAGATCAGTTTGATGATGTGTTTCTCTTTGCAGGGAAAGCGAAGATGGGAGAAAAGGAGTGGTACTTCTTTAGCATGAGAGATCGGAAGTACCCAACTGGGCTTAGAACCAATAGGGCAACAAAAGCTGGTTATTGGAAAGCAACAGGAAAAGATAGAGAAATTTACAGCTCAAAGACTTGTGCACTTGTCGGAATGAAGAAGACGTTAGTGTTTTATAGAGGAAGAGCACCCAAGGGTGAGAAGAGCAACTGGGTCATGCACGAGTTTCGTCTCGAGGGCAAGTTTGCTTACCACTATCTGTCTAGGAGTTCGACGGTATGTAATCAATCATTTCTCCCATTCTTGTTTGACTGTGTAAAGTAATACTGCTTTTTTGCTCTTTGTCCCATTTCTTCTTGTGGAAACCAAAATTTAAATAGAGAAAAATAAATCGTGCTTTATTTCGTTCTCTAGTTTCTTTTTTAGGAACAGAAGCTTTGTAGTTCTGCCATTATAATGGCTACGTTACTTTCAGTTGTTTTTATACAATTCTGCTAATTTGATCATCCGAACATTGTTATCATTTAAAATAAAGCAAAAGCATCCTATCAAGATTTATTGTTCTTTTATCAAGTGCTTTCATATTATTCACATGTGGTTTCTCAGTAACAGAACTTCGTTCACTCACTGATGAGCAAGCATTCTAAGCTATATGTAATTTTCAACTTTGTGTGATATGTAGGCTGAATGGGTCATAGTCCGTCTCTTTCAGAAGTCTGTTGGAGGCATCAGCTCCATAGACAGAGCTGGCAGCTGCACCACTAAAAAAAATAGCTTCCATGCCACTGGCCTCAACTTATGCCAAGAACCCAGTTCTCCAACATCGGTATCTCTTCCCCGTCTCATGAGTCACACTCCAGCGCTCCACGAAAGAGATAGCTACCCCTGCGCGAGTCGCTCCCAACTAGAGCACTTCTCCTCTTTCTCCACCACTGATGTCGACCACAACGTTCCTTTAGCAACACAAATGGAGGTGACTGATCACCTCGCTGGTTACTCCAGAACCACGTGTTTGTCTTCTTTCACTAGTATCCGGTCTCTGCAGGATAGCCTGCAGCTTCCCATAATTTTCTCGTCTGTTACCTCGTCCACTACTTCGTCGCCCCCATTTTCTTTCGGCGGAAGCGCTGCTACGCCGAAGTGGATTGCTAGGCTGGGAGATGACAATGGAAGAATGGTGATTGGTGCCACGGAGCTCGACTGTATCTGGACATGAGAATAATAGAGCACTACTGTGTAGCCCATTACTTGGTCCGTTGCCTGGAAATCGTGTGGGGTATAATATTATTGAGAATCTTATTTTTCTAAAAGTAAAAAAAAAAAAAACAAAGAAAATCATGAAAATTAAAATGGATAATTATGTTCTGGTTCACTACATATAAAATAATTGAAAAAAAATTTATTAAATTTTAATAATTAAAAAATTCTTTCTAAATTATTAACTAATTAATTTCTAATTCATTCAATATTGCTAATACAAAAATACACTGAATATTGTATTGGTAGAAATCTCTATTAGTTCGTACAAAGGAGAAGAAGACAAAGTGAAGTTTCTAGAAGCCCCATCTAGCTCAAAGAGCTACATCGAGCTCGATGGAGCACATCGAGCTCGCAAAGATCTTGGAAGCTCTACATGCTCATCGAGCTCCTGTAACGGAAGTTAAAGGAGCAATGAGCATGAGCATTTGATTATTAAAATTTCCTTTACACGAGCTTGGATGAATCTAGAGTTCTAGGAATTTTCTTTACATGAGATTGGATGAGTTTGTAGATCATCATGAGCTAATCACAAACTCATGTAACTTCTCCAAACACATTTAATCATCTCTGTAACTTCCATTACAGAGAAGATTAAGTGTGTTTGTGGAATAAGATGATGGGGCTTAGTGTACTTGGATGAGTTCGAAAGATTAAAAAAAAAAATATTTGTGTATTAATAATATTGAGTGTAAAAAAAAATAATTAGTTAATAGTTTGGTGCATAATTTTTTAATTATTAAAATTTTGGTTCAATTTTTTTTCAATTATTTTATATATAGTGTACCAAAACATAGGACTCCCAAATTAAAATGAAATTACTCATCAAGTTATGACGAGCATTTGATTAAACATTTACATAAAAAAAAGGAACGATACAGATACTGGATACATGTTCCTTTGCAATAATTAAAAATAAAAATTAAAGACTAAAATATCCCCTTGAACAATTTATTATTCAACTGTACATGTTTGTTTGTATATATCCTTAAAAATCATCATGGATGATAATGTTAGATGTGTCAAGTGGGGCAAAATAGGCATGGGATGAGACATGACATGATTTGGAAGTTATACCCCTATTTAGAGTATGACCCTATTTAGAGTCATGCCCGAATGTGTCAGGCCAAAGTTCCTAGTACAGAAGTCACTACATGGCATGACCCAGCACTACAATTCATGTAGACCAATTTTGGTCTGGCTAGCTTTAACTTAACTTAGACTAGACTGGAATGAACTAAACTAGCATGGAACAAAACTGGCTAGCATGGACATAAAAAAAGTTAGATTAGAATGAACCAGACTAGTCTAGATTGAACAAAAGCTAGTATAAAATGAATCAGGCTAGTCTTACTTGACCTGACATAGCTTGGCATTATCCAACGTGACTTGGCATGACTAGAGAAAAAGGTATGTCAATGGATTATGTTTGATTGCCAATTTTTAAAGTTGTGTCGGCATGATATGACCCATGATAAAAAAATAGCTTAAATGAGCCTAAAAAAATAAAATTGTGCCGGTATGGCACGATTCATTTGATATATCTAGATAAAATATTAGTAAATATAAAGTTAATTGTGGGTAGATGAACTTTATCTTGCTTGATTCTTTTTAAGAAAAATAATTTTTGTAATTAATGCACGTCAAGAAAAATTGTATCAAAAGAATGATAAGAGCCTCAAGGTAAATGATTTTAAAGATAAATCATTATGATTAATCTATTTACCTATGAAGAAATAAAATGTGTATTTGGGCATGGTTTTCATTTTTAGTTTTCATTTTTCTACTTCAAATATGGTTGTATCCAGTATCAGCTAAAAGAAATAAAAAAAAAGAACTATGATGATACAATATAGATCATAAAAGGGGTATGTCATTTGAATGACCTAAGAAAATTATTATTCAAGGACAATTAGATAATGGTTGATACAAAATTCATATTCAAAATGAGATTATAAAAATAATCAAAAAATCACTTATAATATTGAAAGCAAAAAGGTTGTCACAAATTTATTGTGCTCAAGAGTTACATAATGTACTGTGGTGCCATGACTAGAGATTTTGCTTTGTAGTCATGACTTGTTTTATGAAAATATGACTTGTATTATGAAATCATGACTCATCTTAAACTATAACATATATTTTGAAGTCGTGTCATGAAATTATATTGTCATAACTCAACTTAAGTTGTAATATATGTTATTGTGTTGTGAATATATTTTGTGGTATCAAGATATCATCGTGGGTGCAACATATTATATATGATGTTATGACTGACAACTTAAGAATTTATGTCACGACATATTCTCTAGGATTAGAACTTGAATGAAACTATCACATGTTTAGTGTAATCATGACTTAGGACATAAATGTTATATGTTTTTTATTGTACTATAAAAAAACTTGTACATAAAACACAAAAAAGGAGAGAATGGAAGGATATAAATGCATCTGGCACAATGCATGAATAGTATGTGAGGGTTATCCTAGGTATTTCGTGTATTTTTTTTCTCTATGTCTCTTGGCAGGGTATGTTTTTTCTAGGAGAGATTAATTCTTTTCATTCTCAAAATCCTAAACAAATGTCAAGGAATTCCTACATCAATTCCTAGTTTGGTATCGGAGGATGGTTATGTGGTAATATTAGATTCATCCTTTCTATCGAAGGTACTATAACAAATTGATGTGATTTTCCTTTTCTAAAAAGATAATATTAATGTGATTTTCATATGAATCCTTATTAACTAGGATCAAACATTTGGTATGAGAGCATACGTAATATTTGGTATCAATTAGATTACCTCTGGTACTTATGGTTCTAACATTTATATATGCTCAGTGGAGAAGTGTCTATGATTTCAACATATTTGATAGAATAATTAATGATGATATGGTATGATAAATTTAACCACATATCAACGTGATATTTGAAAATACTTGAAGAAATTGATTTTTTTCAAGGGATCAACAATATTTTGTTACCCTTTTATGAGAAATATGTCACTAGTAAGCATTGTAGATTAAAGTTAAACAATTCTAATGCTAGAAATAAATCTATCTTAGAATTGATTTATTTTGATATTTGGGAAATACAATTTTTATCATTGAAAAGTATAAGATACCGCATATATTTTATTGATGACTACTATTGGAGATATTCTATGTATTCAATCAAGAGGAAGACTGACATATTTTCATTTTTTAAAATATTGAAATCACAAATAGAACATCAATTTTTTTTAAAAAAAATCTAGTGTATGAAGAATAATAATAACAAGGAAGAATATACTACTATTGAATTTGATAAATTTTATCTGCAAAAATTTATTAATAAGTAGTACACTATTATATATTCAACAATAAAATAAAGTAACAAGGTAGATGAATAGAACTTTGTTAGAATGAAAAGACACATATTAAAAAGTTTGGGGATTGCTAAGTCCTCTTGGAAAAAAATATAGATTAATTGGTCACCATCAATTGTGATTGACTTGAAGTCTAAAGATGCCAATTGAAATATAGATCAGTAAGCCAACTAACTATTCTTGCCTACATTCATTAGGAAGTCTTGTGTATGTTATGTATAAGTATGATGATAGACTAAATGCACATTGCTTGTGGGATGCAACTATCCACAAGCTTCTCATCAGTAGAGATATTATTTTGAAAAAGATAAATTGCAAGGAGGAGGAAAATATAATATAAAGTATACAAGTTTTTATGGAAGCAAACATCTAGAACATAAATAATTAGAGTACAATGAACAAATACTAGCTAAGTCTAAGGTATTTGAGATATGAAAATCAAATAAGAAATGAGATAACCAACTTTACACACATAGTATATTATGAAGGGAAATATTATATATTATCTACTAATAGATAATGAAGAGCCATCAATTTTATATGAAGTTACAAAAGGCCAAGAAACTTTTCTTTGGATGACAATAATACATGAAGAAAATTAAAGCTCTCTATAGAATCATGACATGTGAACTTGTTCCACTATTATAAAAAGGAAAAGCCATTATAAATAAATGAGTTCATAATAGTAAATATATTAACAATGGTCAAGTGGAGTTGTATCATACATGATTGATAGTCAAAGGATATGATATAAAAGAAAACATAAGCTTCAATGTTCAATGATATATATTTTTTTGTTATTCAACTCATAACAGTTCAAGTACTCATGGTATGCTATATATAATTTATAATTGGCATTGTTAGTCATGAAAATTGATTTCCTTCATAGAGAACTTGAAGAGGATATATATATAAGTGCAACTATAATGTTTTGAATAAAAATAAAGGTTAGTTTATAGATTAAATAAATTTTCACATGGAATCAAACAAGCATCAAAATGTTGATACAAGAGGTTTGAATCATTTATTATGAGTGTTAGATACAATAAACTTAAATTAGATCCATGTAGGTATTACAAGTGATTTGAGAATGATGATTTTATTATTTTGCTATTATATATTGATGATTTGTTGGTAGCATGACCCAAAAAATATCATGTCCAATAATTAAAAGCATATTTGATATGAAAAATTTGGGACCAGTAAGTAAGATCTTGAGGAATCATGTCTAATAATAAAATGCAAATTTGTACAAGACAATGATATTATAGAAGTAGTGGGAGTTTTAGTTCATACATGACAAATTTTGATAAAGAATATTGATGTTCTCTAAAAAAGATTTAATATATATAAAAAATACTTCAAATACTATAATATGTTATGGATGTTCACATCTTATTATTAGAGGGTATATTGATTCATGCCATGTAGGAAACATTAAAAATAATAAATTCTTTTAGCTATGTGTTTACTCTTCCTGGATGAGTTGTAAGTTAGGTTTCAAAGCTACATCTATCACCTCTGCGTCAATGATAGATATAAAATATGTTGTAGATACATAAACTATTAAAGGGGCAATCTAGTTATAAATGATATTAAAAGAGTTTGGAAATAGATGAAATAATATTACTTTATTTTGTGACAGTTAGAGAATTCTATACTTAGCAAAGAATGCATCATTTTATTTGAAGAACAAATATATTAGAATACAATATTATTTTGTATGGAAAAAGATAAAAGAAGAAAGTGTGGATATATTAAAAAATAATATGGAGAACAACCAAGTTGATGTACTTGCAAACTTATTAACAAGAAATAATTCCATATTATGTAAATTTTTTATCATCAAAGTAGAAACATAAGTGACATGTGAAAGGTAAACTTCAAGTAGGAAAATATAAATCAACTAAAAGTAGGTAAACTTCACCTAGCACACATTGAAAATTCAAAAGAGATTTTTCTTAAATAAAAGAAGGTTTTTTCCTTATCTGTAAACATCCTTAATCTCAAGTATCATTAGATTGTATTTCATTTTATTATATAATTTATTACAATATTATTGTACAATTTTATATTTTAAATTGTTATTGTAGGTTTTATTTTCATAATAGTAAGTTATTGAACAAGTCATCTATGAATCAGAATTAGCATGGAAATAGATCCAATACTAATTTGAATCAAGAAATAATGGTGAAATTGTGTTAAGTATCTAAAACAAAAATAAATATGTTTTGGGTCACCATTCTTTTGTAATGTTTCTAAACCTAAATCAAAAATATTTATAATTTGTAGCCCATTTGGAGCACCCAAAATCTGAAACCCAAAATTATCCCATTCACATTTGAAGAGCTCATCTCATATTATCTTATTAAGAAAGTTCTTGATAACACCTCCAAAGAAAGAGCTATATTTGAAGCTTACATGAACAAGTGTGATTCATGTTACAAGCACGAGCCTTTGTAACATAATAATATTATATTATATAATGGTTGTTAGGTTTAATATAATATTATGTAATTATTATTCGATTTTAAATTATATTATGTAATTATTATTAGATTTGATATAATATTATGTAATGACTGTTAGATTTAATATAATATTATGTGGTGAATGCCTATATAAGAGGAGAATTTAAAATTATAAACTAATGAAGAGTTTTATATTATACTCTCCAATATTCTTATTTGTCTCCCACTTTGTTTTCCAAGTAAGAAGTCAAAATATAATTTAGGTATCAAAGGGAGGTTGTGTGCTTAGAGTTGTGTTCTATCAGATCTTGTGAGCTAGTACTTGTATTGAAGATGTGGTCCTAGACTTGTATTCCTTCTTAGTTTAAAATAGTAGTATCTATTCTCTTCTAATTTTGATTTTGCAAAATAATAGTTTCAGATTTAAAATATGTGCATCAAACTATTCTGCATTTTGATGGTCACTATCATCATCAAAGTATGTTGATGGAAAATTTTCTACAATCAAAATGATATTGATTTTGAAATTATAGAACTAGCAACAAATGTAGAGTTGACAAAGCCTATAAAATAGAGTTATAGAGTTGGAAGGGAGAAAACTAAAAGATTTAAGGTAAAAAATTATCTACTTTTAGCCTATTGGTCATACCACCTTAGAAACAATTCTTAGCAAGGAGCTTTCAAAAATATTTGAGATCTCATGAAGAAAAAATATCAAAGCTCTACTAGAGAAAAACAAACACAATTTCAAGCCTTGAGAAGAGTGTTAAAACCTCTTTCAATGATGGATGAAGATAACCACCAAAATAAAATCCCATGTTGAGAAGATAAGTGATGTTACTACTATGGAGAAAATATTACATTCTACAATAGAAAAGTTTGTTTATGTTGTGTGTTCAATTGAAGAATCAAAAGACAGATGTTTTTTCTGTCGATGAATTATAAAATTCTTACTAGTTCATGAACACAAGATGAATCGAAGATTAACATTTGAAGAGAAAGCTTTGAAGGCTTCTACTTTTATAAAATTTTCATACTTTAGAGGAAAGGGTAGAAGTAGAGGAAGGGGAGATCAAGACAATAGAGATGAAAACATAAATTTCAAAGCCAATAATGAACAATTTTGGAACAAAGGCATAGAATGAGATCAATGTTTTAACAAATCCAATATGGAATATTTAGAATGTCATAATTATTTTGAATGTTTTGAACATTTTTATTTTGAATGTTATATCAAGTTTCCTAATAACAAGGAAAAGGGTAAGCAAACAAATTTTATTTAAAAAAGAAAGTTGAAACATTGTTGATGACTTTTCAAGTTAATCAGGAAATAAAGTCTAATTGTTGGTATGTAGATATGGTCTACAATAGCCACATGTGTGGACATAAATCTTTTTTTTTTTCTTATTTAAATGAATACTTTTATTTTATAGTAAATTTAAGTGATTGTTCTACTATGAATATAATGACAGATAGTGATATAAAGATAAAAATCAAAAAATGATTTAGCAGAAACAATCTCAAATATTTTTTATGTTTCAAACTTACAAAATGATTTGTTAAGTACTATTCTATTGTAAGAAAAGAGTTAAGTAATTTCCATTCAAAAGGGTGTTGTAAAATTTATGATCATGTTAGAGGAGCTATTGTTGTTATGCACATGAGTTCAATCATATTCTTTCTATTAAAGATTCAAAGTATGTATTATTGTCTTGCGTTTGAAGTAAAAGAATTTTCTTGGTTTAGACATTTTAGATATGACTATTTGAGTTTGGATGTATTGAAGAGCCTCCAAGAAAAAAATATAGTAACAAGTTTTTTTCATATTTGTATTCATTCCCAAGTATGTGAAGAATATGTTATTGGAAAACGATATCATTTTCAATTTCCATTAGAAAAGTTATTCTGAGCAAAAGCTATTTTGGAGCTGATTCATTCTAATTTTCATTGTCCAATAACTCCAATTTCTAATGGAGGTAAAAGATACTTCATTACATTCTTTGATGATTTTAGTCAAAAAACTTAAGTTTATTTTTTGCAAGAAAAATTTATAAGCTTTTAGTACATTTAATATCTTCAATGCTCGAAGTTGAAAATGATTTGAATATCATTTTAATATTGTTTGTACAGATTTTTCATACAAGTGGTTTGAATATTTTTCAATTAAATTTAAATTTTTGTAGAGTTCATGGCATTCAAAGAGAACTGGTAGCTACTTTTGCATCACAATAAAGTCATTTATTAGAGAGGAAAAACAGAAATATCATTAATATAGTGAGAAGCTTATTAGCAAAAAAAAACATTCTCATATCTTTTTGGCTGAAGTAGTAAATTATAGTATTCTAATTTTAAATAGAAGTCCTACATTTTTTGTTCAAAATATGACACAATTAGACTTGGAGTGGAAGGAAATTGGTTGTAGATCACTTTATCATATTTGTTTGCATTGCTTATGCATATGTTCCAGATGTGAATAGAAAGAAGCTTCATGATAAAGAAGAAAGATGTATTTGTTTTAATATTAGTGAAACATCCAAAATATATAACTTGTTTAATCCGAAAACCAAATAGATTTTGATCAGTTGAGATTATATTTTTGATGAATAAAATACTTCAGATTAAGATAGGCAGCAGCCTACTCAAGTGCTTTTTAAAAGTGATCCTGAAAAGGTACCAACTTTAGAAACCCCCTCTGCATTGAAATTCATCAGAAACAATTCCAACAATTATTGAAATTGTGTCAGACATAATAGAAACAACTGATGTAGCAACTCATCCTATTCATCAAACATGAAAAAGGTTAGCATGGATGAAAGACTAAAAGATAACCTCAATAGAAGATCAAAATTTTCATTATACTTTATTTGCAGATATTCCATCCAACATGGATGGAAGATTATGATCCTATAGTATTTTGAATAAATTGTCAAAAAAAAAAAAAGGAATGGGGTAATGAATGAAGAAATTGAAGCCAATTATAGAAATGATAATTAGAAGTAGACAAATCTTCTAAAAGGGAAGAAATACATTAATGTTAAATGAGTTTATAAAACTAAGTTAAAAAAAAGCTGGTGGAATTGACAAAGACAAAGTTATGCTTGTTATAAAAGGATACAAGCAAGAATATGACATTGATTACAAGAAGGTGTTTGCTCCATTTGTAAGGCTTGATACTATTAGTGTTATCCATTAGTGCTCTTAACTAATACTTTATTTATCAGTTAGAAGTGAAGTCGATATTTTTTTATATAGAATTAAAGGAAGAAATTTATGTTGATCGACCTATTGCATATGTGAAGTAAATCTATGAGAATCAAGTATACAAGTTTAAGAAATCATTATATGGATTGAAACAGGCACCAATAGCTTGGTACAGTCATATAAATATTTATCTTAATGAAATGAGTTTTATCAAATATGCATATGAACGCACACTTTTATACTAATCTTAATGTTGATGATATTTATTTATATGACTATTAGAGATAATTATCATGTTGAAGATATTGATGATAAATTATTTATTGTTGGAGATATTGATGATAAGTATTTATATAATGATAAGTATGTAATGGTTGTAATAGTTGTTAGGTTTAATATTCTAAACTGTAATATTTATTAGATTTAATATAATATTATGTAATGATTTTTAGATTTTATATAATATTATACAATGGTTGGTAAGTTTAACATAATATTATGTGGTGAATGGCCAAATAAAAGGCATATTTCATGAAATATACTCAAAGAAAAAAATTATATTTTACTTTTCAATATTCTCAGTTGTCTCCCACTTTGTTTCCCAAGTAATAAGTCAAAATATAACATTTTTTTGTTCTTTTGGTAGTACATTCTTTTTTCTAGTGCATGTGTAACATTTATTGACACAAATTTCTTGAGTCTTTAACTAGATTGATATGATGATGTGGTCATGTTCAGGGAAAGTATAGATGGGAGAAAAGAAGTGGTATTTCTTCAGTTTGAGAGATCGGAATTATCCAACTGGGTTTAGAACCAATAGGGAAACATAAAATGCATAACATGTTGGTTATTGGAAAGCAATAAAGAAAATATAAAAATTTATAATGCAAATACTTGTGTACTTGTTGAAATGAAGAATAATAGTGCTCTATAGATGAAGAGTACCAAAGATGATAGTTTATGCATAACATGTTTACACATAAACAAGTTAGGCATAATAATTTTATGCATAAACATGTTTTTATGCATAAACATGTTTTTATGCATAAACATGTTTTTATGCATAAACATGTTTTTATACATAATGTGTTTATGCATAAATGCTATGCGTAACAAAACATCATAACATTTCGCTATAGACATAAATACATCGTAAATGTTTTTTTTTTTTTTTGATTTTTTAATAATGATAAGGTAATTTTGAGTTTTGGATTTTGGGTGCTAAAAATGGATCCAAATTAGAAATATTTTTTATTCAATTTCTAGAAAGTAAAAAAAAAAGGACTAGAACATAATTAATTTTATTTTGGGGACTACTAAACATAATTTTCCAAAAAATAATCTTATATCTCCATCACACCTTTTGAGAAAGTAAATAAATAAAAGAAATAAAAACAAAAAATATAACATGCAATACTTATTGTTACATGTCACATAATACATATATGGGTACATAAAAGTATTATTTAAATGGTTAATATCATATTACATTTAATAATTCTCCCTATTAATGTGATATTCATCAAGTCCCAACTTCTTTTAGAAGTGCACATATTTTTTTATGGGTAAAGCTTTGATTAAGATATCAACTATATGATCTTTAGTGGTATAGCAATTAAATTATTTGTGTTTAGCTTCAATTGATTCTTTAATCAAGTTATACATCAAAACAAAAATGAGTTATTTTGTTGTGAAGAACATAATATTTGGCAATAGAGATAGTTGACTTATTATCATAGTAAATCTTATTGCATTATTTTGCTCTTCAACAATAAGTTTTACATTTAGCTTTAGCCAAATTAATTTCCCAGTGACTAGTGAGGCAAATATATATCCTACTTTAGTAATAAATAAGACAACAAAAGTTTATTTCTTGGAAATCCAAGATACAATAACATAACTAGTACAAAATATATATATAGAAGTGTTTCTCGTTTCTTCTATGCAACCCACCTAATCACTATCACAATACTCATATAATCATATATTTATTATTTTGAAGTATCTTAAGCTTAGATTCACAATTCACATTTCACAATTCTCTAAAATGATCATGGTTGGGAGAATACATGAATCAAGATAAAAAATTCACTACAAAGAATGTCTAGTCTAGTGGTTGTGAGGTAGAGCAAGTTGTCAACTAGACACTTGAATTGGCTTTCATTCATAGTCTAACACCATGATTTTTAATTCTCTGATTTATAATTAAGGTAGTGGACACTAGTTTATAGTCAACCATCCCAAATCTTTTGAAAATATTTTTAATATATCTATTTTGGGTGATGAATAAGTCTTGATTATCTTGAAGTACTTTGATTGACATCAATTGTATGCATATATTTGATACATATTAGCATATTTATTATGTAGAACATGTGATATATATGCTAATTATGGAGAGTTGACTCATTATTATTGTTTTGTTAGTTTTAATGCAAAACAAATATATCAACAAGTAAAGAAAGGGAATATGGGGAAGAAATGTGTTGCAACTTAGATGTCTTGGTGATCACAACATTCTAGGAAGAGAAGGTAGAAGCTCAATTGTGACAAAATAAGGTGCAATTGTGACAAAAATCTTTAAAGGTAACAAGCCACAACATTCATTCTCAATCACAACACTATCTTTAGGTCGCCACTTTGTTATTGCCTTATTGGTCACGAAGGCATCATTCCTTTAGTCATGACATTAATCCTTATTTGCAACATTTAGTTGTGGTCACAACATAATATGTTTGTGGCAACTTTATCTTTTAGCCATGACAACATGTCACACATCATGACATTATCTTTCCTAGTCACAATGCTAAATAGATTCAACAAGCTTGATTTGTGTCAAGATACCAACTCTAAAAGTCATAATATGAACAGACACATCACTCACATCAATAGTATATGATACTAGGACCATAAGATTATTTTTATTTTTTGAGATTAGAAACTAGAGATATAAAAGGTGAAGATAAAGTGCGAGAAGTGAGAGCAAGAAGAAGATAATAGAAAAGCAAGCAAGACTTGATGCTTAGAATAAAAATGAAAGGTACTGAGAATAGAAATGCTAGCGCCAAAGTTAGCACAAAACGAGGCTAAACTTAGAATGATAGACCTAGAGAACTCTAAAATGGGAGTATTCTTGGAAGGAAGAAAATAAATAAGATTTCTTTCTTCCCTTTTTCTATATATCAAAAATGAAATTTGATCTTCAGCATCATGCAAATTACTTTCCAATGCTAACCTAATTACTATATCTAAGATTGGTTGTGAATTTATGTATCAAGATTACCTAATATAATTTGTCGAACCATATGGATTACAATGCATGAAAGTATTGATATCTTTGGAGATTATATTGTGATGTATTGGCTTTGGCTAAGATTTAAATAGCCTTTGATACTATGTGAGTATTAGTGGAATGGTAACATGTGAATAAGCCCACATGCGCAAGGCATCCATTGTATTGACTATGATAGGTGACTGATGAGTTTCCTTGGTACTTATTTGAATATTCTTCTTTGAATATTTGCTATCCAAGGCTTTGTGCCTTTTAGATGTACTATGACAAGTGAATAAGATCATGCTACAAAAGAATTATTTATTGGAACTATGCCAGATGATTGAAGACATGCCTCAAAGGGATGACATGCTTAAAAATCGTCTTTATTGCCAACATGAATTAGAAGGTAACATTGTGTTAGTGTCTAGAAGATAAGTGTGAAAAGTGTGAACGATATGTGTAGGTGTGGGTCACGTATATTTTACCAACCTTTAATCAACAACTCATAAATTTTATATCTATGACATCAAACCACCTAAAAGGAATGAAATGTTTAAGTATCATTTTTATCACATATAAAAACTAGAAGGTGATAGTATGTTAGTGACTAGGAGATATGTGTGAAAAGGATGACCAACATGCATTGGTAGAAGTCACATTTCTTCTTTAACCACCAGTCCATTACATGCACATCCATGAACCAAGAGAAAATTCATACATAATGAAGTAAACCAAACCTATAACCATCAACTGGAGTGAACTCTAGATAGCTAATTTGAGTTTCAAGTTGCCTAATAAAGTACACTTGCATTTAGTTTATCATTTGTTTTATTTGGTATATCCAAACAATTCAATCTTATTGTGAGCTTAGATAGCATTACTATCATTGATTTTCATACTTAATTAAACTCATAACAATCCAATCCATGTGGGATCGATATCGATATTTCTTGAGTCTACTTTATTACTTGTTAGATCCATATACTTGCGGTAATATTAGCATATAAAATTTGCATGCAAATTTTTTAGTGTAATTGTCTTGGATTGGAAATTGGTTTGATTTATTAATGTTGAATTGAAGTACTCTTGTCTATAGCCTCTCTTTCTATTTTTATTTTTGTTTATTTTGTGTGTTTGTTTTCATTATTTGTTTCTTTATTTTACGGATACAAAATGTTTGCATAAAAAAATCAATCTCATAGCTATTATTTCTAGATCCTGAAATTGAAAGAACTTGGAGATAGTTGAGAAATCACATAACTAAGAATATAATAATTAAAGGATAAAGAAATAATAGAAATAATGGTGGAGTTGCTAAACATTATTTGACAACTTGAGGTTATTCCCATTTTCTTTAGAAGATAAAGAAAAAGTTGGGTTCCGATGCTTTCCAAGAAGATCAATAGAAAGATGGAGAGAGATGGTTTTAATTTTATCATAAAATTTTTTCAATCAAAAGTCACCTTACTCCTAAGAGCTGAAATCAATCAATTTAAGAAATGTGTGCAAGAAATTATATATGATGCAAGGGACAATTTTAAAGATTTATTGAGAAGATACTCCAACATAGATTTGAGCTATGGTTACAAATACGAATGGTTTACAATTGCTTAAATTATATTACAAGATGCACAATCAATGCGATCTCTAGAGGATCTATCATGAAAAAATATATATATGACCATGCATATTTATTGTTTGAGGATCTATAAAAGAACAATTAACAAATTCCTAGTGAAAGGATAGTTAAATAGAAACAAACTAAAATTTTAGAGTTGGATATAATTTTAGTCATGGAGGCCAAACTTACTTCCTTCATGAATCATTTCATATCTAAAGGCATGAAACTAGCAACTATGGGAAGATTGTAACTATGCACATTCAAGAAAAAAAATATTGGTGATAGATCAAGTATTTCAGGTGGAAGATGTCAACTATAAGAAGAATCAAGGATATGAATTTCAACCTTACAATAATTTACCCAAAAACTATCAACCAAATCTAAAAAATTATAAAAACTTCTCACATAGAAACCAATCAGACATGAAGTAGATCCTTCATGTACCTACTATATTTCAAGGGCATGAAACTTCGAGCTCTAACTACCAAGGGCAAAAGAAGTCATCATTTTTTGAAGATATTATTTTGGCCATTTTGAATGAGATAAAGAAGAGAAATGATGAATTTGAACACTAGATAGCTAAAATGGAAGACCTCAAAGGTCTTCCATGAAAGAAAGACCTTTGAGGTCATGTTCTATTGATACTATACAGAACTTGAAGGAATGTGTGAATTTTATTCATAAAAGTGGCCAAAAAATACAAAGACAACAAAAAATTGTAGAAACAATAGCAAAAGATGCACGTGAAGAAACCCAATCTAAAAAAGAGGACGTCAATGTAAAAAAGTTCACGGAGGAGGAAAAAGGAAAGTTTGTTCATAGCAGAATGATATTTCTAGATATCCTTTTTATATAAATTCCAACCTTTCCTTTTTATCAATTATTTAGAAAGGTGAACACAATGAACAATTCTAAAAGTTTTTGAATGCCTTAGCTCAAATACTAAACTATGTAAAGTTTATGAAATAGATTATGAACAACAATACAAAACTAGAAGCTAGTGGGAAAATGAGCATAACAAAAAATAGAAGGATCCAAGAAGCTTCACTATTCCATGTATAATTGTAGGGCCCACATACTTCCCATAGTGAAGAGCAAGGTAGAAAGAGTAATGTCAAGTGAAAAAGTTTAAGATTGTTCAATGAGTTGTGGCTTTTAGTCATTTGAATTGATCTTTAATCATGTCAGTATTCTCACTAGGCTAACAAGAAAATAAATAGATGGAGTTAAAAAAAAGGTTACCTGATCAAGATAAAATCTTTAGCCAAAGGATCAACACAATAACACTACTACTACGATGAAAGTGCTTCCATTAATTAGTCTAATGTGCGATGACTTTCAGTGTTGACACTCACACTCTACAAATTAAGTCCAGAGCACTATTGGAAATTCAAGTACAAGAGCTATGGATTATGTGGCATTTATTATATATGATGCAAGCCCTTCAAATTTGGGTTTTGTCTTTTTTTTGGTGAAATTACAATACCATTAACATGAAGGACCCCATGTAATGGCAAGATCTACGATTTGGGAGGAAGCATCATAATGATGCCACTATCCATTGTGAACAAACTAAATTTGGTTGAAGTTACTCCTACCCCCTTGTCTCTTCAAATGGCAAACAAATCTCACTTTTCCAACTAATATTATTGAAGATATCTTAGTATAGGTTGAAAAATTCATACTATTTTATAAATTTAATGATATTGGAAATGGAAGAAGATAAAGATTAACCATGAATTTTGGGAAGACTATTTTTGGTCACTAGATAATCATTCATATATGTGAAGAATGATGAACTCACTCTTTGAGTAGGTGAAGACCAAGTAAAATTTATTTGTTTGAAAGGATGCAATTTCTAGATGGAGATAAGATAAACTTTTGAAGATTGACAATTTGATTTTTTTCCGATAGTGGGTTGCTTTATGATTTATGAATCAAGACTTATTTGAATATTGCATGGATGAATCACAGCCTACTAGGAAGCTATGTTACAAGCACATCCGTCTAGAAAAAAAAACAAGTATAAACTATGAATTTGGAGATTGGGATGAAGCTATTTCTGAAGTCCTGTTGTTCACTAGTCACACTAATACCAATTATGAAGTCATTACATTGAATTGTCGTCACGATATCATTTCTAAAGTGGCATGAGTCACAAGGCATGAAAAATCATTTAAGAAGCCACATCAATAACAAGTCATGATGATGCTAATGTTAACGTAGTGAGATTTACCAGCCATGATGAAATCACTTGTGAAGTTGTGACAATTACAAGTCACGATAAAAACATTTTAGAAGCCATGCCAATCACAAGTCTAAACAAAGCCATTTCTTAAGACAAAACAATCATTCTTGGTTGTGAGATAGAACATTATTTCATAAGTCATGACAATCAATAGTCACGATGACATCATTCCTATAGTCATGATATTTATGCTAAAAAACAACTTTGGATTGTTTGGTACATAAAGAATTGCTAAAGCATCTTTAAGCACAAAATCCTCATAAAGGATGATGTTGAATGTTTAGTTGAATTTATCTACATCATATCTGATAGCACATGAGTGAGTAACACTCATGTGGTGCTGAAGAAAGGTGGAATGATTGTGATGTAGAATGGAAAGGGACAACATATTTTTGCACATATAGTTATGGGATGGTGGGTATGCATAGACTATCAAAAGCTCAACAAAGGTATGAGAAAATATTATTTTCTTCTCCTATTCATCAATCAAACAATGGATTAGCTAGCTGAACCTACTTATTACTATCTCTTTGATGGGTATATTAAATATAATCAAATATTCATCACATTCAAAGATAAAGAGAAGACTACTTTTACATGCCTATATGAGACCACCAAATGAAAAGCATTTTATAAAAAATAAAATGGGTCAAAAAATACTTCAATTTTGTTTTTTATGGTCCACATTGTTGAAGGACTGCTGACAATTTTTTTCAACAATGTGTTCAATGTCAAAGAGTTAGCAATATCTTCGAGAGAAATTATATGCCTTAAATAACATTCTAGAGGTTGAAATTTTTGATATATAGAGCATTTTCTTTATGGTATAATTTTTTCCTTGTAATCTATGTATTCTCTTAGAAATAGACAACATATCCCAATGATTAGAAGCCATTGCTATGATGCTATCCAAAAAAATGATGCCAAGTGGGTGGTTAGGTGTTAGAATTCAACTATTCCAAACTAGCCTCTCACACCAATTGTTAGATCCCAAGTGATAGGGATCCCAAAATCTGATACCAAATATTTGGATTTAGGCACCTTAGTTATATGATTTGATACCTTGCTATTGGAGAAAAATAGAAGATCGATTTATACAGCTAAAATAACCTCTTATATAAAAAGGAATCTTAAGATTTTTGGCAAAACCTTCATCTGATACTATACTAGGAATTGGTACAAAGATTCATTGATAGTGGTTTAGGGTTTCAAGATGGAGAAGATATAGCTTTTATAGATGAAGCATACATCTCACATGAGACATCTCTTAGAAGAAGCACACATGCACAATAGAAGATAAGAGGGGAGAAATAAGAGAGAGAAAAAGAGAAGAAAATTCTTCTACTATTATGCTATGTGGCAGAGCATTGAAAACTATTTCTATCTTTTATTTTATCTAATCATTGTATCTTACTCTCATCACACATTCAACTTGACACATTGTGTTATATATATAATCTTTTATATAATAACCAAAATAATTGCATAGATGAAGCATACATCTTACATAAATCATGTATGCATAACATGTCACAACTTCATTCATGTTATGGCACCTAATAATTGGTCACAACTTGAATACTTACGTCACCAGTCGCAACAAAAGAAATTATATTATGACTTCATTCTAAGTCAAAACATATTATGATGCCATAGAATAGGTCTTAAATTTAGTCATATCATGATTCCTTAAAACATGGTCACGACTCCAATCATTTTGACTTCCAATCACAAAAACATAAACTTGTTACAACTCCATTCATGCCATGATACTATAGAACAAGGATGCTACTTGAATATATGAAATTTCTTGCCACGACAACATAAGGTACATTGTACCTTGTTCATGTTATGACTTCATTAATCAAGTTATGACAATGAACCCTTGTTCTAGTTTTACAATTATGAGCTAATACTAATATTTTCCTACTTGCCAAATACTTCTTCTTCCTACTAGTCTTAACTCTACACCACTGGAACTACTTTGTACCGTTAGCATTTATCAAATAATCAATGACATTCTTCTTCATGTTCATTTTCTCCAATTAAATCTACCTTTAGTCAACTTGCTTCCAAATAAAATAGAAGTTGATGTCAATGTGATCTATCATGCATGAAAGGTTGGATTTGTTGCTAAATGGATGACACTTTGACTATTGCATTTGAGCCACAGGACCTTATGCTCAAATCCAAGCTCTAAACATTACCCTCGTATCTAGATAGCTTCCCTGCTCATATGAGTAAGAGCAACATATTCTTCTTTCATGGACGAAAGGCAACTACAACTTACCATTTTTTCATCCAACTCACAAAACCACCATACAAATTAAAGGCATACCCACTTATAGATCTTCGGGTATCCACATCTTTGCATCTAATGTTGAAAATCTTTCCTAATGGTTCATCTTTAATACTCCCAACAAAATGTTAATCACTACTCTATTATTAGATGTATTATCAAATATGATACTAGATATTTTATTTTGAATTTTATATTCTCTAAAGATTTTTATCATATACTCAAAAATGACCGGACCATCATGAGGATGAAGAATCTCAAAGAATCCTAATATTTTTTTATTTAGTATCCATTTAAATTCTATAAAGTGGGCGGTGAGACATGCATATAAAGGTATCAAATGGGTCGAGCTGGCCCGGCCCGAGGCACGACCCGGGAATGACCCATGCTCTTGCCCATGTCGAGGCCAATTGGGCCTCGTGTTGGGCTAGTCATGGCATGGTACCGAGGCCCATGGGCATGGTTTCTCGAAATGAGTTGAGAAACTGCCTGATGGATCCGAAAAAACCATCGGGGCTATGGGCCCCAATTCGAACCCTTAGTTTTTTCGCCCAGGTCCGAATCCACCCCCAAGCCCCAATGGTAAAATTTTAAAAAAAAATAAAAAATTTGAATTTAAGCCGTTGGATTTCGCCTCAAATGGCTATGGGGCAAAATCCGATGGCCCACATGATTCTGACCCAAATAATTCATAAAATTAATAAAAATTCAAAAATATAACTTTAAAAAAATTCATATTATTATTCTATAAACCTCCTCCCCTTCTCTCAAATAGTTATGTTTTTCAAAAACATAAATATATCATATCTCATTCTTTCTCTCTATCTCTCTCCTAAATTTTTCTCTCGGGATTTCAGCTCGGCATTTCAGGACTCATTGTTTGGACACACTTTGGTTGATATTTGGATTGAACTTTTGATTTGTGGTACACGTTCTTTACACTATTTTATAAGTATTTCATTTTTTAGTTTATTTTTATTTGGTTAACTCTTTACTTTATTTTAAAAAAATAATTAGTTTTCATTTTCCCTTTCTCTACTCTACCCTCTTGTCTAAAAAAACATAACAAATGACAAATACTAATTTAAATAACAAAAATGAAATTGATTTAAATTTAGAAAATGAATATCATATGCAAATGTCGAAGGCTGCCAAAACTTTGGTTTCTCCAGTCGCCTCGACCCAAACATCTAAAAAACAAAAAAACTATGACTTCTGTAGTTTAGACTTGCTTTAATATAATAAAACAAAAAAAAATATAATGGGTGTGGAAGAAGAAATAGCACAATGTAAATATTGTAAGAAAATGTTATCTTGTAAGAGAGACTGAACACCTTAAATAGGCATGCCGAACTATGTACCAAAAAGTATGGTGCATTAGATCCTACGCAACCCCAACTCAGTGGTAGGTTTTTTGATATTAGATTTAATTCTTAGTCTCAAAGTTTACCCCATTCATATACTGGAGCAAGTCGGTAATAAAAGGCATGGGCAAACTTATCACCATGATGGGTCTTCCGATCAGATTTTCAGAGGTTGATTATTATAGGATTCCTAGGTCCTCATCTAGGAACAATATACTAAAATTATATAAGTTAGAAAAATATGTAATAATTAATAAATTTATGGTATATAGTGGAGTGGTGTCTATGATGTCCAATATCTGGATAAATCACAACGATGCATCTTATGCATGCCTCACTGCCCACTATGTAGATTCAAAATGGCTATTTTTGAGTGCATGATGAAGATATTTAGAAAATATAAAATTCAAAATAAAATTTTTAGTATTACATTCGAAAACGTAGCTAATAATAGAATAGCGATTGACATATTTGTTAGGAATATTAGAGATATAACATTAAGAGAGATTTTCCACATTAGATGCATGTGTCACATGATTAACTTGATTATACAAGCAGAGATGAAGATGTATTCCCTCTCTTTAGAAAATATACGTAACTCACTAAAATACACTCACACGCCTCATAGACAATAGAAGTTCGGTAGTCTCTGATTGTCTACAAATCTTAAGAAGAAGAAATTCCAATCAAATGTGAGATATCATTGGAATTATACTTGATGCTGGAATCATGTGTCAGATATGAACATGTGATATCCGACTACAACAATAGTAAGAGTGACTCACTTATTATTGACTATACTAACTGGGCTATAAAAATTTTATTTATGAAATTCCTGAAGATTTTTTATGACACGACGAACATGTGTTCGTTAGTTTATACTTTCACGACTTGCATTGCACTCAAGTGCATGTGCAACATTAGTAGCATATTTAGGAAGTTTTGAGATGACCCAACACTTAATCATATGGTTGTTGAGATGAAAACTAAGTACTTAAAATATTGGTCCACCATTCCATTTCTTTATTGTCTGGTTGCATCCATGAACCCTGGGATCAAGGTGAAAGGGGTCGATAATATTTTGACTTATATTTCCTTGTGCATGAACCTGGAAGACCCACCTGAAGGGTTCATTCACGAAAAGTTAACTTAAGTTTTTACATACTACGATACTAGGTTTGGTGGTAGTAGTAGAGAGGCTCTGAGTACAGATATGGATATCATATTCGGAGATGATGACTTTTCCATTCAGTTAGCAAGAGGGAAACGACGGGGTGGACTGTCGAATAGGAGCAAGTTGTCTTGGTACTTAGATATCGATTACTACTAAATCCTATCACATTTAGATACTAAGAATATTGATATATTACAGTGGTAGAAATCATACGAGTTCACCTTTCCCGTGCTATCTAAGATGGCACGGGATCTACTGACTCCTTTGGTGTCGATCATAACATCGGAGTCTTCTTTTTCTGTTGTAATGAATGTGATTTCGGATAGGAGATCGAGATTACATCCAGATATTGTTGAGGGTTTAGTATGTATGAAGGATTGAAAAGATTCGAATTGGGTATCCAGGATCGTGTCGGGACTAGGACTACAGCAAAAGCGAAGAAGTTGATTGCTGATGATAATCCATATGATAGTGATTTTGCTAATGAGATTAAGGATGATAATGATACCGACGATGTATGATTGATGACGTTACAACCTGATATCTGATGGTTGACAATTACAAGATTGGGAGACTTATGTTATGCGTATGTTTGATTCATATTTTTGATTTTGATATACTCATTTTTATTTACATTGTATCTGCCTATTTGGTTTGATTTAGTTTGACTTTGTCAATTATGTTTTAGAATTCAGACTTTCTGTGTTTATTTAATTTTTGGTTGTGATTTATGAATGATGCTTGAAAGTTGAAACTTGAATATTTATTATTTTTATTTTCATTTTGCATTCGATTTAAAATTTTATTCATATTTAAGTTTTAATATTTTTTAATTCATATATAAATTGAAATTCTAATTCTATTTAATAAAAAGTAAAAACAAATAACATTAAAAAAACTTTTAAAATATTAAAAATTTGCAATTTATAATTTAAAAATTTTTAAACATGATATATTTAATTATTACATAAAAACAAATAACTTAATTAAAAAAATTAAATTTTAAAAACTAGCCTACACGAGCCAGAATTGGCCCATACGGGCATGACCCGGCATGGCTAAAAATTGGCTAAGCCTACAGGTTGTGTCGGGTCTAGCCTGAAGAAACTATGTCGGGCCAAACACGGTAAGGTACAGTAACCATGTTTGGCCTGGCACAACATGGTAGCCCAGTTAGGAGACTTAAAACTAAGATAGGTCAGCCCGACCCAGCCCATTTGACACCTCTACTTGCATAATATGCATTATCGTGACTAGTCCAGATATCATATATTTTGGACACTACTCCACTATAATTCATAAATTTATTAATTATTAGTTTTTTTCTAACTTATAATATTTAGTATGCTATTCCTAGATGCAGACCTAGGAATCATATGATATGAAGACTGAAAATAATTCTACGTGATACTAACTACCATTGGATCCTCTGAAAACCTAATCGGGAGACCCAACGTAGTAATCAGTTTGGTCATACTTTTCCTCCCTAACTCATTGCGATATATGAATGAGATCAACATTAAGGCTGAACTAGATCCAGCTACAAAGAACATACAGCTGAGTTCGGTTTGCCTATGATCTAATACAACATGTTTTTTTGGTGCATAGTTCGGCATGCCTCTTAAGGTGTCTAGTTCTACACGAACTCTTAAAACTTAAATTTTTTTTATAATATTTGTACTTTGTTGATTCTTCTTTAATACCCATTACATTTTTTTTTTGTTTTATTATATTAAAGTGAGTCCAAACTACTGATGTTCTTCTAATTTTTGTTTTTTAGATGTCTGAGTTGAGGCAACGAGAGAAATCAATGTTTTGGCTGCTTCGGACCTTTCCATAGGGTTTTCATTAACTAAATTAGAATTAATTTTGTTTCGTAATTATAATTACTATTTGTTATTTTTATTTATAATTTTTTTAAATTATATTGTATTATATAATATATTTTGATTAATATCTTAAAATTAATTAAAATGACGAAGAAGATTGGACTTAAGACTAGGAGAAGAAGATTTTAAAAGTTTAAACTTTAAAACTAATAAATAAATAAAATATCCCAAGATTGTAATGTGAAATGCATAAAATTTTCATTTTTTATGTCTACACTGACCCGTACCACAATCCACACCACACCCGTGTCCCGAAAGGTAAAACCAAAAGCCAAATGCAAGAGCCCGAGAGAGAGAGAGAGAGAGAGAGAGAGAGATTTATGTTTTGAAAATATAAATATTTGAATTAGGTGGTGGGGGGAGGGATTATAGATATAAAAAAGTTATTTAAAAAAAATTTTTTAATTTTTTTTAAATAAAAAATTGAGCAGAATCTTTAGGGCCGTCAGATACTGACTAATAGCGATTGGAGTCAAAATCCAACTGTTGAGATTTGAAATTTTAATTTTATTTTATTTTATCATTGGGTCAGTTCGACCGTTGAACTGTCACAGACTGTCGTTGGTTCCAGAAGTTTCAGCTTCTAGAACTATCAGACTCGAACCGAAGAGCTAGGGAAAAAAGACTTTGGGTCGGATCGGTGGGGTTATGGGCCCAATGGAATTTCGGATCCGTCAGGCTCGAGGTAGGGTGTCGGAGAGTCGGGCATCGAGGTGGGGTAAGGTCGAGGCACAGTTCAGATCGCACCAAAATTGCATGCCCAAGGGCGCTCGTACCGGGCTGTGCCTGGCCCAACACATGACCCGGTTAACCTAGGCATGACACAACACGAGCCGTTATCCTGCCCGACAAGGACAAGGTCATGGGTCTGGACCATGTCGTGCCAGGCCAAGCACAACTGAGTTGGGCTGTGCCTCGGGCCGGGTCCAGGCTGTCCTGCCCATTTGACGCATCTACTTGTGATGCATCCTTGTTCCAATTTATAAATCTTCTTTCTTTTTCTTTCTAATAGAGTAAATGTGCCAAGCTTTGTGATGCTTTCTTAATTATCTCACTCTTTTGCTTCCTCACCTCCCACTTTGTCAAGGAACATAGTTTCCATTCTCTTTTGGATGCATTTGAAAGCTTCCTTGAAAGCATGTGTTTTACATGGCATATTGCAATTTTGAAATAAAAAGATTTTTATAATTACCACAAACCTTGCATACTCTATTATTCAAGTCATCTAAAAGAGGATGTCTTTCAACATTTCCTTGGATTTTTCCATCTCCAAGTTGTATAAGAAGATGTTCATCAAATTGGCAATTTTTCATCATTTTCAAAGATCATATGAGGTCCCCTTACCCCTCTTTTCATTGATATTTTTGAACCCACATCATCTTATAGTAGGAATTGCTTTGGCAACACACCTTCTTCCAGCATGGGACTTATCTCCACTTATTTATCGAAAATGCCAGATATGTTCTTGCTTGAGGAAAGCTTTCTTTCATTGTTTTTTTCCATTTTCAGCAGTATATATATCAACTATAGTTATCTCCTCCTGGGAATGAACTTCTCCAACCTTGTATCTTCTTCATCCTCTGGCACTATACACTGAGGCTCTCAAGTAATTTCTTTTGCAAAATAGGGAATGTATAAATTATTACAAGCAATTTTTTTCAGCTTCCATAAACCCATCTTCTTTGTGCGTTTGAAAACTTTCATGAACACCTCTCTCACCTTCGCATTGCCTTCAGTGTCCATATCCTTCTTATTTTATTCACTAAAGAAAGGTGACTCTACTTTGTATGCATTTTTGAAAGCTCCATGCACTTTTGTTCATATTAAACACTTATCTGAATATAAGCTCGTGAAGCTTCTATCTTTCTTTAAACTATGTTACTGCAGATTTTCTTTCGTTTGAACTCCATCACTTGCTTTTGTCTTCAAGAAGAGAATTAGACAACCTTCCTTTTCATGTCCTAGCTTATGGAAGTGGGTGTGATGGTTGGGAGGATTTTCATAAATCACTAGTTGCCAAAAACTTCCATCTTCTTCACATGCTATTCTTATTCTACTTGGGAGTAGATGCCAGACAACTAGGCATCCTCAATAGAGCGATGGTACTTTTATCCATTATCATAGGGGTTCCAATACACCTCTATATATATATATATATATATATATAAAGAACACTCGTTGAAGATGTGTAACAGAAAGTTAGGAGAGTTAACCCACAATGGAACTAGAGTGGATTTTTCTCTGACTCTAAAGTTGGATGTTCATTTGAAGGTTTTCGACTGGAGCGCCATTTATCAGCAATCCGTTCCTAGTCCACATGTTGAAAATCTTTCAGTGGACACCTAAATTAATAAATGTTTGTGGTCAATTAAACTCTCCTTTGCTTCACTACTTAGAGTAAGTATCGAGATAAACATAAGGATTTCATCTCTATGGGATAATTTACCAAATAGGGGATAGAGGAAAGGCATGGAGAGAATTTCTATTTCCTTTTTTGAAAAGGAGATCAAGGGTTCCCCCTTATAATCTTTTTGGTAAAAAATGTTTTTTTAGTACTTGTTTTATTTCTTTTTATTCTTATTCTTACTCTTTTGTTATTTATCTAATTATTTATTCTTCTATTTTTGTTGGTAGCTTCTTCTTCTATTTTCTTCATTTATCTTCTTTTTTTTATATTTATATAGTCTTATTCTTCTTCAACCTTGTTTTTCTTCTTTTTGTTATATCTTCTCCTAAATTTTTTTTTTATTTTCTTCTATCTTCATTAAATTTTAAAGATTCTCCTTATTCGATTTCTGTGAATTTCATATTTTATTTTATTATTATTATTATTATTATTTCTCATTTTTTTATTCATAATCATCATTATCATTATTATTATACAATCTTCTTTATATTACTTTATCTAATTCTTCTTATAACTTCTACATCCTACCATCTATCTTCGTCATCTATCTTTTACTTATATATTTTCTTTTTTTACTTTTACTTTTTCTTTTAACTTATTTCTCTTTTATGTTTTTTTATCCTTGTTTTATCTTCTTCTTTTATCTTTTTCTTCTATCTTCTTCTTATAATACCTTTTTTCTTTCTTATTCTTCTATCTTTTACTTATATATTTTCTTTTTTTACTTTTACTTTTTCTTTTAACTTATTTCTCTTTTATGTTTTTTTATCCTTGTTTTATCTTCTTCTTTTATCTTTTTCTTCTATCTTCTTCTTATAATACCTTTTTTCTTTCTTATTCTTCTATCTTTTATCTTCTTCTTTCATCTTCTAAAATTATTATTATTCTTCTTCTATCATTTACTTTTATCTTCCTCTTCTATCTTTTTTTTTATATTATTTTTATAAGTTATTCTTTTATATATTCTTCAGCCCTCTACTTATATCTTTATTTTTTTTTCTTTTTCTCCCTCTCATATTCCTCCTCAATCCACTAACTCCTCCTAATTATTTTTCTTTCTTCTTCAATCTTTTTTTTTTCTTCTTCTTCTTGTATCTTTATTTTCTTTTTTATTTTTTTTTCTACTTTTACTTCTATATTTATTTTGTATCTTTTATTTTTTATTCTCCTTGAACTTCTATCATTTTCTTTTATTTTCTTCTTCTTGTATCTTTTTTTTTGTTCATTTTCTATCTTTTTTTCTTTTTTCTTCTTCTTTTATCTTCTTCTTTTATCATCTTCTTTTATCATCTTCTATTTCTTCTCTCTTCTTCTTCTTCTTATTCTTCAGCTTCATCATCATTATATTCTTCTATCTTTTTCTTCTATCTATTCTTTTTTATTTTATCATTCTTTTAGTATTTTCGCTTTCTTCTTCTTCTACTTATTCTACTTTATTCTTCTTAGATCATCTCCAACAATACTATCTAAAATAGCTACTAAAAATATTAAAATATTATATTATCTATTTTAACTACTTACTTTTTTAAGTTAACTCCAACAATGATATCTATTTTAGCTATCCACTTCAACTAACTATAAATAACTTTCAAAAATAATATCTAAAATACTATATAAAATTCCATGTCATCACCATATTGATTAAATTCAAAATTTTAAAATTTGAAATTTTAAACACTAACTTTTACAACGGTTATATTTATAATGGTTATATTTAAAATTATAATATTTACAACGGTCATATTTTTATTTATATATAAATAGCATATTTCATCTCTTATTGTCATACATCTTCAATATATATATATGCATTACATTATTTATTGTGTTATTATTATGGTTCGACATCATCTTATGAACATGATTCTTAACGATTCTGACTTGGATGATGAATTGGAAATGATAATAATTTGTGCTATTATTTTTATTGGCCATGGTCATTATGATCATCATAATCATAATCATCATGAACTTCTTCTATTTTTATCTTCTTCTTCTTGTGACATATTAATATATCTATCTATTTATTTATCTATGTGTATATCTATCTTCTACTTATATCTTTTACTTCTATCTTCTACTTCTAAATTTATTTTCTTATTATTATTCTTCTTCTTGTTTATCTGTTCTCCTACATATATCTTTTTCTTGTGTTTTGTCTACATTCTTCTTTTATCTCATTCTTATTTTATATTTTTCTATTATCTTTTTTTTCTATCTTGTTTTCTTCATCTTTAATTCCTTCTATCTTTTTCTTCTATCTTTTTATTGTTGTTATTCTATATTTTGTTTTTATCTTCATTTTCTTTTTCTTCTTTTTTTCTATATTTTTCTATTTTCTTATTCTTCTTCTTTTTTTTCTATCATTTTCTATTTTCATATTCTTCTTCTTTTTCTTCTCCTTCATCTCCTTATATCTTCATCTTCTATTTTCTTCTTCTTTTTTATATTATTATTTTATTGGTTGTAGTCATCATGGTCATCATCATCATAATCATTATGAACTTCTTTATTTTCATTTTCTTATTGTTGTAACTTCTTAATCTACCTATCTGTCTGTCTTTCTGTCTATCTATCTAGCTATGTGTCTATCTATCTGTCTATCTCTCTATCTATCTATCTATTAATCTATAAATCTATCTATCTATCTATCTATCTATCTATAAATTTATCTATCTGTATATATGTCTATCTAACTATCTTTCTATATTTGTCTATCTGTCTATCTATCTATCTATCTGTCTATTTGTCTATCTTTCTATCTATATGTCTATATATCTATCTATCTATCTAATTGTCTAACTATCTAACTATTTACCTCTCTATTTATTTATCTAATTGTCTTACAATCTATCTCTTTATCTATCTATCTATATATCTATTTATCTATCTATCTATCTATCTCCATATCTCTCTATCTACTTATATCTATCAATCAATCAATCAATCTATCTATCTATCTATATATCAATCAATCAATCTATCTATCTATCTATGTATGTATCTATCAATAATGAATCAATGAATCACACAATAAATCAATCAATCTATCTATCTATCAATCTATCTATCCATTTATCTATTTATCTATCTATCTAATCTATCTATCTATCTATCTAATCTATTTATTTATATGTATATTTATCTACATGTATATCTATCTGCCTGTTTATATATCTATTTATCTAGATATCTACATATCGATCTATCTATATGTCAATCTATCTATCTGTCAATATATCTATATATCTATATATCTATCTATCTATCTATCATCTATGTATCTATCTATCCATCTATTCGCCTATCTATCTGTTAGCTTATTTTTCTATTTATCTGTCTATCAATCTTTCATCTATGTGTCTATCTATCTAGTTGTTTCTCTTCTTGTTTTTCTATCTATCTATCATCCTATTTACATATTTACCTATCTATCTACTATTATCTTCTTTTATCTTATAAATCTTCTTCTATCTTGTTCTTTCATTTTTTTTCTTCTATCTTATTCTTCTATCTTCTTATTATTATATCTTTTTCTTTTATCTTATTATTTTTCTTATTCTTATATCATATTTTCAATCTTTTAGTTTAAACTTTATTATTTTATATCTTCTTATTTTTATTTTTTCTTTTATCTTCTTATTCAATCTTCTTTTTCTATTTCTTAATATGTTTTTTTTGTCTATCTTCTTCTTCTTTTTCTATCTTCATCCCCATAATATTCTTTTATATTGTTCTCGTATCTTCATTTGATTCTTCTTATAACTTCTTGATCAATCTATCTTTGTCTTCTTTTTATATGTTCTACTTCTATATTTTTATTTTATTTCTTCTACTCTCTTTTGATATTCTTATTTTAACATTGTCTTCTTCTTGTATCTTTCCATTCTTCTTCTATTTTCTTTTATCCTTCTTCTATCTTATTCTTCTATTTTTTTTATTAATATCTTCTTGTTCTATTTTTTTATTCTTCTATTTTTTCTTTAAACTTTTTCTTCTTCTTTGATCTTCTTCTTCCATCTTCTATCTTTTTTTTTCTATCCTTTTCTTTTATCTTTTCTTTTTCATTAGCATCTTCTTTCTCCGCTACTCTTCCTTCTATGTCTACTCTATTTTCTCATTCTTATTATTATTATTCTTCTTTACTTTTCTTCTTTTTATTCATCTTCTATCTTTATTTTGTATCTTCTATTTATTCTTTTTTTTTCTTCAATATTTTCCTTTAAAATTATTTTTCTTCATCTTGCATCTTTTCTTCTTTTTCTGCTATATTCTTCTTCTATCAACTTGTACTTATTCTTTCTTTCTTCTTCTTTATTGTCTACTATCTTCTTCTTCAAACTTCATTAGTTATCATATTTATTTTGTTTCTCCTTATTGTACCTTCTTATTTTTCTACTACAACTACAAACTCACGATCTTATTCTTATATCTTTTTCTGCTATCTTTTCATTATTCATATTTTTTTATTTTATTCTTATATATTCTTTTTATTCTTCTTCTTCTATCTTTTACTTTAATATTCTTCTTAGTTTTTTTCTTTTTTCTTATTCTTTTATCTTAAATCTTCTTCTATTTTCTATCCTTTTCTCATTTATTCTTATTTTTATTATCTAATTTATATTTTTCATCTAAATTATTTTTTTATCATCAATCTTTTTCTTCTATGTTGTTTTTGTTATTGTTGTTCTTCTTCTTTTTCTAGCTTTTTTTTCTTATTCTTCTTATACTTCTTCTACCTTCTTCTATTTTCTTCATTTTTTTTCATCTTCAATATTCTTTTATTATTTTTTATTTTTCTTCTGTATTTTTTATTATTCTTCTTATTCTTTTCTTCTATCATTCTCTTCTTCTTCTTCTTCTATCATTCTCTTCTTCTTCTTCTTCTTCTTCTTCTATCATTATCTCCTCCTTTTCCTCCCCCACCACCACCTCCTCCTCCACATCCACCACCTCTACCACCACCACCACCTCCTCCTCCTCCTCCTCCCCCACCACCACCTTCTCCTCCTCCTCCCCCACCACCACCACCACCTCCTCCTCCTCCCCCTTCTTTTTCTTCATCTTTCTTCTTCTTTTTCTCCTCCTTCTTCATTATCATCATCAACATCATCATCTTCTTCTTATTTTTCTTCTTCAACTTCTTCTTCTTCTTCTTATTTTTCTTCTTCAACTTCTTCTTCTTCTTCTTCTTCCTCTTGTTATTATTATTATTATTATTATTATTATTATTATTATTATTATTATTATTATTATTATTATTTTCTTTCTTCTTCTCCATCTTCTCTTTCTCCTTTTGTTTCTTCACCTTCTCCTTCTTCTCCCTCTTCTCCTCCTCCTCTTCCTCCTTCTCCTCCTCCTCCTCCTCCTCCTCATCCTCCTCCTCCTCCTCCTCATCCTCCTCCTTCTCCTCCTCCTCCTCCTTCTGCTTTTTTTTCTCCTACTCTTCCTCCTTCTTCTTCTCCTCCTGCTCCTCATTCTTCTTCTTCTCCTCCTCCTCCTCCTACTCCTCATCCTCCTCATTTTTTTTCTTCTTCTCCTCCTCCTACTCCTCCTCCTCCTCCACCTTTTTCCTCTTCATCTTTCTCTTCTTGTTCTTTTTCTATCTTCTTCATCCATCTTCTTCTTTTTCTATCTTCTTCATCCATCTTCTTCTTCTAACATCTTCTTCTTCAAACTTTTTTTTTCTTTTTCTTCTTCTTTCTTCATTTTTCCAACTTCATCTTTTTCTTATCCTTCTCTTCTACTTAGATCATCTTCTTCTCTTCTTCTTCCTACCCTTCTCCTTATCCTCCTCCTCCTCCTCATACTTTTTCTTTTTCTTCTTCTTTTTATCCTACTCCTTCTCCTCCTCTTCCTCCTTCTCTTTCTTTTTATTCTTTCTTCTTATTCAATCTTTTTCTTCTTTTTCTTATTTTCTTATATTCATGTTCTATTTTCTTTTTCATTTTTATGAAACAATTAATTATTTTATTAATGACGGGGGCCATCACTTTTGGTGTAAGAATAACTTTTTCAAATATTCTTTCTTTTATTTATTGCTATTAATATATACAAAATGAACTTTATAGATTAGCATGGAATACAAAAAAAAAATTCAAAGAAATTTAACCATTTCATGTGCCATCTTCATGGTCTATATGTCCTTATATAGTACATTCTGCCTCTTTGTAGTTTAGCCATTCCTAGTGCCCTACTTAGAAGTGAATTATTTGTGTCATATATTTTCTTATCCTTTATTCTTTCTTCCCTTGATAATATGTCTGCTAACCTATTTCTTTTCTTGTATATAAAAGTTATAGAGGCATTTAAATATGCTAACAATTCTAGCGGCACCATTATTTACTTGTTCATTTCTCAGAAATTTGTTTCATTTTTTAGTACATTTTGTACATTAACTGAATGTACTTGAATTTTTTTGTTACCACTTATGGTATTTCTACTTATTTTTTAGACCTTCTACTAGTGCATTAATTTCTAGTGGATCTGAGACTTAGCATTAGTGTTGGTAGATAAATAAAAACAAATCTTCCCCATATTGTCTCAAATGATGCCTCCAACCCATACTTTGGCATCTTTATGGCTTTTTTATATATTCAATTTATGCATTCCCTCTTAGGGTGGATCCCATTTAACCTTTTTAGGTTGTTTCTACTTTGCTATCTTCTATATTCTTCTTCTATGTTTTTTTTGTGTTTTATCTATCTTCTTCTGTCTTTTTTGTCATATTCTATTTTTCTTTATTCTTGTTTATCTATTTTTTTCTTCTAATAGCTTTTACTTCTTCTTCTATATTATTATTATTATTATTATTATTATTATTATTATTATTCCTCATCAACTTTTATTATTTATTATTTTATCTTCTTTTAATAACTAAATTTTCTTTTTATTATCCTTCTTCTTATATCTTCTTCTTTCTTCTTCTTCTACTTCTAGCACTAAAACTTGTTTTTTCTTTTTTTACTTCTTCTTCTTTGATCTTTTTCTTTTATCTTCTTTTTTTTTCTTCTTCTTCATATTTATCTTTGTTTTCTTCTCATTTATCCTTTTTCTATCATCTTTTTAAATATTCTTCCTCTTCTTCTTCTTCTTCTTCTTCTTCTTCTTCTATCTTCTTCTTGTTTTATGGTATCCGTCTTCGCCTATGTTCTATTTTAATATTCTTTTATATTCTTGTTTTATCTTATATTTCTTCTTCTATTTTATATCTTCTTCTTCTTCATTCATCTTCTATTATCTTTTTATTTTATTTTTTTCTTCTTCTATCTTTTTCTACTTGTTCTTCCTCTCCTATATTTTATCTTCTTCTTCTTCTTCTATCTTGTTCTTCTATATTATTATTATTATTCTTTTTTTTTTCTTCTTCTTTTTCTATCTTCTTCTACAATCTTTTTCTTCTATTTTTTTCTTCTTATATTTTCTTCTTCTTATATTTTCTTCTTCTTATATTTTCTTCATCTATTTTCTTCATATTATTTAATATTATTCTTATTCGTATTCTTTTTTATCTTTAACTTTAATCTTATTTATCTTTTTTCTTCTTCTTTCATCTTTCTTTTTTATTTTATATCTTTTTATTTTATTTCCTATATTCTTTTTCTTCTTCTTCTTCTTCTTCTCTTGATTATGTACTAAAATATTTGGGTTAATAAATCTACAATCACTATGTGCTTTTCTAATGGACATAGCTAGTCATATTGAATGGCTATCAGACCATGTTATGATAGTTTTTTTGCTGTGCTGATATTATATTCTTCTTGTTCCTTGTGATGTTGTGTTGTGTTCTGCACAATCTATTGATATTAAGTTCAGTGTAAACATAATATATACATAAATTCTAACAATCTTGTTCTTTCCTATTTTTCTTATTCTTTATGCTATTCTTTTTATAGCTATATGTCCTCACCATTATCATCATCATCATCATCTTCTTCTTTCTTATTTTTTTTTCTTCATCTTATTTATTCCTTTATTCTCATTCTTATTTTTATTCTTATTGTTCTTCTTGTTTTCTTATACTTTTTCATCATCTTCTACTTTTTCTTTTTCTTCTTATTATTATTTTTGTTATTCTTTCTCTTCCTCGTCTTTTTCTTATTCTTCTCCTATTTTTGTCTTCTTCTTATTTTAATCTTCTTCCTTCTATTATTTTTATATTCTCATTATTATTATATTTTTTTCTTTTATTATATTATATTATTATTCTTATCAATTTCTTTTTCATCTTCTTTATTCTTCTTCTTATTCTTTTTATTTCTTTCTATTCCACTTTCTCTTCTTTTGTTCTTCTCTTCTTCTTCTTCTTCTTCTTCTTTTTTTTTCTTCTTCTTCTTCTTCTTCTTCTTGTTCTTCTTTTTCTTCTTCTTCTTTTATTCTATTTCTTTTTTTCTTCATTTTCTTATTATTCTTATTCTTCTTCTTCATCAACATCTTCATTATCATTATCACCATAATCTTCATTTTCTTCTTCTTTTTACTCATTTTCTTTTTATTCTTCTTTTTATTCTTCTTTTTTCTTCTTTTTCTTTTTCTTCTCTCTTCCTCTTCTTCTTGTTCTTCTTTCTCTTCCTCTTCTTATTTTTTCTCTTCCTCTTCTTCTTCTACTTTTTCTCTTATTCCTCCTCCTCCTCCTTCTTCTTCATATTCTTCTTTTTTTTCTCTTCTTCTTCATCTTCTCTTTCTGCTATCTACTTCTTCTTATTTTTATTTTTCTTCTTTTTCTTCTTTTCTTGCTTTTTCTTTTTTTCTTGCTTTTTCTTTTTCTTCTTTTCTTGCTTTTTCTTTTTCTTCTTTTTCATTTTCTTTTCCTTATTCTCCTTCTTCTTTTCCTTCTTTTCCTTCTTCTTTTCCTTCTTTCCTTCTTCTCCTTCTTCTCCTTCTTCTTCTTCTTCTTCTTTTCCTTCTTCTCCTTCTTCTTCTCTTTATCCTTCTTCTTCTTCTTCTTCTTCTTCTTTCTTCTTCTTCTTCTTAATCTTCTTCTTCTTATTCTTCTATTTTTTTTATTCTTATTTATATTCTTCTACTTTTTTATTCTTATTTCTTTCATCATTATCATCATTTTATTTATCATCATCATTATTATCATCATCTTGTTCTTTTTTTTATTCTTCTACTTTTTTTTCTTATACTACTACTAATTCTTCTTCTTCTTCATTATTTTCTTTCTTCTATCTTTTTAATCTTCTTCTTTTTCTTCTTCTTTATTTTTTTTCTTCTATCTTTTTAATCTTCTTCTTATCATTCTTCTTTTTCTTAGTTTTCATCTTTTTTTCTTATTCTTCTTCATCATGATCATCATAGTCATAATCATCTTCTTTTTCTTCTTTATTATTATCATCTTCATCATGATCATCATAGTCATCATCATCTTCTTTTGCTTCTATTACTACTACTACTACTTCTTCTACTACTACTATACTACTTCTTCTTCTTCTTCTTCTTCTTTTTTTCTTCTTCTTATTCTACTTCATCATCAACATAATCATCATCAATAACTTTTTCTTCTTCTACTTATTCTTCTTCTTCATCTTCTTTATCTTCTTCCTCTTCTACTTCTACTTCTACTACTATTATAACTATAACTTCTTCTTCTTCTCCTACTTCTTGTTCTTTTTCTTTTTATTTTTCTTCTTATTCTTTTTCTTCATCATCATCATCATCATCATCTTCTTCTTCTTCTACGTTTTCTCCTTCTCATTCTATTTTTTCTCATTCTCCTTCTTCTTTTTTCTTCTCCTACTTTTTCTTCTTCTTCTTCTCTTACTTTTTTTTCTCCTACTATTTTTTTTTCTATTACTTCTTCTTCTTTTTTTCTTTTTGTATTTCCCATTTTTCTTGATCTTCTTCTTCTTCTACGCCTCCTCCTCCTTCTTATTCTTCTTCTCATTCTTCTTTTTTTACTTCTTCTCTTGCTTTTTCATCTTATTTTTCTTCTCCTCCTCCTACTTCTTCTTTTCTTCTTTTTCTTCTTCTCCTACTTTTTTTTCTTCTTCTTATTCTTCTTCTTTCTTATTTTTTTTCTTCATCTTATTTATTCCTTTATTCTCATTATTATTATTATTATTATTATTATTATTATTATATTATTCTTCTTCTTCTTATACTTCTTCATCATCTTCTTCTTTTTCTTTTTCTTCTTATTATTATTTTTGTTATTCTTTCTATTCCTCTTCTTTTTCTTATTATTCTCCTATTTTTGTCTTCTACTTATTTTTAATCTTCTTCTTCTATTTATTTTTTATTCTCATTCTTATTCTTATTATTTTTCTTCTTCTTTTATTATTATTAATTATTATACTTCTTTTTCATCTTCTTTTTTTTCTTCTTATTCTTTTTATTTTTCTCTTCCACTTTCTTCTTCTTTTATTCTATTTCTTTTTTTTTATTTCTTATTCTTCTTATTCTTCTTCTTCATCAACACCTTCATCATCATCATCTTCTTCTTCTTAATTTTCTTCTTCTTTTTACTCATTTTCTTTTTATTCTTCTTTTTTTTTCTTCTTCTTTCTCTTCCTCTTCTTCTTGTTCTTTTTTCTCTTCCTCTTCTTATTTTTTCTTTTCCTCTTCTTCTTCTCTTCTTCTGCCTTTTCTCTTATTCCTCCTCCTCCTCCTCCTTCATATTCTTCTTTTTCTTCTATCCTTCTTCATCTTCTCTTTCTGCTTCCAACTTCTTCTTATTTTTATTTTTCTTCTTTTTCTTCTTTTCTTGCTTTTTCTTTTTATTCTTCATTTTCATTTTCATTTCCTTCTTCTCCTTATTCTCCTTCTTCTTCTCTTTCTTCTTCTTCTTTTTCTTCTTTCTTCTTCTTATTCTTTTTCTCCTTCTCCTTCTTCTCCTCCTCCTCCTCCTCCTCCTCCTTCATCTCCTCCTCCTTCTCCTCCTACTTCTTCCTCTCCTCCTCCTCCTCTTCCTCCTTTTCGTTCTTCTCCTTCTTATTCTTCTTCTCCTCCTTCTTCTTCTTCTTCTCTTTCTTCTTCTTCTTCTTCTTCTTCTTCTTCTCTTTCTTCTTCTCCTTCTCCTTCTTCTTCTCCTTCTTCTTCTCTTACTACTTGTTCTTCTTCTTCTTTTTCTACTACATCTTCTTATTTTTTTTATTCTTCTTCTACTGCTTCTTCTTCCACTCCTCCTACTCCTTCTTCTACTTCTACTTCATTTTCTTCTTCGACCTATTCTTCTTCTCATTATCTTTCTTCTTTTTTCACTTCTTTTTCTTTTTTTTTTCTTCTTCTTCTCCTTCATCTCCTTCTTTTACGACATCATCTTCTTCTTCTCCTACTTCATTTTCTTCTTATTCTTCTCCTTCATCTTCTTCCTTTCCTACTTTTTATCTTTCTTCTTTTTCTTTTCCTTCTTTCACTTCCTCTTCTTCTCCTCTTTCTTCTTCTCCTTCTCCTTATTTTTCTTCTTTTAATTCTTCTTCTACTTCTTATACTTTTTATTCTTCTTATTCTCCTTATTCTCCATCTTGTACTTTTTCATCTTTATTATCATCATCATCTTTTTCTTATTCTTCTACTTTTTCTTCTTATTTTTCTTCATCATTATCATCATCTCTTTCTTTTCATCATCATCACCATCTCCTTCTTCTTTTCATCATCAACACCATCATAATCATCATCATAATCATCATCATCACCATTATCATCACCATCATCATCATCATCACCACCATCATCATCATAATGATAATCATCATCATTTTTTTTCTTATTCTTGTTCTTTTTTTATTTCTTCTTCTACTATGACTACTTCTTCTTCTTTTAAATCTTTTTTTTCTTCTCTGCCTTTTCTTTTGCTTCTTCATCTATTGTTTATTGTTCTTCTTTTTCTTTTTTTTCTTCTTCTCTTTCATTTTATTTTTCTTCTTTTTCTTCTTCTCCTTCTTCTTCTTTTTATCCTGCATCTTCTTATGATTCTTTTCTTTCTTCTTCTCCTTCTACTTCTTTTCCTTTTTTTTCTTCTTGATCTTGTTATTGTACTTCTTTTTTTTCTCCTTATTTTTTTTCTTATCATTCTTCTTCTTTTTCTTCTTCTTCTTTTACATCTTCTTCTTTTTGTTCTTCTTCTTCTCCCTCTATGTATTTTTCCTCTTTTACTTTTTTTTCTTCTTCGTCATCTTCCTCCCCCTAGTCTTCTTCTTCTTATTCTTTTTCTTATTCTTCATCTTATTCTTCTTCTTATTCTTATTATTCTTATTCTACTTTTTTTTCTACTTTTTTTTGTCCTTATTTTTCTTCTTTTTCTTCTCCTTATTTTTCTTCTTTTTTTTCTTCTTTTTCTTCTCCTACTTCTTTTATTATTTCTTTTTCTTTTTCTTCTTCTTCGCATGCTTTTTCTTCTTCATATTTTTATTATTATCCTTCTTCTTCATCATGTTATTATTATTATTCTTTTTTCTTCTTCTTTTTGTACTTCTTCTTATTCATCTTTTTGATCTTCTTCTTCTACTACTACTACTACTACTACTTCTTCTTATTCTTTTTCTTCTTCATTCTTCTTATACTTCTTTTTCTTTTTTTTTCTTCTTCTATTTCTTCTTCTATTTCTTCTTCTTCCTCCTCTTACTCTTCTTCTTTTTTCCTTCTTCTTCTTATTCTTCTTCTCTTCTTCTTATTCTTCTTATTCTCATTCTTCTTCTTCTTCTTCTTGTTCTTCTTATTCTTCTACTTCTTCTGCTTCTTATTCTTCGTATTCTTCTTGTACTTATTATTCTTTTTCTTCATTTTCTTAGTCTTCTTTTTTTCTTCTTTATCTTATTTTTTTTTCTTCTTCTTCTTTATCTTATTTTTTTTTTCTTCTTCTTCATTTTCATCATCATCATCATCATCATCTTCTTCTTCTTCCTCTTCCTCTTTTTCTTTTTGTTGTTTTTCTTCTTCTTCCTCATGTTCTTCTTCTTCTTCTTTACAAACTTTCTCAAAGTAGATGTCACAACTGCTTGTTTCTCAATAGAATCTTCAAACTCTATATGTTCTACCTCTTTATCAAGAGCTTTTGTGCCACTAGTAGAATGAAGTCATGACATTTTTTTGTGATCTCATGATAATAAATATAGTATGACTCATTTTGCAATATCATGATAGGAAATGCATCATAAATCACTTCGCAATGTCACAATAGAAAGATGTTTTGACTCAATTCTTTTAATAGAATTACTAATGTTGTGACTAGTTAGGTCTTATCCACTCTTTCACTCCCTTATTTAATGCCTCAACAAGGTTCCATGTCATGTCATCATGTTTCTATGACATGACACCATGTTCCTATGTCATGGCTTAGAATTCAGTCATGATACTAAACTACTTATTCCCTATTGCTTCTTTCTTCTCAACAATGAAAGATTCATTACCTAAAGACATGATTGTGCTTGTCAATTGCTTGTACAAGATTTCATACCTTGTTTCCTGAGCAATTATTATTTCTTTTCTAGTCAAATTACAAGACTTATCATCATTACTAAATCAAACCTCATCAATAGTCATCCCACTCAAAAAACAAATAAATTTTAGCAAAATCAAGAATATGTGTTACCCTCGAAATGAATATGAAAGTCTCATCATATACCTTTATTTTCACCTTCTCATGACCAACTAACATCATGAATGAGTCATTTCACATATTCATATCTCCTCCATTATAATACACATACTATTAAACTAATTATGATGAAGAGTTATAAAATATGATGCACATGTATCAATGATATAGGTATCCTCATCGACATGGGTGACACATTCTTCTACAAAGTGATGGTCTATAATTGATGGCTCCTTGACCATAAAGCTAGCTTTCTTCTGAGTTTATTTGTTTTCACTTCTCTAGCAGTCCATCTTCAAGTGCACATCCTTATCATAGTTCCAACACTTCAATTTCAACCTATCCATACACTTTGATTTTCTTCTTGTTTTTTGATTTTCTTTCCAATTGATCAAGATTTCTTTCTTCAGCTTTCTCCCTCACAAATATTACATCCTTCGAGTATTTTTTTTTTCATACTTTGCTTCCTAATGTCCTCATACAATAGTGCTGAAACTATTATCTCAAATGATAGTTGTGTTGTGCCAATACTAATACTGATAATGAAGCTATCTCATGAATTTATTGATGAACAAAAAAGAGTTATAGCTTTGTCATCATCAATGATCTCACAACCAATAGATGATAATTGGATGATAACTTTGTGAAACTCATGTAAGTGTGAATTAAAAGTGTCATCCTCCTACATGTGTAACTTGTAAAATTTCTTAATCAAGAATAACTTGTTGACTAATAATTTGCTCTAATAGAAAATATAAAGCTTCTTCTATAAATATTTTGATAATTTGTCACTAAAATCATTCAATAAGACTTCATCTTCAACACACAATTGGTTCAAGTCTCATACTATCTAATCTAACTTATCTCATTTAATAATCTCTGCATATATCATATATGATTTCTAATTGCTTGTTGTTAGAGTTGGGTCTTCTATTATGGACTAGTAATCTTTATTAACAAATAAATTCTTTATCTTCCATTTCCATTGTTCAAATCTTTTTCATTAAAAACATCTCGATCTCAACCCTATATATCATTGAATTCATCAATCTTAGATTTACACTCAAATCAGGATAAAAAACCAAACTTGGATCTATAACCTAGCATTTGGCGCTGATACCAAATCTAAGAAAAAAATCTTAGATGCCTAGTATATCCCTCTGATGCCAAATAATGGGGAACTCCAATGATGATGTAGGACCTTAGGAAAGGGAAGAGAAACACTAAAAGTTAAAGAATACATACATGCACAAGAAAAACATGTGGCGAGAAGAGAAAGAACACAAAGAACTTTAAAAAAAAGTATTCCACTTTAAATTTTAAACATGTTTTGTATCTCACAATCACTCGCTTTCAATATTTACATTTACAAAATGTTTATATCGTAAAAGAAAAAATTTCTTTTAACAAAAGACCTAAATTATAACATTATATCCGTATTGTAACTTCATTCAAGTTGCGACACCAGAGAACATGGTTAGAGCTTTAATCCTTAAGTGATCCAAACACAATGATTAAATATAGGTTGTCACTTTGTTCAAGTCATGACTCTTTACATTTTAGGTCATGACTCCATTTGAGTCACAACTCCATGATTTTTGATCACGACACTGAACACATATTATGACTTTCATTCAAGTTATGATTTAATAATTTAGGCCATAACTCCAATTATATGTTATAACTTTGTTTATTTCATGACTTAACAATTTTGGTGGAGACTCAAAATACAAATTCTTCCAATCGCAACGTCACAAAATATATTATGACTCTGTTTAGGGCATGACTTTACAATATAGGTTAAGACATTAAACATATTTTATCGCATTAGAAGTATTTGCTAATCCTAACATCTAGTTTAAAGATCTCTTTAATAGCAAGTACTTTCGTGAGCTAATAGAGGAGACAAGTCTCAAAAGTTCATAAAACTGATGGAGAATAATATAAGCATGACTAAATATAAGACCATGTTTTCTATGTGGGTATGATTTTCCCCTCACATGGTTGATATCAATAGCAAATGAGCCCAATAATTTAAGCAAGGGTTGAAATCTTATATGTGTTCAAAAATGATTCCTTTATACTTTCTTAGGTATGTTGAGCTTGTAGAAATGACTCTCTTTCTAGAACAAGAGAGTCATAACAATATGCATATCCATTATAACAGTAAGAATAAGTTTAGATCAATTCAATAAGTTTTTGACATCATTATTGAGGATTAATTTTATTTGATTGGATGACTCTGAGTTAACCCAACAACTTGAAAAAGTTGTTCTATTTTTAATTATTTTGATATTAAATATTATTTTGTGTTAGTTTTTGTATTTTTTTTGTTTTTTTTTGTAGCCATGAAAAAATTAAAAAAAATATGTTAACCAAAAATCTAGGAATGAGCTAATACCTCTGTACTCGAAGATAGAATTAGGAGACAATTATTGAAAAATAAAAGAGTTGAATGAGAAATCATGAAAGAGGATCAAGGATGCACTAACTAAGTTATTCGACATGTTCCCACTAAACCCTTGATAATTATTATAGAGCATCACAAATGGATAGCTACTCTATGATCTAAACATAGACTAACCAAGTCAACAAAATGAAACAAACTAGACTATTAATGGTGGACCAATTATTAGTAATATAAGCTAAGACAGATTCTTTTGTCAACCAATTTGTAACTTTACAACATCAGATGATGACTAGTTTTGATTAATCTATCAAATGGAAGAAAACATATTTCAGAATGCTAAGTATTTTCAAAACCAAGAGTAATATCCATCCATAATATCACTCAAACATGAGAAATCATGAAGATGTATCATATGGGAGCCAAGAAAATCAGCATCAAAATGATAGTCCATATCAAATAAAAAAGTTGTCATATGAAGATAGTACTCTTGCGCTACCAGTAGCAAGAAAGAGGAATAATGACATAAAATAAGATTGAATAAGATTGATGAAAATGAGGCTTAAATACTAGAAAGATTATGAAAATTATCTTGAATCAAATTGGACAGCTTGCACTATCAAATAAAGAAGATGTCAATGAATTACTTAGCAATATCTAGACAAACATGAAGCAATACAAAACCACAACATTGAAAAGAAAAAAGAAAGTAGAAGAGTAGAAAAAAAAGAAAAATCAGAAAGGAAAGTTGATGCAAACGATGATGTTGTCATTGATAATGTCATGACATCCAATATTACAACATCCAATATTGCAACACCTGAAATCATGATATTTTCCAATTTTATGGCATACCCTAACTTACTGCCCAACCTTTTCTATTAGAATCAACTTGTGGCACAACAAAAAAGTAGAAGGTAGAAATCATAATGAAGATTTCATGGATAGTTGTTGGATTGAAGAGTCATAAAAAGATTGGGAACTCAATTAAATCATAATACACCTTGAATTAGACACGTGATAGAAGAAGGGAAATTATGCTAAGAAGATGTTGTGACTAATATTACCAAACTCATGATACTTCCATATGAAAACAAAGGAGAATAGAAAATGAGACTCCCCAAAATATAGGCACGTCATGATTAGGATAAGTAATACTACTACTTGACGATGTGCCTTACAAGATAGATTAAGTTGCACTAAACATCTAAACCATGATGAAAACATGAAGAAAATCAAAGTCAAAAATGAGAATGAACTGGACATGGACAAGGCTAAGGTTGTAGTGTAGAAGGAATTCATTATATCTAAAATTTATCATGACTATAATAACCATATCAAAAAAGAACAAAGTCATGATAGAAGCTGAAGATGTCATGACATTGACCATACATAAGCTAAATAAAGAAGGCATGGTATTTTCCAATATTATAGCCCAAATAAAGAAAGGAATATATGAAGATGTCATGACATTTTTTAAAGTCATGACAGAATGAAAAAAGTCACAATAATTTTTAAAGTTAAGATATTTGAAGACATTCATCCAATAAGAAATAAGATTATAGATGAGTTTTTCGACTTCTTTGACCAACATCGAGAATAGAAGGTGAGAATGAAGAAAAAACAATATACTAAAAAACTTGTGTGGATGGTTGAGATCGACAATGATTAAACTAGACCAATGGATTAGTCTAGTTATGGACATAAAATATAATATTTTTTGAGAGGCAGCCCAATAATTATATTTTTTGCTTATATGAATGAAATAAACTCGATGCATCTCATTGATTTATACATAAGATCCACAAATTTGAATTTTTTGATCAACCAAATGTAGGTGCAGCACTTAAACCTAGTCATGACATCAATTCAAAAGTCTATAACATTGGCAACACACCAATTTTAGTCAAAATCTCTAGAAGAAAGAGAGATTCTTTACTCGATGTTGAGCAAATATTTAAATGTGTGAGTTTTTCCAATACTCAAAGTATCGAGTTTTTGTGAATGTTTGTGGTCTTATTTATGATGTATTCATATGAGAATGTGCTTTATAGATAACTATTTAATGAAATTATGTTTTAATAGATTTTAATATATAATAGTGAAATCAATCATAAATTAGATATAAATTATGTGCTTTTTGGAAACTAGAAATGGAAAGCATATATTAAAGAAAATTCATGGTATTTACAATATTATGATATTTTATATACTAGAACATACCTATTAAGAAGTCGTGACAACCTTTCTTTGTCACAACTCTAGAAAATAGTCATGATATTCATTATATATCATAACTCTACCACCTAGTTACATCATCTTTCTACAATGTAACACATTATTTGTGGTCGCGACATAATTTTCATAGCGTGAAAGCTATATGATTAATTTTACGTGAAGTTGTGGTATATTTTAGTGTCGTGATATATTCTTTATAGAACCAAAATTGCATAACATAAAGTAATTTTATGTCGTGCCATTTTTTTGTTATCATGACATTCTATTATATAGTTTTTTTTTTAGCCATGATATTTTACTCTAGAGAGCATTTTTAGAGTAGCAATATTTTTTTATGTCATGGTAGTTTTTTAATGTTGCCAATTTATTATACTACTATAGTACACAAAGACAATCAAAGATATAAAACTAAAAGTGATGCTTCAAGAGGAAATTAAGACAAAAATTCAAAATTCAAGGCAGAAGCATGAGTTATCATCCAAGGGAATAAATGTTACTTCCGATTAGGGCTCTTACCAGCCAAAAAGAAATTTAGTAGATTGAAAATTATATTTGAAACATAGATCTTAATAGCATCAATCCTTGGAAATACCCTATTTGACTAGATGATTCTCTAATTACCTCACCCAAATTTCTTCTCAATGTCATAATAATTAAGGATCTGGGAATGTTTTATATAATTATAGATGATTCATATGGTTTTGTAATGAATAATTGTGGAACTTATTATACTTTGAATGCTGATAGATATGGTTGTTGTTAGAAGAGATATTTAGGGTTTTAGATCAATGAAAAAAATATCTTGACCATAGTGGATGGTGAAAAGTAAGTAATGGGGTAAACACATGAGGTGAGCATCAAAAGAAAGTGACATTCCTATGATTATCAACCTCATTTGATGGTCTCATGCATGAAATTCCTAAATTGATGTATCTTTAATTGATGCAAGCATGATGCTTACGAAGTCAAAAACACACGTGAGTATGATTATTTCACCGTGTATATCCCAGAATGACTAACCATAAAATTAATGTAAAGGTTATACAGAATATCTAACCTAGGATTTCATCAACTATTAAAAGTTATGTGTTGGTAGTAATAGATGATGAAAGATAAGTTATGGGACACATGTGAAAGGATGTGAATTGTTTGATAGTTATAGACTTGTATTCATTTTTCTCTTGTGTTTGGCTTTTATAGGTAGAATTTCTAGGGATATATTTGTTGATTGATGCGGGTATGATATACAGGTATTAAATGGGCCTGTTGGGCCAGCATGACCCATTTTTTAGGCCCGTATGGGCTCGAATGTCGTGCCTGGCACGATATGGTTCACTAGAGGGCAGACTTGACACGGCCCGCCACCCAAAATAAGTCAAAGTTCGGGCTGGTTCGTGCTGAGATTTGGGGATATTACTGCTCCCCAAAACCAAGCGGGTGCTCCCGCTGACCCAATCAGCTTATCGCATCACCCATCAAGCATCGCACCATCGTCGTGTCGCCTTTCAGGCATTTCTAGTCACTATGTTGTGTCATTGCCACCTTGCCCGTCGGGCATCACCCATGTCGTGCCCACATGCCAGGACCCAAGTCACGCCTGGCACAGCACACAGGCTGATTTTCCTCGGCACGACACAACATGATTCGTGACGAGAGTGCACCCGACATGGTCCTGGATCATATAGTGTCAGGCTAGGCACGAATTAACTAGGCCAGGCCTATGCTGGGCTTCGGACCGAGCCCAGGCCGCCCGGCCAAGTTGTCACCTATAGTATGGTACTAACAAAGCCAAAGGCATGAATATAATTATAACTATATGATTTTACATCTTCTATGATAATTGAGGCCAAAGAATAGAATTAGTGTAACTTCAAAGTAAAAGGAGTAAAATTGTTACATCTTCTATTATAACTATATGATTTCACAATCAAAGTAATCGTCAAGGTTATTGATATATTTCGTAAAAGGAGTAAAATTGTTAGTTGTCCTATCAACATGAATTAGTGTAACTTCAATAAGAATATGTTGGAGGCATAACTACAAGGGGACCATCTCTAATATTGATAATTCATGGTTGATATTGATAATCACTTTGTGTGCCAAAGAAATAGAGAGCTATCTACATCTTCATCTAATAATTAAGGATGATATTGCTACAATATCAAAGAATACACAATCATACATATGAAAGTAAACTAATTCTAGAGTCTATCTATCTAAAACCAAAATATTTCTTTTTAACTTGAATAATAAGTTAATTCACTATTATTTGATCAAATTATAATCATAATTTTTATGAGATTGATATATAAACTTATGTTCACTATATTACTTATATGACTAGTATACTTTTGAATTTATGTAGGATATAATTAATTATCCAATAATATTTTGGTATTGTACTAAGAATCATTATGTTTTTGGCATCATAATAATATCACAGCAAAGAGTCATATTACAATATGGTAAAAAAACTTTTTATGTTTAAAAATGATGTTAATTTTTTGTGACCATGATTTAGTGGTCAATCTTGTGAAAATATTATGTAAAGATTTTTGTTTCACTATTTTGAATAAGGCTAGAGAAGAGCCTTAAAATGAGATTCTTTGGTCTCAAGTAGAGGTGTTAAAACTTAAATGGGTTGCGGCGAGCCGCCGAGCTAGGCTAATCTATTTTTTGGTGGCCCAATCAGGCCACCATGCAGTGCCATGCAAAGCACGGCTTGAGAATTACTGGCCCGGCTCAGGACATCTGCTTGACTAGTACCTAGTTCAGGCTGGGTCATGCATATTTGATGGTTCGGGCTAGGTCATACCTAATTTTTTAGCTAATTTTTTTTTTAAAAAAAAGATCTAGCTAGGCCCCAGGTTTAGTTTACCATGTCGGGCCAAGCATGGTTGAACTGGACCAGGCCACTGGCCTTGCCCGAGCTGCTCGATCCGTTTGACACCTCTAGTCTCAAGTATTGAATATGCAGGAGTTTGCTGACTTATTTTCTAAATAGGCAATCCGGATTGTCTTCTTAAAGAGATAAAGTTGTATAGACTTAGTGCTAGGAATTGAGCTTATTTCTATTCCTCAATATAGAATATAATTGACTGAGTCAAACGAGTTATACTAATAACTACAAAAACTATTGTATAAATGTTTTTTATAACCTAGTATGTTTCCATGGAGAGCTCCTATTCTATTTGCTAGGAAGCAAAATGGGACACTAGGTCGCTTACTGATTACCAGAAGCTGAATTAAATTACCTTATTACCATAAAGAACAAATACATGCTTCCTCGAATTGATGACTTATATGATTTGTTAGTATGAGCCTAGATTTTTTTTCTAAAATAGACTTGAGATCTAGTTATCATCAATTGAGAATTAGGAAAGAGAATGTGTTTAATATAATATTTCAAACTGCATGCAAGTACTACGAGTTTTTGGTACTTCTTTTTCCAGTGAATAATGATCCAACTATATTTCTGGACTTAATAAATTAAGTGTTCTGACTTTTTCTTAGTAAAATTGTTATCATCTTTATTAATGATGTGCTTGTGTATTCTATGACAAAAAAAACATGAGCAATATCTATACCAAGTCATGCTAATTCTTCAAGAAAATTATGTGTATGCCAAGTGGTCTAAGTATGACTTCTAGACTACTAGTATTTAGTTCCTAGGTCACATGATTGCCAAGGAAGGGATCTTAGTGTATCCATAATTTGGTGAGTTACATTAACTTGGACCAAAACTAATCAAAGAAATAACTGGAAAACTTAAAGTGATATATGAAAAGTTACTTACTATGTAAAATAGGCAAAAGAGCTAAGTAGATCAAAGAAAAAGACTTATAGAGTTTGAGATTAGAAGTTGGGTTTTCTAAAAATATTCCTTATAAGGGTGTTTATTATTTCAACAATGAAAAACTTATGTCAAGGTATGTAGGTTCATTTGAGATACAAGTGAGAATAAGATTGGTTGCTTATCAGTTAGCATAGCCACTAGATTACACTCATGTATATGACGTGTTTCAAGTCTCAATGTTGTGTAAGTACCACCTAGATTATATTCATGTGTTGGATTACACTGTTGTACCAAGATCATAATCATGTGTTCCACATCTCAATCAACTTGGTGAAAGTACTTTGGTAGCACCATGAAATAGAAGAAGCAACTTGGAAAAATACAAATAATTCGTTGAGAGATTATTTTCATCTCTTTGAATCGAGTATTTTTTTTTTTGAGAAAGAAATTCCTTTGAGAGGTTTAGAGTTGTGAGGTCCAAAAAAAAATCTTCATTTTCACTTTTGATCCAAATTGACAAAGTTGGCTAATAAAGGGATAGAGTTGAAAAAAATTATTTTGTGTTGAAAATGAATTAAGAATGAAAATCATAAAGAATAATACTAAATTTTCTAGTTTTAAAGTTTTAGAAAGAAAATTAAATCAGCTTGCAACAAATAGTTTGTAAAATTATTCTTTTTTACCCAAATATGAAAGATAATATTTTTATTTTTTTATTTTTTCATATTTCTCTCTTTCATATTTTGTTTGTTAAACTTATTCATTTCTAATCTTCTTCACTTCTTCCACATTTCTTTACCAAAATCCTTCAAATCAAGCTCAAAATTAATGATTTTTTTTAATCTCTTATAGGAAAGTGGTCACATTAAAAAACTCTTTTTCCATAAAAAAAACATGTAAGAGCTATAATCTTGAAAAGAAAATGTTAGGGTTGAGATGAGTTGATTTATTTTTATTTTTTACTAGATTTATTTAATTGGGCTTGAAATTACTTAAAATTTGAATTGTATTTTTTTATTCATTTAGTTTGCGATTGCATTGAGAGTATGGAGCTTGGTTTGGAACATTAGAGTAATGATTTGGAGGTTAATGCATGATAAATCTTTCTTAAGGCAGAAAATCTTTAGAAATTCATATGAGAATTTCATATTTTATATTATTAGCTACATATACTTAATTTATGATGTATGATGTAACATGTTTTAATATACACTATTTTATTTTTTTGAAATGAATTTCATAAGTTTACATGATTTAATTGAAGCATGTGATGAATTTATGGAAACTCATCAATTTGACAGCGTCAAAATAATTTTTTGATAAATTAAGAAACTAATTTACTCAAATATTTTTAATATTTAATTATATGTAAATAATGTCAAAATCATAGTTCATGGATTGTATTATTAATTTTGAAACGAGAATATGTTGATTTGCATTTATATAACCAAGTATGAAATTTTTAAAAGTTATTTAAGAAATATAATATTTTGAACTATACATGAATAAATTTGAAAAAAAATATACATTTTGGATAATGAGTCATGGGTTGACTATTAGTCTTGACCAAAGTTGAGGGTTATGTATGCATATCTCATAGATCTTGGATCATGGGAGGAGTGTGTGTGTGTTTGTGTGTACCCTAGTGAAGACGGTTGCTAGGCTAGAAGCTGACATATTAGTTTTTGCTCTTTATTTCTCAGTATGGCCTAGTAGAGCCTTGGTATACATAAATTATGCATGTTTATAAAAATGCAATGAGATTAAAAAATTAATATTTTAAAAACTTTTATACACACACTATGATTTTATTAATTTGTGTAGATATGTATGTGTGGATGTTTGAAAACGTATTCTCAAACTCTTAAATTATATATTAAAAAAATATGTGGCTATGGATATAAAATATATATCTCTTCATGTTTTCTTTAGTTTTTTTGAGAAAATAGTGTATGTGTATAAGTTGTGCTCATCCATATATTAAAAAAAAAATATGCGGCTATGGGAGGAAGGTTGTGCTCATCCATATATTTGTCTATGCATAGAAAATAGTGTAAAATCCTCATGAAGTGAGGTGTTATTGACTATTTTTGAGAGTGTGGACTACTTAATGGGTAGGTTTTGCATATTTGGATATTGTCATTTTGGCTAGGAAGCCAAATATTGTAAAGGTAATTGAAAAGCTTGTAGGAGCTCTTTTAATACATATTTTAATATATTTGTTACTTATTGGAGGCACACTTTGTGACCACTATAAAATTATACATATTTTGTAAGATTGGCTATGACCATAGTAGTTTTTCATATATTATTGCTCTTAGGGAATTATAGTTCTGTTTAATTGTTTGATCTAAGGAAATGATGTCACTCATTGGTTTATGAAATTATTTTAAATTGTTTCCATGTTAAGCAATATTTAAATTCTCATTTTCTTTTTCCCTCCTCTCTCCCACCTATCTCGATCCTAGGGTAGGGAAAGTCAAAGTCTTGAGAAAGATGATACTTAGGGGTCACGATATCTAGAGAATATTTTAGTAGACATAATATGAGAGATGAAGAAGGCATAAAGGATACATAAAGTGTTGATGGAGGGCCATTCTCATAAATTCATTGTTACAAAATGTGGACATATCTTGAGCTCAAATACTTGAAAGAAATAAGAACAAAATATTACTTATATATAATAATGTGGGAAGGCATGATATTACAGAGTATAGATTATCAAAATCCTCTTGTTTGAGGATATTTACAAATAAGATTATACAAAAAAAAACTCATAAAAATAGAAATACTACAATCCAAATTCACTAATATGAAAATGAGATTTATATATAATTAATTATTTCTCAAATTAACTAAGTAATCTGAAAATCATCATATCAAATTATACTTTTAGATAGTAATCATACCCCGACATATACATTGCTAGATTGGTAGCAATTGATTAGAAAATAAGAGTTGTAAAAGAATAAAAAGGAAAATAACAATTGAATTGAACTTCTTCTTTTCTTTTTTACAAAAAAAAAAAAAAGAAAATTGACATAATTATAGCCAACAAAAACAAAAGCAGCAATAGTAGCAAAGTCATTCTTTATATGCAAATTGAAAGTGACACAGATATAAATTAAACTTTTACTCCCCAACCTACAATTTCCTTGTCCTCAATATCTAATTACATTTTTTTAGACTATTTAACTTTCAATGATGAATGTCAAAATTCATTATGCAATATGCTTTTTTCACTCCATGGAATTCTAGGATAAATGAGAGAATTCTTGGAAAGGTTAGAATCTAGTTGGTTAATCTATATGACAATCTAATATGCACACACTGCTTAGAGTAAAATAACACAGCACAGATAGATGCATGGGAAACACGAGAAATTATTAGCAATAAAAAATAGCACCTAATATCTCTCCCCTTCGCTCAAGGGTATGTTGACATTAGAAGACATTTGATCTTAAGAACATAATCTACAAACAGCAACTCAGGGGTCATGTCTATCCTTTGTATATGTTATTGGCAATAAAGCTTCTATTAATATTGTTGTGCGCCACTTCAATAGTTGTGTGAGAAAATTAGAGATGTTAAAATAATGAATTGATACGAAGTTCGAGAGGACTTTTTCTGGTTGCCACAACCCTCCTCTCAACATTCAAAACTCCACCTCTACTATTAATATTAAAGAAAATGTAAGCATGTCAAGAGATGCCTCTAAAGGACATAATTTGATAGAAACCTACCACAATGTAAATATAGTAAAAAGATTGAGAAATCATAAATGGTTCTAGAAAATATGTATTGCATAATAATATAGAGTGTTTGATGTCTATATTATCCTTAAATGTAAAGTTCATAATATATTTTCTCTTGAAAATCAAGATCTCAATGGTCTATATTACTTTTTTAGAATTTTTTTTTCACCCTCCCCACAATCCCCCCTTATCAACCCCATGATGGATGTATATGACAAACTTCCATACTAATCAATTATCTCAATAGTGATCACAACCAAACACATTTAACCTTGGAGTTCTAATGAGATCCAATACATTAGTGATTTTTTAAACACATCTGAATAGTCTACAATACTTTAAATTAAATAGTAAAACCTAGGGATTACTTTGCTAAGACATTTTCAGATGATTGTTTTAGTGGATCTTTGTTTCAATTTCATAATGAATATAATTTCCTAATGGTTTATTGAATTTTTGATTGTTAAAAAAATTCAATGGGCTTGTGGGTTTTTTTTTTTTGGCCAAAGGTCTTTACTCATTATAGTGGATTTCTCTAAGGTGACCTATCCAGATGTGAGTTTGTGGTCATTACAAAGGTAGGTGTGTCATCAACTTGTAATAAGATTTCTTATTGGTTTTTGGGGGATGAGTGGACTGAAGATGAGTGTAACAGTTGGATAGTGGGGATTTTGATTTTGAAGATGATTTGAAATAAGACTTCATCACTACATGAAATGATAATCTACTTAGATTTAATAGTTTATTTGGTTGGGATCCTTCATGTTCTTACCATAGTTGATGTAGAGAATGTGAGAGTTCTTGAGTTCTATAAAGAAGAAGGAGAAGAAGTAGTAGTATAAGAAGTCAAAATGAGAAAAAAAAATTTTATTTATGAGTGAGATTTGATTTCATGATTTTTCACAAAAAAAAAAAAAAAATCATGCATAGATGTGATGTGTGGTCTAACTAATTATCATAACTATCTTATAAAATTTTTCAAACCAAGTATCCATATAGATAAGATAGTATTCTAGCATAATTACCTTGTAAAAATTAGCAAATTTAATTTTAACAAAATATTAATATAAAATATTTTACAATACTTGGTGAAAATTCACATAAATATCCCAAATTTTCATTAGAACTACTTTTATTATTTTCTCAACTTGTCTTTCACTTGGTTTTATGGAAATTCACATAGAAAGCATTAGTATTGCCCAAAGGTTTATAGTTCCATCAAATTTTACATAGGAGATAGACGTCAAAAAAATCTAAATATATACATTATGTATAAATAGCATCTATTTATTTCATTCTCCTTTGTCAATTTTATTTTTGCTTATATCCTATGCTTTGTTTTTATTATTAATGGAATACAAGAAAGAAAAAAAAAATAGAGATGAACTATATTTGCAAAAGTTGAGTTGAAGGCAGTCACTCAAAAAAGGGGGGAACTAATCATCTCTAACAGATCACTTCAAGTATGACTTAAAATGACGTAATTTAATGTTAAATACATCATTTCTCTTTTTTGTGGAGATCTCAATAGCCCCATTAGAAAATATTTGTTGTACTACAAATATTGTTTTGAATTGTGCATCAAAATGTTTTGCTCAAATTCCAATTTCTTTTGTAGTATAGATTGATAATGAAACTCTTTGAACTTAGCCTTGATATCACTAGCTTTGAAAATATGTTATTCAATTGCTATTCAATTTCATTTAGGTTCAAAACCTATTTAACACATCCCTCTACAAATCAAAAATTTATTTTTTCTCACGACTCACCATGCTTTATATTCAAACTTCATAAGAAAACGAGAAGTTTTTTTCATAGACTAGTTGATGGAGAGTTATTGCCGAGGGCAATTAGAAGGTTGTGTAGTAAGCCCAATAAGAGTTTGAAAGATTCATCAATTAATATTATTATATTGATGGTTGATTTGCTCTATCTTTGCAACTATAATTTGCATCTCTTATTTGGCTAGCTCTACTTACCCATTAGTTTATGAACTCATTTCAAAATATAATTCATACTTACCAACATATACATCCACCCAAATGACTTGAGGAAGCGAAACATGATCATTCCCAAAATATCAAATAATTTAACTACCAGACTTATTTTAGAGGCATCAAAATCATATTTTTTACCTTGCTTGTTCATTTGAAAATATTATAAGAATTACATAATTAAAGATGTGGGCAACATGTAATCAAGTTGAACAAAAGAATCCAATTTGTAATACTTTTAGCCTACTATTGAGTTGTAAAATGGCTTCCACTAGCTTGAGAGTGACGGTGAATAAATATAATTTTTTTTTATTCTTCAGACTCAAAGATGTATCTTGTGATAATCATGTCCACCCCATAACCATATTTGAAAAGGTATGAATCTTTACAATAGTAGTTATAGACTAGATGCAAGAAAAGCTCTCTCATGTATGACCATATAAATTGTTAGGTAATTCCGCAACCATTGTTTATGATTTCTCAGATTCGGAAGAAGAAAATAGAAAATAGCAAATGATATATCCACAATCCAACAAACCACGACAGAAAATCAATACCACAGTAAAAACACAAAAAAACAATGGTTCACTAGTAGTTCAGCACGACTAGCTACATCCACCAAAGAATTAATTATGTATTTATAAATTATAACCAAAAACATCTTACAGATTTGTGAGTGGCAGCAGTCGTGAAGAAAAAAAAAATCACAGAGAGGAGAAAAATGAGGAGATGAACAGTTCCACAAGAAAAAATTACAGCAGCAAAAAAATAGAAAATAAAAATCAATTTATATTAAATAGTTTCTCGATATCAATAACAAAGTGGGTCGGATCACTTGGATGGACCGGGTTGTGCTCCAAAATTTTCTTCGGCCCACTGACCAGGCAGCAGGACCCCTGTTATTGTGATATTGCTGAATTATCAACCTTTCCGTATTTTATTTCCTGCACTAACAAAATATTGAAACAGAAAATATTTTTGTTATACAAAATAATCTATCAAAATAAACTATATACAACATAAATTACTTATATGTGATCACATCATAATTCTTTATTTTCTTCCAAAATGATAAATTAATCACATAGAATGTTTATTTATTAATTGATTTTGACACACACACACACACACACACACACACACACACACACAGAGCAGAAATTCCTTACAAGTGATCCACTATCACATTTTCTACCATCTTTTATCTTTGATTTTCAATTGAAACTCTAAAAGTAAATTGCATCAGCCTAGCCTTTGTATCTTATTGGTTTCAAGAAATAGTGCATAGCCAAGTAATCCATATATGCAATACATAGAATATCTAATAAGATTGGCTTATAATTTATTTAATGTGTGCACCATGGAAACATGCTTATTTTTTATAGTTGTATAATTTTTTGAGGCTTAGTCACACACTTACTCGCATAGATATATCATGCATCTATTACTCTCCATTTTCCAAAGAACTATTTAAAGAGTCACATGATTTGCATCACATGACCTCAAATGGAAGGCACCAATTTAGTGTTATCATAATGCAAACACTAGCCAATAACTTCTTTAAGGCTTCAATTATTTATTTTTTTTTTTTTGAATTTTTCAAATACACACTTGTATCATATCTTTAAAATGCAAGCTGCACAATAGTTACACTAAATTATAGAAGATATTAATAAATCTTCAATACAAATTGGTGTGCCCAAGAAGTTGCCTCATGTTCATCATAACAGTGGGAAGTGGAGAATCAATAATGAGCATTGACCTTCGATTTATTTTCTTTAATTCATCTTTTAAACACCACATGACCCAAAATTATGCCTTCTTCAATCATAGAGTAATACTTTTCTCAATTAAGCACCTGCTTAATTGAGAAAAACCACACACACACACATATATATATATATATATATATATATATATATATATATATATATATATATATATATATATATATATATATATTTTTAGAAAAATACCTTGCTTAAAAAAAAACAGAATTGGGCGGTTTTCAAAATCAAAAACCACCTATTTGTTTTTTAAAAAAACGTGTAACATAATTTTTCCAAAAAAGAAAGAAGAGAATATAGAAATAAAATAAAATAAAAAAATAAAAAAATAATAAAAATAATAAAAAATAAAAAACATACAAAAACATAAAAAACATAAAAAATAAAAAAATAAAAAAAAATTTAAAAACATAAAAAAACATAAAAACATAAAAAAATAAAAAAATAAAAAAACATTAAAAAATAAAAAAAATAAAAAAATTGAAAAAAAATATAAAAATAAAATAAATAAAATAAATAAAATAAATAAAATAAATAAAAAATAAAATAAATAAAATAAATAAAAAATAAAATAAATAAAATAAAATAAAATAAATAAAATAAATAAAATAAATAAAATAAATAAAATAAATAAAATAAATACAAAAAATATAAAAAAATTAATATGATGAATAAAAATACAAAGACGAAGATGAATAAGAATATATTTAAAAAGAAGAATAAGACAAATATTAAAATGAAGAAGATGTTGATGATGATGATGAAGGAGATGAAGAAAAAATGAAGAAGAATAAGAAGATGAATAAAAAGACAAAGAGGTAGATGAAAAATAATAACAAGAAGAAGATAAAGGGGACAAATAAGAAGTTGAAAAAAGAAGGCAAAAAAGAAGATGAAGATAAATATAAGTAAGAAGACAGAAGAAGAAAAAGAGGCAAATGATGAAGAAGATGATGAATAAGAGATAAGAAAGAAGATAAAGGGGATGATTAAGAAGATAAAGAATATGAAGAAAAAGGAAAAGAAGAAAACAAATAAAAAGATAAAAATGACGAAGAAGAAGAAGATGATGATGATTATGATGAAAAAGAAGAAGATGATGGTGTTGTTGATGATGAAGAAAAAGAAAAAGAAAAAGATAATGAAAAAAAAATGATAAAATTAAAGAAGATGAAGAAGAAAATAAACAAGAAGATGAATAAGTAGCCATAGAAAAAGATGAAAAAGAAGACGAAAAAGATTGTGAAGAAGAAGATGAAAAAGAAGACAAAGTAGAAGATGAAGTATAAAATGAAGACAATGAAAAAAATTAAGAAAAGTATAAAGAAAATAATGAAGAAAAAAATAAAGAAAAAGAATAAGAAGAAAATAAAGAAGAAGACAAATAATAAGATGAAGAATAAGAAAATTAACTAGAATAAGAAGAAGAAAAAGACAAGGAAGAAGATGAAGAAGAAGCGGAAGAAGATGAATGAGTTGAAGAAGAACATGATAAGAAAAAAAATAAAGAAGAAGACAAAAAAGATGAATAGGAAGAATAAGAAGAATAATATAAATAGTTGAAGGAGAAAAAATGATGAGGAAAAATATGAGGAAGAAAAATATGAGGGATAAGAAGAAGAAGAAAATATAGATGAATAATTGAAGAAGAAGAAGAAGAATACAATGATGAAGAAGACAAAAAAATTGAAGAAGAAGAATAATAATATGAAATAAAGATGAAGATGAAGACAAATACAAATTGGAAGATGAAGATGAAGACTTTGAAGTAAAAAAATGAATAAGAAGAAAAAGAACAAAAAATCGAAGAATAAAAGAAAAAGAAGAAGGATAAGAAGAAGAAGAATAATAATAATAATAATAATAATAATAACATGAATTAAAACTTGAAGAAGACAAAGATGAAGACAAATAAAAATATGAAGAAGATGATGAAGTAGATGACAAAAAAGAATTTAAAGAAGAAACAAAGAACAAAGCAAAAAAATGAGACAAAGAAGGAGTTTAAGAAAAAAAATGATTATGATGATGATGATTAAAAGAAGAACAAATGAAGATGAATATGAAGACAAAGATGAAGAAAAAGAAAAAGGAGGAGGAACCAGAGGAGGAGGAGAAAAAGAAAAAGAAGAAGAAGAAGATGATGATGATGATGATGGTATTAAAGATAAAGAATACCAAGAAAAAAAACAAAAGACATAAGAAAATAAAGAAGAAGATAAAGAAGAACACGAAGAAGAAGCTGAATAAGAATAGGAAAAAAAAGAAGAAAAAAATAATAATAATAATAACATGTAGAAGAAGATGAAAAAAAAATGAACATGAAGATGAAGAATAAGATAATGAAGAAGATGAAGAAGAAGTCAAAGAAAGAAGATGAACAAGAAGACAAAGAAGAAGATAATGAAGAATAAGACAAAGAAGATGATGAAGATAAAAAATCTAATGATGGTGAATAAGAAGAAGAAAAAGAAGATGAAGATAAAGAGAAAGAAAATGAAGGAGGAGGAGGTAGAGGAGGAGAAGGAGAAAAAGATAAAGAAAAAGAAAAAGAAGAAGAAGAAGAAGATAAAGAAGGCTAAGATGAAGATGAAAAATATGACAAATAAAAAGATGAAGAAAAAGACAAAGAAGAAGATAAAAAATATGACGAAGAAAATATTGATGGAGATTAAGAAGAAGTCAATGAAGAAGATGCTAGAGAAGATGAAGAAGATGCTAGAGAAGATGAAGAAGAAGATAAAAAATAAAGAAAAAGAAGATAAAGAAAAAGATGAAAAAGAAGATGATGAAGATGAAGATGAAGAGGAAGAAGAAAATGAAGAAGAAGATGAAGAAGAAGACAAACAAGAAGTTTAAGAAGAATATGATGAAGAATATAGAAGGGGGGACAAAGAATAAAACAAAGAAAATGATGAAGAAGAAGATTAAGAAGAAAATGAAGAAAAAGATAAAGAAGTTGATGAAGAAGAAGATGAAGAAGAAATTTAAAAAATAGATAAAAAGAAGAAGATGAAGATGAAGAAGGAGATAAAGAAGAAGATGAAGAAGATAAAAAAGAAGATTAAGAAGAATAATAAAAAAATAAAGAAGAAGATTATGAAGAAGAAGAAGAAGAAGATAAAGAAGAACTTGAAATAGAAGACAAAGTAGAAGATGAAGAAGATGATAAAGTAGATGAAGAAGTTGAAAAAGATAATGTTGAATAAGAAGAAGATGATAAATAAGAAGTCAAAAAAGAAGACAAAATAGAAAAAAAAGAAGATGATGATGAATAAGATAGTGAACATGATGAAGAAGATGATGGTGAAAAAGAAGACAAAGAAGAAGACATTGAAAAAGGCAAAGAAGAAGACTATGAAGTAGACTAAGAAGAAGAAGAAGAAGAAGAAGAATATGAGATAGAAGACAAAGTAAAAGATGAAGAAGAAGATTGAGTAAAAGACAAAGAAAAAGATGAAGAAGTTTGAGTAAAAGACAAAGAAGAAGATGAAGAAAAAGATGAAGAAGAAAAGATGAAGAAGAAGGTGATAAAGAAGAAAATAAAGAAGAAGAAGATAAATAAGAAGAAGTAGAATATGAAAAAGAAGACTAAGAAAAAGAATAAGAAGATACAGAAGAATTTGATTAAGAAGACTAATAAGAAGATGAAGAATGAGATAAAGAAATAGATTAACAAAAATATGAAGCAGAAGGTAAAAATGAAGATAAAAAAGACATAGAAGAAGATGAAGAATAAAATAATGAAGAAGAAAACAAAAAAGATGAGGAAGAATAAGACAAAAAAAGAAGAAGAAGATGCTGATGATGAAGAAAAAGATGAAGAAGAATATGAAGAAAAAGATGAAGAAGAAGATAAAAAAGAAGATGAAAAAAAAACAAAAAAGAAGATGAAGAAGAATACGAAAAAGAAGATGAAAAAGAATACGAAGAAGAAGATGAAAAAGAATACGAAGAAGAAGATGAAGAAAAAGATGATGCAAAAGAAAAACTTAAAAAAATAAGATGAAAAAGAACACGAAGAAGAAGATGAAGGAAAGGTTGAAGAAGAGGGCGAATAAGTAGAAGAAGAAAAAAAATGAAGAAGAAGATGAACAAGAAAACAAGGTTGAAAATAGATAATAAGGTAAAGAAGAAGATAAAGAAGAATATAAAGAAGAGGATGAAGAAGAGGATGGAGAAGAGGAAGAAGAATAAGATGAAGAAAAAGACAAAGAAGAAAATAAAGAATAAGATGAAAAAAAGGAAAAGAAGAACACAAACAAGAAGATGAACAAGAAGAAGAAAACAAACAAGAAGATGAAGATGAAGAAGAAAATAAAGAAGAAGTTGAAGAAGAAGAAGAAGATGATGATGATAATAAATAAGAAGAAGAAGGCAAAGAACAAGAATAAGAAGATGAAAATAAGATGAAGAAGAAGAAGAAAAGAAAAATATGAGGAAGAAGACAGAAGAAGATAAAGCAAAATATGAAGAAGAAGATGAATAATAAGAAGAAGAATAATAATAATAATAATAAGTTGAAAAGGAAGATGGAGAAAAAGGAGAAGAAAAGAAAGAAAAGGAAGAAGAATGAGAAGAATGAGAGATAAAAAAATAAAATATGGAATAAGAAGATGATTATGATGATGATCAAGTAGAAGAATATGAAGAATAAGAAAAATAAAAAGAAAAATACAAAAAAAAGAAAAGAAAAAATACATAAAAGATGAAAAATACATAGAACTAGTGAAGAAATCATATAAAGATATTAATGTCCAACATCTCAAAAGTGGTTCGAATACAAGTAGCAAGAAAGAAAATGGACCAGGTCCTCATGAAGATTTTAAAGCTTAGCTTAAGTTGTTCATAAATAAGCATAATACCTTCAAAAGAGTAAATGGTAAACTCCTATGTCGAGCCACTTCAAACTAAAGACATATATAACCTATAAAATGAAGAAATTTAGAAGTTTGAGAATACTGAGAAATTAAATAGAAAAATTATTTTTGCCATTTCTACCAACACTATTATTGCCTCAGCACCTCAAGTAGAAATCAATGCACTAATGGAGAAACTATAATTATGTAGGAAATATGCATATAATAATATTGAAGTTCATATAGACTCACTAGATTTAATAAGAATAATAATAAATCAAACATACTTTTAGAAATTAATAGATCAAATAAGTCTTGTTAATGAATTTGTTGTTTATCTTAATGTCTCCTTTTCACATATTTGTAGTGAAGGGAACTTGTTAGCCCACTCCCACCCGCCAATCCCACCCCCAAAGCCAAGTACAAAAAATCACACATTTAGAAAGAATAGGAATCCATTACTTGCATGCATAAGTTGTTGAAGCTAATAAATGACACATCATATTAGGTTTATTTATTTTCATAGCATGCTAGAAAGTTTTTATGTATTATATGTTTTTCCTTTATTAAATTTAAAGGTAATGCTATAAAACATATTACACCGCCAAAAGTATGGATTCCCCCATATTAAAAAAACTTTCTCTCGATTAAAAATAAAAGAAGTGAAAAAAAAAAAAAGAATACAAATAATTATAAAAGAAAATGAAGTAGTAAAAAAAGAAGAAAAGATACATCAAAAAGTAAAATAAGAAGATAAATATGATGATGATGATGTAGAAGAAAAGGAAAAAGTAAAAGTAAAAGTAAAAGAATAATAATAATAATAATAATAAATAGAAAAAGAATAAAAAGTAGTAGAAAAAAAATAAAGAAGAAAAAAAAGAATGAGAAAAATAAAACATACTAGAGTTAGAAGAAAAAGAATAATAAAATGAAGAAGTAAAATAATATTAAAAAAGTAGAAGCAGAATAATAATAATAATTATAGTAAAATAAATTAATAATAAAAATATAAAAAAGGAATAGAAGAAGAAGTGAAAGAATAAAAAAAGAATTAGACATAGAAAAAGATGAAGAAGAAGAAAAAAAAAACCATAAGACAAAGAAGAAAAAAAAGTAGGAATAGTAGTAGTAATTAAAAAAGAAGGCAAAGAATAAGAAAAAGAAGCAGTGATAGTAGTAGTAGTCAAAGAAGAAGACAAAAATAAAAATAAATAAAAAATTTAAATAATAATAATAATAATAGCAATAATAATAGTATTGAGACTGATAATAATAATAATAATAAGCATATGAGTAGAATCAAAAGAAGAAGAAGAAGAATAATAATAATAATAATAATAAGAAAGGAGGAGGAGGAGGAGAATTAGTAGTAGAAGAACTAGAAAAAGAAAGAAAATATTATAAGATAAAAAGGTAGAATATAAATAGGAAGAATACAAAGAAGGACAAGAAAAAGAAGGCAAAGAAGATGAATAATCAAAAGCACAATAATAAGAAGTAGAGAAAGAAATTGATGATGATGATGATGATGATGATGAAGGAGGAGAAGGGGATAGAAAAGAATAAAAAAAAACCAAAAGTATATAGAAAAGAAAAGGATGAAGAATGAGAAGAAGAAGAAGAAGCAAAGAAGAAGAAGAATAAGATGAAGAAATTAATGATGAACAAGATGAAAAGAAGAAGAAGAAAAATAAGTTGTAAAAGTAATAATAGTAGAAGATAAAGCAGTACAAATTGGTTGATGAAGAATAACAAGAAAAAAATAGAAGAATAAGAAAATAAAGAAGAATGAAGATGTGATTGAGAAAAAAAAGAAAAAGAGAAAGAAAAATAAGAATAAGTATAGTAATAGGACAAGAAAGGAAGAGAAGCAGAAGAAGAAAAAATAGTAAAATAAAAAGTTGTAGTAGTAGAACAATAAAAAAGTAAAAGAATAAAATGATGATGATAATGATGATGAATTTGAATATGAATAAGAAGCAGATTAATTATAAGTTGAAGAATAAGAAGGATAATTAGAAGAAGAATAAGTACTACTACTAGTAGCGGTAGTATAAGAGGAAGAAGAAAAAAAAGAAAAAGAAAAATGAATGTATAACAAGAGAAAAAGTAGTAGAAAAAGAAAATAAAGAAAAAGATGAAAATAATGTAGAGTAAAAAAAAGTAGAATTAGTAAATGCCAAATAAAAAATAGAAATAAAATAAAATGAATATGAATATTAATAATAATGATAATGATAATGATAATAATAACAATAATAAAAAAAAGATGAAGATGGAGGAGAATGAAGAGAAGGAGAAGAAGAAGAAGAAGATGATGATGATGAAGTACAACAATGAGAATAAGAATAAGAAAAAGTAGATAAAAAAGTGGTGGTGGTGGTAGATGAACAAGATAAGTAAAAAGAATATGAAGAAGAATAGGAATTTGAACAAAAGAAGAATAAGTAGAAGAATAACATAAAAAGTATAAGAATAAGAAGAAACAAATTGATGATGAAGATTAAGAGAAAGAAGTAGTAGTAGAATGCGAAAAAGGAGGAATAAACAAATAAGAAGTATAATAAGAAGATGGTGATGATAATGATGATGATGATAATGATGATAATGATGATAATGATGATAATGATAATGATGTTGATGATGAATATGAAGAAGAATAGGAATTAGAAAAAAAAATAATTAAGAAGAAGAAAAAGAACATAAAAAGAATAAGAATAAGAAGAATAAAAATTGATGATGAAGCTTAAGAGAAAGATGAAAAAGTAGAATGAGAAAAAGTAGGATGAGGAAACAAAAAAAAAGAATAAGAAGAAGATGGTGATGATGATGATGATGATGATGAATATGAAGAACGAAAAGAAAAAATATGAAGAAAAAGAAGAAAAGAAGAAGGAAACCAAGAAAAAGTATAGAAAAAGAAGTAGAAAAGCAAATGAAAAAAAAAGATGAAAAAGAAGTTCATAATGATGAAGTAGAAAAATAAAAAAAAAGAATGAGAAGAAGAAATAGAATAAGATGAAGAAAATGAAAAAGAGGTAGAAGTAGAAGAAGTAGAAGAAAGACAAGAAAAAGATGATGATGAATCTAAATGAGAATGATAAAAATAAGATTAATAATAACAATTATAATCATAATTATAATAAGAAGATATAGAATTACAAGAAGAAGTTGATGATGAAGTTGAAGCAGAAGGTGATGAAGAAGTTGAATTGGAAGATGAAGAAGAAGAAAAAGAAGAAGAAGAAAATAAGAAGAAAAGAAATGATGATGATGATGATGATGGAGAAGAAGGTGAAGAAGAAAAAGAAGTATAAGCTAAATAAGAAGAGCAAAAAGAAGAAGAAGAAAAAGAATAAGAATAAGATTGAGAAGATGAGGAAGAATAATAAGTAAAAGTAAAAGAAAAAAAATTATTAGAAGAAAAAGAAAAAAAAAGAATAACAAAAAGATGTAATAAAAAATGCTGAACAAAAAGATGATGATGACAAAGCAGAAGATGAAGTATGTGAAGATGAAGAAGATGAAGAAGAAGAATAAAAATGAAAAGAAAAGAAGTAAATGAAAATTGAAAAATAAAAGAAGAAGAAAAACTAAAAGAAGAGAAATACGTAGAAGTGGAAGTTGAAAAAAATATTAATAAAAATGAAAATTTTGAAGGAAAAAAGTAGATATAGTTGAAGAAGGTGATGAGTAAGAAGAAAAATAAATATAAGAAAAAAATTTTAAAAAAAGAAGTGATAGAAGTAGTAGAATAAATAGAATAATACAAAAAAATAAGAAAAAAAAAGTAGAAGAAGAAAAAAGAAGAACAATAAAAAAATAATAAATCATAGGACAAAGAAGAAGAAGAAGAAGAAAATAAAAAAAGAATATGAAGAAGAAAAAAAATGAAGCATAAGAAAAAGAAGTAAATAAAGAAGAAAAAGATGTAGAAGATGAAAAAAAAGTGAATTAGATGTTGGAGAGGAATGAGAAAGAGAAAATAAGAAGAGGAAGAATAAGAAGAAGAAGAAGAAGAAATAAATAAATAAATAGAAAAAGAAGAACAATGACAAGAATAATAAAAATAATAATAATAATAAGTATGACAAAAGTAGTAGTAGTAGTAGTAGTAGTAGTAGTAGTAGTAGTAGTAGTAGTAGTAGTAGTAGTAGTAGTAGTAGTAGTAGTAGTAGTAGTAGTAGTAGTAGTAGTAGTAGAGGAAAAAAAGAAGATAATAAAACTAGAAGAAGATAAAAAAAGTAGAAGATGATAAAAAAAATAGAATAAGGAGAAGACAATGATGATGTTGATAATGATGATGAAGTAGAAGAAGAAGAAAAATAAGAAAAATAAGAAGAAGAATAAGAAGAAGAAGAAGAAGAAGAAGAAGAAGAAGAAAAAATAGAAAAAAGAAAAAGAAAAAGAAAAAGAAAAAGAAAAAGAACAATACAATAAAAAAGAAAAAGCAAAAGATGTAGAAGAAAATAAGAAAAACAAAAATAATTAAAAAAGGATAAGAAGAAAAAAATAGAAGAATACGATGATGATGATGATGATGATGATGATGATGAAATATAATTCAAAGAATAAGGAGTTGAAGGAAAGAAATAAAAATAAAAATAAAAGATAACATGAATATAAAAATAAAGAAGAAGATGATGATCAAGAAAATAAAGTAGATGAAAAATAAATAAAAGAAAAAGAGAAAGAAGAACAAAAAATAAGTTGTAGAAAAAAGAATAAAACAAATATAATTAAAAATATGGAGGAGAAGAATAAGATGAAGTATAAAAATAAAAACATGGATAAGAAAAAATAGAAGTTGAAGCCAAAGAAGTAGAAGAAAAATAAATAGTAGAAATAGTAGTTGTAGTTGAAGCTAAAGAAGAGGATAGGATAATAAAAAGCAGAGAGAGATGAAAAAAAAGATATTAGATAAAAATTATATTGTAGTAGGAGTGGAGGAAAAAGAAGTTAAAAAAGTAATAGTAGAAGAAGACTATTATTATTATTATTATTATGCTGATGATGATGAAGCAGAAAAAGAAAAATAAAAAGATGAATCATGACAAGAAGTAAGTATAAAAAGAAGAATAAAAAAAAAGTTGTAGAATAATATAAAAAATATAAAAAAAATAAGAAGAATGAAAATAAAAAGAAAACTAGAAAGAAAATTTTTCTAGAAAGTGAATTTTTTCATAGAAAGAAATATTACAGTGAACATTAATCTAAAGCATGATTTTTTCAACAGATCTTCTACTAGTATCCTGAAAGGAAAATTTCAAAATCCTTCAATGAAGTTTTACAATATAAGGTGAACCCTCAATTTTCTTTTCAAAAATGAAAATCAAGACCCTCTCCAAGCCTCTCCAATTCATGCTAGTTGGCATATTATCAGATGGATGTACTCCGGTTAATTCCATTCGTAAGTTCTAAAAAATTTTTAATCTCTAGTGTGAAGCTAGGATTAATTAATAATAAGCATATCCTTATTCCTATTTCAAATGAAGGAGACCTTAGACATCTTTGTAATGGAAAAGGGTGGATGGTGAAAGGATCTCCATTGAGGAAATCCAAATGGACGTCAAGCTTCGAGGCGGGAGTAAAATCTCCTCATTCCAATGTGAGTGAACTTCACTAGCCTTCATGTTCAGCTATTTATCATTTTTTCTTTGTTTTCCATCATGAAATTCATAAGATTTTCTATGCAAACAAATATAGCATTTCCTTTCTTTCAAGGCCAAGCATTGCTAGATTTTATGTATGTTAATGATTTGGCTTTCCTCCTTTATAGAATATGGATATCATGTGAATGAGTGGAAGGGTATTGGCAATAGGTCACCTATAAAAACCTTCCTTGTTATTACAGTAACTACCTAATGTCTGGGCATATGAAAGATATCTATCTTATTATGTACCCCATGAAGATTTTTTCCACATCAAAAGAGTATGAAGCTCTCTCCCCTATCCCCATGCAAAGTCAAAGAAACACAAAAATAAGGAGATGTATATGAAAGTGCAAAAAAAGACTACAGGATGTGAAGAGCCTAAATAGATAGAATAAAATGAACATAAGGTAACCCACAATGAACAAAATAAAAAAGAAAACTTTTTCTAAGAAAGCTTGAAGATAGGAGAGGTGGTTTTGGAAGAGTTGGATGATAGGCCTAAAACATACCTATATTTTTAGCTTATTATTGGTGTGAATTGAATAGATCTTATCGAGTATAGATACTTATAATAGAGATGGTCACATAACTAGAGCTTTAGATATGTTGAGCATAAATAAAAAAAATAAGCAGCAAAAAAGGTAAAAAGAGACAAGAATTAGAGTAATTACATTCCAAAATTGTGACTCCACATTTTCAAGTCACAACCTTTGTAAGTAAGGACACTCAAGTGTAGCAAAGCTGAGCGAGTCATGACATTATTTTATAGAATCACTGCATTCTCAAATCAAGACATCAATATGGTGAGTCACGACATCAATTATGTGGAGATGGGCAAAAAATGAGTCGCAACTCCACATTTCTAATTCATGGTGTCATATAGAACAAATCAGCAAGTACGAAGTTGTGACAAAATATGACAAATTATGACTCTTCTTTAGTTGTCATAATAGAAATGATGAAAATAGATAAAAAAATGGTATGAGAGGTGATAGAGAGATAAAGAGGGGGACCATCAATGAAAGGTGATAGATGTGATAGATTCGTAATACTCAATATAATAGAAAATGAATGGGAATTCAAGGTTAACTCTTTTGATCATGCTTTGACAAAGTAAATTGATGGAAAAAGTATTTCTCGAAGTTGAAAGTAGAAAGTCAACTCCTTGAAAAGTTTTACATGTGGGAGTGACTTGCGACGAGCATTCAACACTACTTTTTTTCAATTACTTCATTGTATCCATGAATAGATGTCGCATCAAATCTTCTATTTCATTTGTTCCCTCATGCTAAAAAATAACTTTGTTTCAAGTTGACTTATGAACTATTAGTGATAATTACTAAGATGTAATATAAAGAATTTTTGTGGAAATGTAGTGTAAATTATGCTGATGTACTTTAAAAATATTCTAACATCTTGGTTATATCCAAAATGTATATAACTTATCAAGGAAACTAGCCATGTGGTTTGTGCTATAGTCAATGATGAACTACCTCTATCATCCAGTAGATCCAGTAATCATGCCCATGTGTATTTCTTAGGATAGTGAGATGTAATAAGGACATACATGTGTGACTATTAGTAGGGTGACATGCAATATGAGCACATATGCGGGTGAATCTCGACATGAAATGCTGGAACCAAGCATATACACTCTAGATATTCCTCATATAGATTATACAATGTGATTTATAAAATATCTTTAGTATCAAGTAAGTATTTGGCTACCTATGGAAGTTGTATGATTTTCAGAATGACTATGATAGGTGAATAAGAAAACTTGCTTGAGGCACTCACCATGACAAGTGATAGTAAGTTTCTCTATCAAGAATATTATGCTTAGTATCATCTTTTTTTCCTACATGAATTACTAATAGTGACTAGGTAATGATCATGATTAAGTGACCAAAATAGGGGTCACATATTTTATTATCCACTAGATCAACAATTTTTATATTGTATAACCATTGAGTTTAAGCATAGGCAATCACCATACACATGAAGTAAATCAACCATAAAATCTTTTTGAATTGAATATATGTGGTAATCTAAGATTGAATAGATCCTTGACACCACCTCAAACCCAAAATACCAATCTCTATGAGATTGATATCCAGATTTAAAAATTTTACTTTATTACTTGTTTGACTTGTGTAGTTATGGTTAATTTTAGTTTGAATAAAAAACTTCCAGTTCTAGATATGCTACAACCATGAAAAAGAAGTGTTATTCAACCCATAGAGCATTCCATTTTATGCATGAACTCAAACTTCATTCATTTTGATATAGTTAATCAGATGCTACCCATGGCAGATCTTATGTAAGTAAATGGAAGCTATTACCATGAGGATATATAAGAAAATTATGCAAATGATAAAGTTTCCAGACGATATCATTTGAGGGTGCAATCAAGGAAGAATGAAAGAGAGCTTATAACAGCAAACACATGGAGAAAATACTTGAACACAAGAATAAGGCAGCTCTCCCCTCAAAAGGGAACAAGAGAAGAGGGCAAAAGGCAATAAACTTTTTGCAAATGATGATACATGCATTTTTTTAATGAAGAAGATTTACTCGCCCACCTTGGAGATAGAAGAGAACTAGAGGGATGAGAAAGTACCAATCTTTTTTAAAGGCCTCAATACAAAGATGAGGGAAGTGAGAGATGATTTTTATTTAGAAAGGATTAAAAAGTATTCCTTGTTTCAAAATAGCAATATACAAGGTAAAATGCAATCTTTTAGAAATGGCTTCAGAATCATATGGAGGAGAATGGAGAAATCCCAGATCTTTTTGAAAGAGGAAGGTTATGAAGTGAAAGAGGGAATTGATGAGGTCAAGTTGAAAAGCATGAAAGCTATACCTTGATGGAGAAGAAGAAAAAGAAAATTAAAACTACAAACTTAGGAAAGCACGTATCACAAGATCACACCAAAAATCAATCATATGATTAATTCAATTATGTGGAATATAAAGGGTATTGAAAACTCCTCTATGATGACGACTCAAAAATTATTGAAGATCCATAAGCCAAAAATACTACCGATGATGGAATCAGTGTTGGAATCATCTAATTTTGCTTTGTGCAAAGAAAAATTAAAATTTCAAGATAGAATGTCAAACATAACACAAAACATATGGGTCTTGTGGCAAGGTGATATAAAAGCTACGATAGAAGGGAACTGAAGCTAAATGATTAATATAAAAATTACAAGTCATTTCTTGTATGATTGTGGTAATTATTACCAGTAATTTATTACAAGTAAATAAGGTATTGTGGTAACCCAAAACATATGGGTGTTTTTTTCCTATTGTCCATACTATAAACACTAAAGAAGGAAAGAAGGTATAGTAGGAAAAGAAAAATATTATCCATGCATGGAAAAGGCATGACTAATTGGAGGGGATTTCATGTGGTAATCAACTCATCCAAAAGATTGGGTGGAAAAGGCATATACTAAATGGCTACACAGCATTTCGATCAAGCTATCTATACTTGCAAGCCACATGATATGGGCTTTGTTGGACTTAAGTTTACTTGGTTCAATAGTGGAAAGATAGAGAAAAAGTAGGCAAGACTAGATAGGGCACTCCTTTATTTGTTGTGGCTATTTATTTTCCCAACCACACCTCTCCACCATTTGAATAAAACATTTCTCTTATGATTGTGGTAATTATTACAAGTAAATTATTACGAGTAAATAAGGTATTGTGGTAACCCAAAACATATGGGTGTTTATTTTTCTATTGTCCATACTAGAAACACTAAAGAAGGAAAGAAGGTATTGTATGAAGAGAAGTAAATTATCCATACATAGAAAAGGCATGACTAATCGGAGGGGATTTCAATGTGGTAATCAACTCATCCAAAAGATAAAATGGAAAAGGCATATACAAAATGGTGACACATCATTTCAATCAAGCTATCACTACTTGTAAGCTACATGATATGGGCTTTGTTGGACTTAAGTTTACTTGGTTCAACAGGGGAAAGATAGAGAAAAAGTAGCCAAGACTAGACAGGGCACTCCTTAATTGTTTGTGGCTATTTTTTTTCCCAACCAAAACTCTCCACCATTTGAATAAAACATGTTCCAATCATAAATCACTTCTAATTTTCATTCATACCTCACAAAAAAATAAGTCTCAAGCCCCACTTCATATTTCATAAAATATGTCTCCTTGATGAAGATTTCTTTCAAATGGTAAAACATTCGTGGGAAGCAGAAGCTGAAGAAAACCCATTCCGAATTATTTCCAAGAAGATAAAGAGGCTAAAGATCATCTTAAAAGAAAGATATAAGTAGAAATTTGGCCATGTGCATGGAAAAATAATTGAAGCTGAAAACCATGTGCCAAAAAAATAAAAAGCTATGGAGGAAGAGAAAAGCCCCACCAATAGAGAAGTTTTCAACCATGAATAAGCATTGTTAAAGTTGAAACCCAAAGTGGAGGAGGTATTACCCAATCAAAAAGCCAAGATTAAAATATTAAATAGGTGAAAGAGGGAGAATGGAATAAGTCATTATGCCATATAGAAATAAAAATCCAAGATGCTAATGAAGTTTGGGTAGAAAAAGAAAAAAAAAAGTTTACAAAGGTTATATTGGAAAACTTTTTGCAACTTCTTATAGATGAAGCTCTATCTGATTCCAAAACATATGTGATTGCAAATTTCTCATTTGATATTAATGGGAGAAAACCAAAGCCATGTCTCCCTACCAAATGAAGAAGTTATAAAGGTAACTTTCAACATGAATAATGCAAGTGTGGTAGGCCTGGATGGTATGGATCTTCATTTCTTTCAAAGTTATTGGAGATAGTAAAGGGGGATCTAATTAAAGTGGTGAACTTTTTATTTTGTGACATTGATATGTCTAGATCATAGACAAGCACTACAGTCTACAATTGCTCTTATCCCTAAAAGATCCCAAATCTTATAATGATCTAAGGCCTATAAGCCTTTGTAGTGTAACAAATAAAATCATTACAGCTCTTCTAGTCAAATGGTTAAAAACAATTCTTCCAAAAATTATCTTACTCATACAATTGGCCTTTGTGAAAGAGAGAAATATTATTGAAAACATCACTTATAGAACAAGAAATGATATGCTACATAAAGAAGAAGAATAGGGGACACAATGTGATTATCAAATTGGATATGGCCAAACTTTTTGATAATATTTCTTTGAGTATTTTATGCCACACGATGAGAAGTTTTGGTTGTTTGAAAGAATGGATAGATATCATTTTTAGATGCACATCAACAATTAGTTTTTTATTCTTTTAAATGATGAAACACATTCTTTAAATCCTCTAAAGTGATTCATAAAGGAGACCCACTTTCCCATTCTCTATTTATTATATTTACCAATATTCTCTCAAGAAATTTTTCTAAACAATGCAAGAGAGGAAGATCAAACTATTTTCTCAACCCAAGGGCACACCATCCATATATCACTTGGCATTTTAAGATGATATTATTGTATTCATGAATAGAATTAAAGCATCATTGAATAATCTAATGGATTTCTTAATAAGCTATGAGGTGCAAATAGGGTAACAAATTAACAAAGGGAAAAGTTAATTTTTATTGTCTTCCACTACCAAAGCCATTAAAAGGGTGAAAGACATTATATGTTTCCTCCAAAAAATGGCATGATATTCTATCTTGAATGCCCTATATATGAACATAGATAGAAATCATCTTATTTTGAATTTATTGGTAGAAAGTTGTAGCTAAAGGTGATAGGATGGAAAACTAATCTACTCACCATGGCAGGGAGACTCACCCTTTTACATCATTTCCTACAAAGCATTCCAATGCATGTACTTATAGGGTAATAGAGCCCCCAAAGAAGGTTATCCAAGATCTTGAAAGACAATTTTTTTAATTTCTTATGGAGCTCAAAAGATGGAAGACAAAAATTTTATTAGGTAAGGTGGGAGGATGTTTGATTTCATGGGAGGCATTTGAATGTAAGTAGTTCATGTTCTTCTTCCTCTTATTATAGATAGTATAATAATGAATTAAGATTAGTATGTAGTATGATTGATAATCATATTTTATTAATCATGAATTTGTGATATTAAGTCAACTCATAAGTATATGTTAGTGAACATTATACTTCACCAACCTACCATAAAAATGCTACATTAATATTTTTCATCATCATAATATATTCTCTTTGTACTTTGACCTAGCACCACCATAGCTCCCTACATGAGGAGCTTTATGTTTTGATATAGTTAAACATCATCTAAAATAAGGTGGTAATACATATTATAGTTAGACATAGAATAAATCATGTAGAGGGACATGAGTGAAAGAAAGAGATTTGTCCCTCTTTTCAGAAAGATATCCATGGATCCCTAGACATATGAGATTGGAAATACATGATCATGCTCAAATGAATTAATAAGGGTATTGATATAATTTTTATTAGCATTTCACATAGAGATTGAGAAATTGCATGATTAAACTTTATAAGGGTAACTTAGTTTATGTTTTGTGTTAAATTACGATATCATAAGACAAAGGAAAAAATAACATCATGTGGATCATGTTATGTCAAATTATTGATATTCATATAATTTGAGTGGTCATAATACATTTTGGATCAGCACAAATTTGGACTCCCACCTAGGGTAGATCCAAGGTACACAAATAAGAATTATGTGTTTAAGGTTTTAATTTCTAGACACCCTTGAGAGCTATCATTAGGAATCCAAAATTTTATGAGATATATTTTAAATTATTTTTATATGAATTCCTCCCTAATGTTAGGCTAAATTGAGGTCTTGGATCGATATATTTTATTTTTTGTAATGAATATATAATTAATGGATTTTATATATAGTTTATGTTGTGGTTTGGTAATGGAGAAATATTATTATTATTTAGAACTAAAATTAGGATTTTATTATTACTAGATTTGTGAATGTTATCATGGTGGATGTGATAGTTAAGCCATGAAACATACTCATACATAATAGTATGAAAGAAGTAATAGCTATTCCAATCATAACATGCAAGATAAAACTATAAGTCAAAACCTAATATTGAGGTAAGTTTATTCATGAAAGTATAATGTTTATGAAGAAGAAAGCACAAATATTTTTATAAGTTGATCCATTATGTATATCTTAGATGGATTGACTCTAAATTGATGTCAGTGTTTTATAGAACATTATCCTAAGGGTTTTACCTTTTATTTGTGAGTTATGTTTCATCTTAATAGATAGTGATTGATAACTAATGAGACAGATGCAAGTAGAGGTAACTCATAAGGTGTTGATACTCATTAAAATTACCTCAATATCAGAGAGATTTAAGGGAAAACATATTTTAATTATGAAATTATGGTGCTTACAAAGCTAAAAGTACATATATTTTTAATTCTACATCAAATAACATCTTTATTACATATGAGATCAAAGAATAAGAATATATAAACAAAGTAACTATCAGGGGAAGTTGATGAGTTACCTAAAATAGTATAAACTTGTGAATGATCATCACGTAAAAATGATTTTCATTTTCGAGGTAAATTACAAAGCGGATAGCTTTTTGGGGACCATCATTAGGGATGACCCAATAGTTGATAACCACCTTGTATGATAAAAGGAAGTACCATTGATATAAAATGGAAGAAAAAAATAAGAAAGAAGGAAGTAAAAACAAACATTGAAAAGCTAGCACGGACAACAAAAAATTATCAATAAATGTGAGAAAGTATTTAAGATTTAGCTATGGACATTAAACGTAGTACTACTTGGGAGGAAACTCAAAATTTTTTTCACATGTATGATATAAAAATTACCATATACCCATCACATGAATCATTATACAAATATAACTTACTTATAGGAATAGTCGTAAAACTCAAACCACACCATGACTATCAATATATCCATAATAAAAAAAGAAATTACACCAATAACTTGAAACACTACCATGCTCAGGCCTAGTCATAAAAAAATATATTGTTTAAGACTATATAATATATATTTTATTGAGAAGAAATTTATTATAAGGGAATGAGTAGTTTTAGTGTGTGAGTTTGTTCGGTATATAAAATATTGAATATTTTTATATATTTGAGATAATATTAAATGATATGTAAGTGTGAAAATATGTTATAATTAAATTAATTTCATGACTTTAGAGTTTTGGTAGATGTTGATAAATAGTCGTGAAATAGACATATATTTGGAGGTGATTGCAACTTAGTGATGTGCAGTTTATAGAGTAGTTTTGGCATCCATTTTTGCCAAAACTATACTTTTTTAGTTCTGGAAATCTTTATAAGTCATGCCTCTATCAACTTGTTAGAATAATCTTTTAATAATGCAACATATTCTTTTTTGATTTGATATTAACTTGTAGTCAAAATCATATTTATTTCATAACAATTACATAGTTGTGATATTAATTTCACAATATTGTAATCAAGTGCTCTACTAATACTAAAAGTTATAGTCACTTCTTAGTGCTACAATGTTTATTTTACTCAAGCTTTATATTCTCAAGTAAGAGCCGCGACTTTTTCCCAAAGACATTACAATTATCCAGCATTGCTACTTTTACATAAAGTTTTAAAGGGCATTACTAAAGCATAGTTACTTTTTAAGGTAGTGAATCTTGCACTCACGATAAGGAAAAGCTACAACTTGGATATTTGTGCTAATTGCAAAAGTTGAGGCCATTCATAGTGCTCTAGAAATTTGATGCACAAAAAAGGTCAAAGCCAAAGTCATAGTCATTCTCATCCCCAAAGTCATTTGATGCAAAAGAAAAACCAAAGTCAAAGTCATATGTTTTCTAGTGCTATGACTTTGTATCATAGAGATAGAATTCATGAGTCACTGATACTTTCTAGGGCCAAAACTTTGTATTAAAAAATATTAGGAGGCATTCCAAGTCATGGCTACTTCCTAGATTAATGACCTCGAGATCTAGAGACCAATGCCAAAGTGATGGCATCTTTCCAAAGACACAAATTTCTAATTGGATAAATACCATAATTATGGAGTATAAAAGAAGAAAAAAGAAAATCCACGAGATAATTTTTCTTCTTCGTTACACAAGACAAAAAGCAAAGCGCAACAACAATACTATAAAAAATTTTCATACTCCTTAGGAGATCCAAGAGCAAGCAAAAGATGTAAGACAAAAGTTAGATCTTATAGTTGGGGGCGTGGCTCTCAAGCCACGCCCTTCTCTTGGATGGATTTAATAAATCAACTAAAATAGCATAGGATTAAAGTTTGTATCCTAGATTCTCATGAGGGTTATCATTTGAAACCTGAGTTTCATGAGACTTATTCTCATATACCTTTTTTGAATCACTCCTCAATATCATGCTAAATTAAGGTATAGGGTTTGTGTAATTATAATTTATGTGATGTATGAATAATTTTATATATAATTGATGTGTTTGATTAATGTTAAGGAATATAAATTAATTGAAACGATGTTAAAATATAAGTTGAATTAGGAATTTGATTATTGGAGGATTTGTACATATTGTTATGAAAAATGTTCATATATAACTTATGAGACTCACTCGCACATATGGTAGAAAGGAAGTAGCCATATTTTTTGATTATGATGCATGAGATAGACCTATATATTAAAATTCAAAATTAAGGCATATTAATAATTATGAGTATGATGCTCATGAAGTCAAAAGTAAAAATGATTTTATACATCATATAAATGTATATGTCTTAGAAAAATTAATTCAAGATTAATGTGACTATTTTATAGAATGTTTGTCTAAGGATTTCACCTCCAACCTAGGATTCACATCATCATTATGGATGATGGTGACAAGTAATCCATGTGATATGTGTGAGTGGCTTTATGTTTCTTTCACACGTATGTTCCTACTAGTGAGATTTCAGAGAAACATATATTATTTATATGAGAATGATACATATGAAACTAAAAAGTACAAACTTGGATAAACTATATCAGTTCTTGGTTTTTATGATACCTAAGGCTAGAGAATAAGAATGTCTATAAGAAATAACTATCAATGTTTGTTGATGAGTTGTCTAAAAGATATAAACTTGTAAATAACCCTTGAGTAGAGATGATCTGTTCTCTCAATAAAATACCAATTGGAATAGTTATGAGATGATCATCATTATGATTGGCTCAATGGTGATAAGCACATTGCATGCCATTAGGGCAAATGACATTCTAACAACAATCTAACAATTATTATATATTCAAACCCAAAATAAATTGATTTATTTGAATATGCATCATACAAATATGTTAGAAAAATTAATGATCTAATAGTCATACCAAAATCTAGAAATATCTCATCTACTAGAATTATGTTATCTTACTATTGATTGACTAAACTATTGATATAATCTCTATGAAATCAATATCTAGATAAAGTTTACTTTACCACTTGTACAACATATATACTTATGGATCTTAGTTGATGAGATACTCTTACCAAAAAACTTTTGAGATACTACCTAACTAATAAAATTGAGTAGCATACTAAAATCATAATATGGTCAAAATATTAGAATGCATATATATTTGCCAACAAACTTTTGAGACCGCCTAATTAATAAAATTGGGTATCATAATAAAATCATAATATCAAAAAGTAATAATGCATATACATCACGGGGTAGTTGATGAGTTGTTTAAAAGGGTTTAGACTACTAACTTACTTTCACATATGAATGATTTTTATTTTGGTAGTAAAATACTCAATGGATAACTACAAGAGGATTATCATTGGAGAGGGCCCAATAGTTGACAACCACTTTGAATATTGGTTAAGCATTAGGGCTTTTCATAATAGGTATTCAACATTCATTTTATAACCTAGCACAACAACAAATAGACAATTCGAATGAGCCATGATGCATAATAAAATTGACCAATCCTATAATCTAAGAGTCTTATTAAAATCCTAGTTTTATTCTTTTAATTAGAACAATAATTGACTCATCATCAGTTGATCAAACTACCTATTATGAGATCAATATCTAGATGAAAATCTACTATACTACTTTTATGAGCCATATACTTAAGAGACTAATTGAATAAGGGATTCTTGCCTAACTAACTTTTGGGATATTACCTAATTCTAAACTTTTGGTATCATAAATAATGTCACAACAATATATCCTAAAGTAATGATGATGAAATACTAAAGAGGATTTTTTTATTATCATCTTATATTTTTAATTTGGTAATTTACTCCATAAATAGTTGATTCAACTCATGATCGCCAGGTGCATGACTTGATAGTAGAACCCTAGTCTTGATATGAAATACTATTTAAAATATTTTATGGTTGTTCATTATTGATAATGAAATAATGAATTAAGGTATGGAATATGAGTGATGACCATATTATATTAATCAAGAATTTGTGATATTAATTCAACCCATGAGCATATGTTAGTGAACATTACACTTAACGGACCTAGTGCCATTGAAATTTAATACAAAAAAAAACCAAGGTTATGGTCATTCCCTAGTGTTGTAACTTTGTGTTACTAAAAGGCAAAGTTATGGAGCTTCCCTAGCACCACTACTTCCCAATTAAAAAATACACACATCCATTCTATTATAAAAGAAGAACTTAGAGCAAATAACTTTAATATGGCATATATTCACCCACCCCTAGGAGAGATCAATGATAGATGAGGTGATACAAGTCACAACCATAAACCCTAAAAGGACAGCATAAATTTAAACTCCCACAAAGGGGTAGATTTGAGGCACACAAATGAGAATTATTGGTTTAAAGTTTTGATATTTAGACACTATTGAAGGCTATCATTATGAATGCAAAAGTTCATGATATATTTTTCAAATTATATCATGTGAATTCATCCCTGATATTAGATTAAATTAATAACTAGGGTTGGTGTATTATATTTCATGTGATGGATATATAATTAGTGAATTTTATGTTTGGTTTGTGTTATGGTTTTGTTACAATTGAATGTGGTGGTTATTTAGAACTAAAATTAGGGTTTTACTATTGGTGAGTTTATGCATGTTATTATTATGGATGATGATAGGTAAAAAATAAAACATACTCGTGTATAATAGTATGGAGCAAGTGATAGATTTATGATCATGATATGAAAGACAAACATATAAGTCAAGACTTGATGTTGAGGTAATTTTAATCATGTGAAGATACTTATGAAACCAAAAGCATGAATATTTTTTAAGTCAATTTATTGTGCATATCTTAGATGAACTATACACAATTAATATGAGAGTTTTAAAGAATATTATCATAAGAGTTTCACTTTTAGTATGTGAGTCTTGTATCATTGTGGTCGATAGTGATAGGTAAGCTATGACACACATATGAGTGGAGGTGACTTATAATGGGATGGAAATCAAGCAAATTACTTTCTATCATATGACTCTTATCATTTAAATTTGAAGAATTGCATATATTAATTGTGTAGTGGGATACTTATGAAGCTAAAAATACAAATACTTTTATTTGTATATCAATTCACTTATTTATGACACATGAGATCAAAGAATAAGGATACATATACAAAACAACTATCGAGGTTAATTGATGACTTCCCTAAAATAGTATGGACTTATGAATGATCCACATATAGGCATGATTTGCATTTCAGTGATAAAGTACCAAAGTGACAGCTATGAGGAGACAATCATATTGGGGAGGGACTAATAGTTGAAAACCACCTTGTATACTAGTAGAACACTAGAAAATTTTCATGATAGTCAAACTTTTATTCTATAACCAAGCACAATAATAGTAAGATAATAAAGATGGGTCATCATCCATAATGAAATTGACTAATCCTAGAATCTAATAATTTTATAAAAAAGTCATTTTTAGCTTTTCAACTAGAGTAATAGTTGATTCATCATTGGTTGATCGGATTTCTACCCAATTCATATGAGATTTATATCTAGAAGAAAATCCACTTTACTACTTGTATAACTTATATACTTGCGGTATTATGTTGAACAATAGATCCTCACCCATTAAGCTTTTAAGACGTTGCCTAATCCTAAAAATTAGATATCATAGCAAAGTTACAATATGGTTTTGATACCATTATTGGGAATTATTTAATTTGGTTAGCCAACATTAGTTAAAATAATTATCATTTAAAAAGGATAGTCTATTATTTTTTTCAAGGATAATTATCAATATGATAAAGCCTATATTCTAGCAAGTAGTTATTTTTATCTCATAGCTAATGGTGACTTGAATCATTTATATTATCAGAATGTTGTAAGCTATGGAGATCTAAGATCTAGGAATCATGTAGAAATCATATTTGATATTTCCTTTCCAACCTCCATATCTTTATTTGAAGATATAATTAACAAGTTACTTATTGAGATAGGAGAGCTAATGAAGTGGAAAAATAGCAGTTAAATCAACTTGAAATCATATTTTAAAACACTAACTTGAGCATGCTTAAGAAAAGTGCTACATCAGAATTTCTAGTTGCTGAAAAGAATATAGTTGATTGTGAGAAGGACATGATAGCCAAAGGAGCTATGACACTTCTTAATTTCATGGAGAGAATGAAGGAAACTATTGGGCATTCAGTACTATAGATTCTTGTGGAGACTATGATTAAGGTAGTCCTTTATATAGTATTAGTGGCTGACATGGAAGATACAAGAAGAAAGGAAGTAAACCATTACATGGATAAGCTAACATGGATAACAAAGATTATAGATGAAAAGAATGGTCTAGTGAAGATCTAACTATAGATGTTAAATGTAGCACTGCTTTGAAGGTAACCTATGAATTGTTTTTGCACATTGTAATGAAATAAAAAATTATGTATTCACTCACACAAGTCATTGTGCACATTTTACACACAAAACCCCACCAAAACTCATTTATATATCCATAAAAAAAATAGCACTACCATTTAGATATACTATGATATTGAAACCTAGTCATAGCAAATACTTATGTATGATGGACGAAAAGTTATATGTTTTTATGGTTGGATGAGAAAGTCATAGTATTCCTCATATTATAACTTTGTTACATCTCCATGAACTTCAAGGGTAGTTTTGACATTCAATTTTAGTCAAAGCTTTACACAAATAGTTATGAAAATTTTTGTATTCCATAACTCTACCATCTCATTGTCATAATTATTTTATTGTGTAATATATTTTTTTTGGCTATGAAACTTTCTTAGAGCCATGCTCGTACTAGCTCCATAACATTTCTATGGTTGTGGTATTAATTTTATGATATAGCAATCAAATATCCCACTGGTATTAAAATTGTGACACCCTCTAGTACCATGACTTTCTCATTACATAGTCATAAATAATAAGGCAAAAGTCATCACTTTTGTCCAACACCATGACTTTTGGTTATAAAGAGTTCTAAGAAACATTTACTCGAGTAATACCCATTTCTAGAGTCGTGAATCTTTCCTCCTAAAAATAGACCAAATTCATGACCATTGCAAATGCTGAGACTTTTGGTCATAAAGGTGAAATACATAAGTTGAGTCCATTCACAAAGTTGCAACTTCATGTTACATAAAATAAAAGCATGAGTCATGATCATTCCCATTGCTTTGACTTCATATTGCAAAGGAGAAATGCATGAATCATGACTATTACATCTCTGAGACTTCATATTATTGAGAGGAAATACATGAGCACTAGCAATTCTCAGTGTAATGGCAATCTAATATAAAAAAGAGACTAAAGTTGCGGTCATTCTCTAGTACCTTAACTTTTTGTTACATAAAGGCAAACCTAAAGTCATAGTGCTTCTCCAGTACTATGATTTCCTAATTAAAAATACACCCAACCATTCATGTAAAAGTAAAACTTAGAACCAAAAAATAGAAGACGAGTGAGGGCATGAGAAAACCCCGAGGGAGCTATAGTTTTGTGTTGGGTAATTGTGCTTCCACGGGTAGTGAGATTAAGAAACAGAAAAAACAGAAATACAGAAACAAGTAATATATATATCTCAATCCAACAGTATCCACGACAGAATCAAAAAATGAGAATTCAACATAGGAAATAACGTGGTTCGCTAGTCGCTCAGTACGACTAGCTACCTCCACCAGAAAATGCTCATGCGTTACAGATTAAAACTAAAAACAGAACGTCTTACAGTATGCAGCACACAGCAGTCGCGAAATCGCACAGAGAGAGAGGAGAGGGAAGATGAACAGTTCAACCGGGTCAAAAAACAGCCGCCCGAAAAATAAATACAAATCATTTTATATGAAAAATAAACATCCGGTTCATTTAACCGAAGCGGGTCGGATCATGGAACGGGCCAGGCTCTGCTCCAAAAAATTTCGGCTCGCTGACCGGACAGCGGGACCTCCATTATTGTGCTACTGCTACATCCCCGGGCTTTTAATATTTCATTTCATGCACCTACATGAAAATATTAAAACATAAAAGACATTTGGTTATACAAACAGATTATTAAGTAAAAACAAATTACATATACAGCATTTTGGATTAAAAAAATCACCCAACCCTAAAGGAGATCCAAGAGAAAAGAGGTGATACAAGGCACAAGCATGAATACTAAGGGCAAGTACAAATATTGACTTCAATTTAGGGGTAGATCCAAGGTACACAAATAAGAATTGTGGAATTATTATTTTGATTCCTAGCCACTCTTGAGGGTTGTCATTAAGTTGCGAAAGACTTAATGGGTGGGTGTGCAATTTACTTGTGGAGTTGCCCTGAAAAACTCCTTTCAAAATTTTCATTTTATATTTGTTTATTAAAATGGATGGGTGTGCAATTTAAGTTGAAAGTCATAATTTTTTAGGAAAAAAACATCACTGCTTTGGCCATTTTCTAACTTTAGAATGACACAGCTTGCAAAATGTCCATGGTTGCACATTTTGTCTCTGGAACACAAATTTATAGCACTTAAAATGACTCATGTCTTTGGTCTCTCTCATACATTAAATAACCATGAAGATGGGAATGGCCTTAGTTTGTATATTTCTCCGCATTAATACAAAATCGTAATAAAAAAAATAGGTCATGGTTTTGATCATTTCTTCATAGTAAAAAGTCATGACCCTGGAAATAGCCCACGACTCGAATCTTACTCTCTAGAATTTTTTGTAGCTAAACATTGTGGTATTGGGAATATGTCTGTCACTTTTGTCTTAGACTTTAAAGCTTTATAATGAAAAAGCCATGATGCTGGAGGGATGCCATATCTTTGAGCAACAGTGGGATACTTAGTTTTTGGGAGGTAGAATTAATATCATAGTCATAAAAATTGTTATGAGCTACTATGGCTATGACTCCAAGAAAATTTTATAGACAAATATAATATATTGCATAGTGAAATGATTCTATCAATGAGATAATAGAGTCATAGTGTATGAAGATTACCATGACTATTTGTGTAGAACTTCAGCCAAAATTTAATATCAAAACTACCTTATAATGTAGTGAGGTGTAATAAAGTCATAACATAAAAAATAGTATGACTTTACATGATTTTCACTTTCATCCTTTTCAACAATCTACCCAAGTCTCTATTTCACATAAAAACCATACAATTTCACTATTATTCATCATAATTCATTAACAATCATAATTTAGTGAAATTGTGCATTTTAAAGTAATTTCTATACATACACATCATGATTAATCACCAAATTACTTAGGTTTCTTTAGTATTTAGCATATTGAAAAAACTTTCACATTAAAGTGATTATTTGTCCTTGAGCAATTAATGTCCCCCTATATAAAAAATTTACATTTCATCTATCTCCATAAATATTAACTATGACTAGGTTTGAGTGTGATAGTATGTCTAGATAGTGGGAATACTTCTTTTTTGGACATATAAATGAGTCATGGCATCATTTGATTTTGAATTCCATCACTAAATTTTGTGGACATAAAAGGATCTATGTGAATAAGTATATTTATTTTATCATACCATGTTAAAAAACAAATCTTAGGTTACCTCCCAAGTAGTGTTATATTTAATGTCTATTGCTAGATCAACAAAGAGTTGTTACTTTAATCAGTAATTTTAGCTGTCCATGCTGATTTCATTATATATTATTTCATTACTCTTTTCTTCTCCAGCTTTCTTTTAGTATTGAATCATGTTCCATATTTTCTTCATTAGGGCTTTCTTCTTTTCTTCTCCTTCCTAGGAACTCACAGCTTTATAGATTACCAAGGCTTCAACTTCATTAAATTCCATAACTTTAAGGATCACCACAACACATTGTTTGACTGCACTTCAAACTTTTTCTTTTTGGAACTCCAAAGTCAAGGCTTCAACCCATCTATAAGTCATGACTTTCATTGCTGCCTTTATTTTTTTAGTTCTTTCAAATCTTCTAGAACTGTAGTTGAAGTTATGTTTTGTTTCACCCTTTGCCCATTAACTTTGAATTCTGGTCTATTTTTTGATTTCACCCTGATTGCCCCATAAGGAGTCACATACATAATTATAAAGGGTCCATACCACTGAGACTTTATCTTCCCTAAAAATAACTTAAACTAAGAGTTAAAAACTAATACATTTTTTCGCTATTTTATGATATCACCTTTGCAAATTTTTATCATGCCACTTTTCGTGTAATCTTTATAAATCCATTACTTATTATAGGCTTCATTCTGAAATTCCTCAAGTTCACTCATATGTAGATGTCTGTTTTCTTTCACACCACCCATATCATTGTTTAATGTCACATCATGCTCAATTTTCAAGATTTACTATCAAATGACATGTTTTACTAAAAACTTGTCGATAAGGAGACATCTCCAATAGAGTTTTAAATTTAGTTCTATAAGCCTAGAGTGTTTCCTTCAAATATTAAGACCAATATTTTCTAGATGGGTTAACCATCATTTCCAATATCATTTTGATCTTTCTATTTGATATTTCCACTTGCACATTTATTAGTGGATGATATGGAAGTTCCTTCTTATGGCTAGTTTTATGCTTCATCAAATACACACTAAATAATCAGTTATAGAAATGACTGCTTTCATCATTGATGATACATCATGACATTCCAAACCTACTGAATATTTTTTCATCTAAGAAACCCATAGTCTTTTTTGCATTATTTTTCTGCATCACTACTACTTCCACCTATAAACACATAATTCACTGATAAGATATACTCTTTCTCACAAGATAGTAAAAAAGAGCTCATAAAGTCAATTCTGCATACATAAAAATCTTCTCTTCAAGAATAAAGTTAAATGCCATTTCATGTCATCTAGATATATTACCTAATCTTTGGTATCTATTGCATTGACATGCTATGTTTTGACAATCCTAAAATAATTAAGGCCAAAAAATATATATATTTAAATACTTTTTGGGTGGTCTTGTAACCATCAAATTTTTTTCTAAATGGTGATGGGTAACATTTGAAGATGATTATTACTTATTCATCTTAGGGCATGCATCTTTTTATAATTTGATTGACACATATTCTAAACTATAGTTTATCATTCCATAGATAATTTTTCATGTCATACAAGATTTTTTTCTTTTGGTGAGACAACACATGCTAAATAGTTAATGAAAGCAGTGTACTGGGTAGTTTGGAATCCATCATTAGAACTTCCTCATCCGAAAATCCTTCAAACCTTCAACTTATCTGATTCTTTTGTCCTTGGATTCCAATCTTGATAAATGCTTATCTATCACATTATGACTCCCCTTCTTATCCCAAAATCCTAGATTAAGTTCTTAAAAAAGTAGTATCCATCTTATCAATCTTTGCTTAGCTACCTTTTTCATCAAATAGCATATAATTTCATGATCCATGTAACGCCACCTTTTTTCTATAGATATATGGTTGGAATATTTCACAAGAGAATGTCATATAGCTAACATTTCCTTTTCTATGATTATATATTTCACTTGGGCTTCATTCAAGGTCTAATTGGCATAATAAATTTCCCTAAAGATATTGTCTTATTTCTATCCCAATTAGAGATGTCAAATGGGTTTTTGTCTACCGGCATAGCCCATTGGCTGTGCTACCATGCTCCATGCCGTGTTAGACATGGCATTGTATGATTCCAATGTCAAATACAACATGGTATGATTATCATGTTGTGCTCGATACGATATGATTCCCATGACATGCTTGGCAAGACATAGGAACAAGATGGCTGGCCACTAGCCCGGCATGGCACAGTTGCCCTGCACAGTGTAGGGTCATGCAGCAACATGTCGGGCATAGGGTAGGCCTTGCTGGTATGGGCTAGTTTGGGCAGTACAAAGTGGTCTTTATTTTGCTTTTATCCTATATGCTAAGACCTACAACTACCTAAGAGTAAGAAATAATATAATTTTTGAAATTTAATCTTATTTAATTAAAAATATTTATGCATAAATCAAAAAAACCATCAAAATATAAAGTGAGAAAACTACAAATTACAATCCAATTTAATTTCAAATACAATACATCTTACATCAGTAGTCAATAGAGAAATTAAAAATTGCAAAAGTGCATAAATCAAAATTGAAAATAAAATAGTAAAAATAAACAAGCACTAGCAATATAACACATTATAAGAATGACATGAATCAAGAATGATCAAAATCAATCGGCATTTGCGATATGGTAATATGGATGGAGATGTAGATCGTCATCATCTTCATCATTATGAATGTATCTGAAGATATTGCTAGTGCCCTCAATATTTTCAATCTCTATGTCCCATGAATCATCATCATCTATCATCTCTTGTGCCTTATCTTGAATATCTAACTTTGAATCCTCTCAATCTTTCATGCATGCAAGTGCCTCTAAGATATCTAGCCATAATCTCAATCTCCTATCTAAAATGACATTGGCTGCTACAAAAAAAAGTAGACTTTGATACTATACTAGATACTAGATGGATCAATAGATCATGTGCAATCTTAGATAGCATGGGATAGGTGAATTTGTATGATTTTAACCATAACAAAATGTTCAAGTTCTTATTATCATCATATGATAGGATGGAGTAGTAATTGGTGTCTAAGTACTGACATAGCTCACTCCTATTTGATAAATCATTCCGTAATCTTTACATAGCTAACTAAATAAAGAATTCATCATCTCTAAATATAGTGTCCACGTCCATACTTAGAGCATGGCTACAGCTATCTTTCCTAGTATTGTAATATGAAAATAAGTTAGTTAATTTTTTTATGAATGAATCTTTCTAGTTGGTATACCTGGTTCATATACATAGATATGTATATCAAAATATTTTCTACCCCTTCCACCTTAACCATAAGATGGAATAGTCATTGTTTTCCCATGGCTAACTGATGGAACATCCCATTGTTTGATTGAACATCCCATCATTTTCTCATGGCTAACAGAATGAAGAAGTCATCATCTTAGAATATGGTGTCCATTTTCATACTCGGAGCATGACTACAACTATCATACCTAGTATTATAATACGAAAATAAGTTAGTTAATTTTTTATGAATAAATCTTTTTGGTTGGGGTACCTAGTTCATGCACGTGGGTATGTATGTCAAAATATTTTTTACCCCTTCCACCTAACCATAAGATCCATATAGATAGTCACACAATATAAAGTTGGAATAGACTAATATTTTAAATATCTAGTCTCAATCTTAACAAACATGGTGCTAAAAGCAGGATGACCTATATATTTGCTAAACATGTTATAAGTATTACATGTGTACCTAAGTGTAATGGAATGTGTGGGAATATACACAGATGAACACATGTTTATCATGTCAAACAAATCTTCAGAAATTCATTAAAGAAATTTATGTATCCTAATTAAAATCATCAATAATAAGCTCATCACTCTTACAATTGACATAGTCAGATATCCTAAAGTATTTTCAATAGTGTCTAACATCTATTTGAAATTTTTTCTTTTTAAGTCCTGTAGACAAACATAACTATTAAACTTCTTTTGCCTACTAGGTATCCTAAAGTATTTTAGTGAATTTCTTATTTTTTTCTAGTGTACGAAAAATAATTTTCATTTCTTTATGTACTATCAGGTTAATTACAAGAAACATGCACATAACATACATGTTATACTAAATATTTTATTTTGAATATCATATTCTCTAAAGGTTTTAAAAAATTTTCCTCCCCCCAATTAGCCCTTATCAACCCCAAGATAAATGCATATGATAAACTTTCACATTAGTTAATCATCTTAGTTGTGATCATAACTAAGCATGTTTAACTTTGGAGTGCTTATGAGATCTAATGCATTAGTGATGATTTAAACACATACACTCATATATGGAAAAGAATGGAGAATCTTGGGAAATCATTTTATCTTTTTATTAAGTTTTCATTTAGAGTCTACATAGTGGGTGATAAGGTAAGAAAATAATGCATTGTTGCAACTTGACTCTATATCAGATGTCAAGGACACCACTCTACTAAATTTCATAAATTTATTAATTATTAATTATTTTTCTAAATTCTAAAATTTTATAATCATTCCTACATGTGGATCTAGGAATCCTATAATAAGTAGGCTGGAAGTAGGTTTACATAAAACTAGCTACCCTAGGATCCTCTAAAAATCTAAATGGGTGACCCATGATGGTAATAAGTTTGATCATGTCTTCTCTCTCAATATCATTGCCTCAAATTTAATGCAGCTTATTTTTTGGTACAATGATTGGCATACTCTTTTAGGTGCCAGTCTTACATGCACACCTATATTTTATATCTTTTTATAATATATATATTATGTCTGATTATTCATCAATATTCCTAGAATTTTTAGTTTTTATTATTTTAAAGTGTATTTATACTATTAATATTTGCCTAGTTTTTTATTTTTTAGGTGGCATATGGGTTTGGGTCGAAGACGTTGGAGAAAACATAGTTTCTACCTTGAACCTTTCAATAGAGTTTTCATTGTTATCTATGTCTAGATCTATGTCAATTTGGTACTCATTTTCATTAAATTCACTATGTTATTTTTTTTTAATTATTTATATTATTTAAATAAAATATCAAATTAAAGTTATAAAAAAATTCTAAAGTTACATTGTAAAAGAATTTAAAAACTAGTATTGTACCGCAAGCTACTTTATTATAAATTCTAACTCCTAGATTCTATACAACTAACTTATAATGTTGCATAGGCTGTCAAGCACACCCACACCACTATGAACCATCTATCTTATTCCTGAATGCCCAAACATTGAACATAAATATAAATGAAAAAAATAGTATAGCATATTGTATATGTATATCTAATATTTTTGTTACAAAATGATATACTAAAGTCTAAAGAGAAACAACACTACACAAAAAAGTAGAAGATAGGAATAAGGGAAACTATTAGCAGAGGGAGTCAGAGAGAGTCATATAAGAGAAGAAACTGAGAATTAACATCTAAATTTTTTCTTTTCTATTTATAGAGAAAAAAAGTAACATTGGAAGCCCAATGCATGAAAATACAATGGATGGCCAACCAATTGCAATCGATCATGTAAGCAAGATTAGGCTTACATGGATGGCCAACCAATTGCAATCGATCATGTAAGCAAGATTAGGCTTACATGGATGGACTTTAAAAAAACTTGCCCCATCAGGCAATCATCCAATTGGACTTGAACCATGACTTGTGACATGACATTAACTAATCCCATGTCCCCAAGTTGGTGGATCGTGGCTCTTGGCCAAGCACATAGGTCTTACCTAGCTCGGCATGAGACAAGGCTCATGCCAGCCTAGCATGGCACGAGCTTGCCACAGAATGGCATGATCCAGGATTAGGCACTATTCTATACGTCCATGCCATGTTGGACTAGGCATGACTAAACCATGTCATGCCATGGGCCATGTCGTAGGTCATGTCTGGGCTGCTAGGCCCATTTAACACCTATAATCCCAATATGACTCTGAGAGCATATTCACTTATATCACACATAATAAAAAATAGTTTCTTCAAACGCATAAATGCATTTTTGATCAATCAAATATTGCATTCTTCTCCAAGAGTTTGTATAGTAATTTCATTATCTTTGAGAAGTTATCAATAAAGCTCTATTAAAATCCTACATACCTAAAAAAACTTTTCAACCATTTGATTGTAATGGGGTGTGGAAGAGTTTTGATAAGGAAAATCTTTGTATCTTCCACCTCCAATCATCTATATGATATTGTATATCCAAGTATGATCTATTTGTTAACCTTGAAGTGATATTTTTTCAAATTGATGATGAAATTTTTCTACTTATATTACTTTAATATAACCACTAGGTTATGCAAGCATCCTTCAAATGAATATCCTTACAGATATAAATTATCCATGAATGCCTTCATAATTTTTTCATTAAGCTCGAAAAAAATAGTATTCATGAACCTCTAAAAAATGGCAGGAGCATTACAAATAACAAATGGAATTCTCCTAAATGTAAAAGTCCTATGTAGAAAAGTGAACATCATTATTTCTTGATATACCATATCAATGAGAATTAAATCATATCCTAAATATTCATCCAAAAATAATAGAATAAATGGGCCAAGATTCTGTCTAATATCTAGTTTGTGAATGGAAGTGGATAATAATTCTTTATTATCTCTTTGTTCAATTTCTAATAATTAACACATAACAACTATCTATTTGTTTCACGTGTTATAGTTTCTTCATCAGTTATGGTTTTGACTACTATCAGACCTTTATTTAGTACGTGATAAATTGGAATCACACATGGACATAGCATAAATGATTCATGATATCTATTTCATCCAAAAATAATCTCACCTTTAGCTATTTCATGATATCTTTCTTGATCACATTTTTCATGATGGGATTGAACCTCCATTAAATGCTTAATCACTTCATCCTTCATAAAGATCTTTTTTAGGATGATGCAACCATGCAATGGTACCCAAAAGTTTTCTTATACCACTTTTTTATGTGTCACAATATTAATATTTTCCTTCTATAACTCCAAAGTCATGGCACTATCTAAGACTACTAAGAAAGTTATGGTATTTTTTGGTTCATCCCCTCTATCTTTAATTTCTACCTTTTCATTATTTTGTAAGAAGAATTTCATTTATCCCTCTAAATTATTCTAATTCATCTTCATTCTTGATTTTGTCATTTCCTCATCAATTCTTTTGCCATGTAGGTAATTCATATTATTGCAATAATATGAACTAATTAATAAGTAATATACTAACAATATCAACGAACCCTATAATGGATTTCTACTGGACAGTATTCTAGCCAGTTATCTCTTCATGTCTTTCATATGTCATATCTTCAGAGTTCTCCATTTTCTAATAATTAAACCAATTTGGGTTATCATGAGGTTATAGATAGGAATCATTCTTTGTTTGAAATTAGGCTTCATCATATTGATACATCAGATTGTGCATGTTCATATTCTACTCTTGAAGTTCTTCTATTGTTTGAAATTAAGCTTCATCGGTACTTCATCATATTGATTCACAAGTCCATACCTTTTATGCAATCAACCTTCCTTGATTATTGCTTTATATATGCATTTTTATTCACTGACCACATGTGTCATATAGACATAAACTAATATGGTAATAAAAATATTTATATGTTTGACTTCATAAACATCTTACTTACACAATTAACATACACTTTTCTTTATATCTCACTAGTGGTAATTATATGATATAAAGGAAATTGCATGATTATCACCATCTTATGAGTCATCTCCAATCATGTGTATCTCATGGCTTACATATCATTGCCTACCAAAGTGACACATGACTCTCACACTATAGGAAAAATCTTTTAGAAAATATTTTATAAAACACACCCTTCAATTAAGGATTAGTTCTTCTAAGATATATACAATAGATTCACTTTTAAAAGTATTCATGATTTTAGCTTAATAAGTATCATACTCACATGATAAACATATCTCAATGTTAGGTATTTATATATAAGTTTGTCTCAGACACCATGATCGAAAGTACTATCACTTCCTTTCAATCATTATGTTCGAGTGTGCGTCATAGTTTAACTATTACTGGCCACCATGATAACATGCACAAACCCACCAATATTAAAATCCTAATTTTATTTCTACATAAATACAATATCCATTAATATCCAAACCATAATAAAATCTAAACATAAAATTTATTTATTAAGCATCTATCACACATAATTAAAAATAATAATCATAGACATCAATTTAGTCTAACATTGGAGTAAAATTCACATAATATAATTGAAAATATATCTCATTGAATTTTGGGTTCCCAGTGATAGCCCTCAAAATTATCTAGGAATCAAACCCTAAATCCACAATACTCAGTCATATTCCTTTAATTTTTCCTAAGGTAAAGTTGAAATATATGCCCCCCAATAGGGTTTATGCTTGTGTCTTGTATTGCCCCTTTGCTCATAAACCACCCTGTGGTTAGGAAAAATTTGGCTTTCAAAACCTAGCGTATAGCCTATTTTCTCATTCCTCAAAAACTCAATTTAAAATTCACATTTGTCTCTCTTATACTCAAATTGTTAGGTGTAAACTTTAAGTCCTAAGTCTTGACTTTTTAGGAAAACATCATGAATTTGTTCTCTTTCTAACTTTAGAATGTCACTACATTCACTTTAGAATGTCAGGTCATTAGGAATAGTCATAGTTGCACATTTTATCACTAGAACACAAACTTGTAGTACTTGGAATGGGTCATGGCTTTGGTATATCTTATGCATCAATAGTCACAATACTAGGAATGGTTGTGAAAACATATCTTCCCTCTATAATACTAGTCATGACATCAGGAATAGGTATGACTCGTTCATTTCTTCTCTATAACCCAAATTCATGATGTTGGAAATAGGTCATGGCTTTGATCTCTAGAGTAAAGAGTAATAACCCTTAAAATGGTCACTACTAAAGTATTTATTTCTAAACTTCCATTATATAAAAGTCATAGTGTTAGCAATATGATCTCATTTTGTTTCTTTAACTTAATGGCTCTATAATGAGAAAGCCATGTCATGGGTGCTTGTTGCAGCTTTGAGAATGAGTGGAGGTACTTAGTTGTTGTGATTTAGAATGAATATCATAGCTATAAAAAATTATTATGAGCTAGTGTGGTTGTGATTCCAAGAGATTTGTGTAGTCAAATAGAATATGCTGTATAGTAAAATAATTGCATCAATGAGATGATAAAGTCATGGTTATGAAGACTATCATAATTATTTGTGTAGAGCTTTAGTAAAGAATAGATGATGAAATTATCATATAGCTCATTGAGTAAAACAAAGTCATAACAAAGTCATATATGATAATTTCATTTAGATAGAAGATGAAATTATCATATATGAAATTATCATATAGCTCATTGAATCACATTTTTCATGCCAACTAGAGTAGTTATTAATTATAGTTGGTTAATCTCACATACATGTGCAATCCCTATATGATTGATATATAGACTAAAGGTTTATTTTATTACTTGTACAACTTATATACTTGCAGGATAATATTGGATGAGAAACTCTCACCCAACTAACTTTTATGACATACTTAACCATAAAATTAGATATTATAAGAAAGTCATAATATTATATGCATAAACTACATTTTAAAAACACAACTAGTTTGAACTCCTCGTCTCCTTCTCTTCTCCTCCTTGCATTTGTTTGAAGTTTATAATTTGTTTATATATATAATTCTAGTTGTGTTTTTGTGGAGTGCAGTGTGTGTAATGTTGTGTTTTACATTCTTAATTGTGTTGTGGTGTTTCAATCTATTATATAACATATGATTTATTTTCTATAGACAATGTGTGCAAATTATATACAACCACAACTTTATTTATAATGTTGTGTGTCTTGTGTGTGTGTGTTGATATTTTCTTTTTGTGCATGTGTAGTTTGAGACTGTCATATGGATTGGAGCTTGGAAGCTTATAGAAAACTTTAAGATAGCAAATAAAATATTTTATTCTTTTAAGCAATCATGACATAACTACATTGTTGATTCAGAGATGGGAAGCCAATGAATCTATCCAAATAACTTAAGAATAATATGGAATGAGATCTAGAGTATTTATCCCAAAATCTTAGGTTTATATGTCTATACTATATTTGATATTTCTAAATTTTTATATCTTAAAAAAAATATTTTTTAGTCCAAGATATAATTTTGGGTATGTTATGTTTTACTGACTTCTTGTACTTGTTACAATTTATTTAGCACACATTATTTAACTTGGCAATATTATAATTTGTACTTGATTTTTTACTGCAACGTATTTTTAAAGTTTTGTATTGTAGTTTTTTGAATTTTTGGGTATTTTAATTTTTTTACTTCCATTGATTAAATAATCAAATATTATTCTTAATTTTTGTGGTTTTGAATAAGCCATTGTCCAACCAGCATACCCCGACAACTAACATCAAATGGAGATTCTCAATATCACTCAAAAAGTAGTATTTAAACTTTTGATGAGGAAGTTGTTCTTCATTTGATACTGAGATGATATCCTATTTAATTGTTATCATTTTATTAGTATATGATTATTCCAATATTAATACAATGATGTAAGACTTGTTTTGGGATATTTTATTTATGTTAGTTGTTTTAGGCTGAAATTAATTTTTGTTATCATGAAGAACTAATATGTGATAATAAAGTCAACTATGACCAATTTTCTATTTAAAAAAAAAACTAATACATGACTACCTTATAATCAAACTATTGTATGACCAAGTGAGTAAGTAGGAAAAACATAAAAATTGTGCGAAGAATAATAGGAAGTCTTGCACTATAGGGTTGCCTCCATAATTATATAATCAATAAGTAGTGAAACTTATCAACATATTACAAATAAAATGAAGGCATACAAGTTGTACGAGAAACTATAGTTCATGTTTGAAAAAACCATATTTAGAAATAAGATATTAATCATTAGAAGTCTGTTTAACCTTAAATTCAAGGATGTTGGTGGTTTAATGTCATCATGCATCAACATATTTCAAAGATTGGTAATTTAGCTTGAATCCATAAAGATAGTATTGGAAGTTGGGAGCCTATTTTTTCTAATGTTGAGCTCAATTATGGATATAGATAGAACATTTTTAATGATTTTCATGAGCATATTATCACCTTGAGGTGTTGTGTCATTGAAAAATGTATCAAAAAATTTATTATTCGAAGAAGCAAAGAAAAATGAGAATGAAGAAACTTCTTATGATATTCTTGTTTCTGAGAGACGTGATATGAGCACTATGAAGTACACGCATACTAAACAAAGAACTCATTCTTATAAAGGTAATTTGCAAAGAAGAAAAATAGTCAAGTATTACCACTATAACAATATGGGATATGTGAAAAAAATTATTATTCTTAGAAAAGACCACAACAATGATGTATGAAAGGAGATAGAACTGAGGAAGAGGCTAACATCACCTCAGAATGTAACTTTATACTAGTTAATAATGATAATTTTACTAATCTAGTATCTTAGGAGAGTAATTAGCTTATTGATTCATGAGTATCATTTTATACCACCCTACATATTTGGTCATTTTGATGATGCAAAGATGGACAGTAATAAAGATAGGCAGTAGTGTGACATCACAAAACATTGGCATGAGAGACATTTAGTTGTAAATGCAAACAAGATACCAATTGATGCTAAGAGATGTCTGGTATGCACTAGATATTCATGTGAACTTTATGTCCATTGATAAGCTAAATGACATGAGATATATGAGTAATTTTGATTATGATTAGTGAAAACTACCTACCCAAGGGTGCATTGTTTATTGTAAGGGATAAGAAAAAGAGTAATTTGTATGTTATTCAATCAAGAGAGTCTAGAGATCAAGAAAATATTTTTTATCAAGAAAATAATATTGTTCTTTGACATAGGAGACTTGATCATATGAGTATGAAGAACATTCAACTTCTAGCTAGAAAGAATATCTTTCCATTTGATCATGTATCTTTTATTGATGAATGAATGAAATGATGGCTATAAAAAGCCATATAGCACCTTTTGACTCTATTCCACCCTTGAAGATACCAAACATCCTTAATCTTATGCATATTAATGTATGTTCCGTGTAGAGTAGAATACTCAATAGGGCTCTTTATTTTGTCACATCCATTGAATTTCAATCTAGGAAAATGTGGGCATTTGCACTAAAAATGAAAGATTATATCATTTTTTTTCTTTTAGGATTTTCATACAAGAGTTGGGAGAAAGATCAGTAAAAAAATATTCTTTATATATTCATTCTAATAATGGGGAAGAATATCAAGATTAATTTGATAGCTGTATCTCATAGCATTATACATGAAAATAAACTAGCCAATATGTCATAATTGAATAGCATCCCTAATAGGATAAATTGGACAATTGAAGAGAAAGTTTGGTACAAATTTTCTCATGCACATCTTCCCATAGAATTTTTGAAAGAAGTTATGCATTTGGTTGTTGATGTAATCAATAAGTATCCCGTCATTACCCTAGATAGAGATATTTCCAATAAAAAATAAATTATGAAAGGAATGTCATATGATAATTTGTGAGTTTTGAGCTACAAAGCATTCATTCATATCTCAAATGATGAATGGTCTAAACTTGGTGATATTGTATGTCCATGCATCATCGACTATGAAAATGAAGAGTTTGGGTATAGACTGTGAAATCAAATTTCCAAAGAACTTGTTTGATGTAAACATGTAATTTTTAAGGTGAACTAAGTTGTCAACACAATCATCTGAGTAGTGAGGAGAGTAATTCTATAGAGATTCATATTTGTACATGTCTAATGATAGTTCCTTCTAGAGATCAATCTAAATAAGCGAAACGAATTGAGCAATAACCTGATGATTCCAAGTCATAAGATTCACTTGATATTTTTGAGCACCAAGATATTCCTATTAAGGAGGTGAGAACCCATATTCCAACTAGAACTGAGTATGACACAATTTTAAATGATGATACATCTCGATCTAAATTGAGAAGATTATCTAGGCCCATCTAAGTATCATTTAGATTATGTGAGAACATATTACTCAACGATGTAGATGAGCACAATACCATTTAGGAGGTCATCTCTCTTGAGAATAAAGAGGAATGGTATGCTATGTAGGAAGAGATAGAATCTCTTTATATCAACTAGACTTTTGATTTGGTACCATTGCTAAAAGGGAAGTAAACTCTAAAAAAATAGATGGCTTATTAAACTAAAATCTAGTGATGATAATTCTCAATCAAGATACAAGGCACGGTTAGTAGTAAAAAAGTTTAGTCAATAAAAATTAACTTTGATGAGATATTTTGTCATGTTAAAGGTGTCTGCTTTTCAAGTAGTTCTAGGTATGTCTGCCAGCCTGGAGTTAGAAAATGATTAACTCAATATGAAGATTATATTTGTTCATGGTGACCTTCACAAGATTCTCTAAATGGATCAACCTAATGGATTCATTATAGAAGGGAAGAATGATCTTATTTACAAACTAAAAATAATCTTGAATGGTCTTAAACAAGCTCGTGTAAAATGATAAAAGAAATGATTTTCAATCATGGGGTCTCAAGACTTTCACCATATATCTTGTGAACAATATATATTTGTTAGTCATTAGTTAGATAATTATTATCACTTTATTATGTTGCCTAATTTTTATGATTAGGCAATGTCCCAAAATCTTATTGGATAAAGGTCTCTCATCCAACTAATCCCACAAGTATATCGGTCATACAAGTAGTAAAGTAGATTTTCATCCAGATATCAATCTCATAGGGGTTATATATCAAATTTAATTAACTAATAATAAGTCAACTATTCATCTAGTTGAAAAAATAATATTAGGCTTTTGGTAAGACTCTTAGAATATAGGATTAGTCCAATCCATAACACATCATGACTTATCTAAATAGCTTGGATGTTATTGTGCTTGGTTACAAAACAAAGGTTGGCCTATTAAGAAAATATCATAGTATCCTAATGGCATACAAGATAATTATCAATAATTGGGTCCTCTCTAATGATTGTCTTCTTGTAGTTGTCCCCTTGGTACTTTATCACTGAAATCAAAAATTATATCTGTTCAAGAGTCATTCACAATTCCATACCTTTTAGATAACTCAATAACTATCTTTTGATGGTTACTTTGTATATACATTCTTATTCTTCAATCTCATAGCTCATAAAGGCATTAACTGAGTACAATATTTTCATAATTAATATATATTTTTTCTTAAATCTTACCAGTATGAGCCATATGAGAGGAAGTAACTCATATGACTATCAGCACCCTATGGGTTACCTCAACTCATGCATGTCTCATGGTTTACCTGTCACTATCTACCATAATGATACATGCTATCTTACTAAATGAGAAACTCTTAGAATAACATTATATAAAACACCAACATCAATAGAGGGTTTGTTTTTTTAAGATATACATAATGGATTGTCTTATAAAAGTATTTGTCCTTTTTGCTTCATAATTATCATAATTGCATGATTAGATTTACCTTATCATCGGGTTTTGACTATAAGCTTATCTCACTCATCATGATCTAAATGGTTATCACTTCCTTCCTATTATTATGTATGAGTGTACTTCATGGCTTACCTATCACCTCTACCATGACAACTCACACAAACCCATTGATAATAAAATCATAAATTTAGTGCTACATAAATATGACATCCATCAATAACTAAACTATAATAAAATCTAAATATTAAAATCAATTAATTATCCATCACACAAAATAAATACACTACCACTAGAAATCAGTTTAGCCTAACATTAAGGTAATATTAATATGAGATAATTTGAGATATATCTCATAGAATTTTAGGTTACCAATAATAACTCTCAAGAATATTTAGGAATCAAACCCAAAATCTGCACTTCTTATTTTATGTGTCTCAGATTTTCCAATAGGTTGGAGTCAAAATTCAACCCCCGCCCCCCACAAGATTTATGCTTATATTTTACAACACCTCTTTATTCATGAATCTTTCCTAAGTTTGGGAAAATTTATGCTTCTCAAATCCTTAATTTGCATTCTTTTCTATGTCCTAGAATTCTTTCATAAAATTTTGTTATTTTGCATTTTTATATCAAATGGTTGGGTGTAAAATTTAAATGGAAAGTTCTATCTTTGAGGAATACCATAGCTTTGGCTTTTCATCTTTGTAACATAAAGTTGTGACGAAATAAGTCATGTCTTTGGCTTTTTTATTGCTTTAGATTATCTCAATTCTAGGAATGGTCATTGCTATATATTTTATCAATGTGACACAAAGTTATGACACTAGGAATGAGCCATTACTTAGGTCATTTCTCAAGAGAAAAAAATTATAGCCATATAAATGGTTATGGCACGAGTAAATACTCTCTAAAAGTGGCCTAGAAATCTTTATTAAATATTTTTTTGTTTTGCACTTTATACTCAAATGGTTGAGTATGAATTTTAAGTAAAAAGTCATAAATTTGAAAAATATCATATCATTGGCTTTTAATTTTTGTAACACAAAGTTGTGGAACTAAGAATGAGTCATGATTTTGGCATTTTTCTTACTTTAGATTGTCTCAATGTTGGGAATGGTCATGGTTATATATATTACTTCTGTAACACTAAGTCGTGACAATGAGAATGAGTTAAGACTTTGGTCATTATCAAGAGCAAAAATTGACATCCCCAGAAATAGTTGTGGCTCGAATAAATGCTCTCTAAAACTTTATATAGATAAAAGCCATGGCACTAGAAAAGTGTTATAACATTTGCCTTAGTCTTTGTGGTTCTACAACTAGAATGCCATAGATTTGAAAAATGTTGTGACTTTTAACACCAGCAGTGTACATGGTTGCTATGACATAAATTAATATTAAAATTATATAAAAACTATTATGAGTTAGTGTAGCTTGACTCTAACAAAATTTCACAGTCAAAAAAAATATATCGGATAGTAAAATAATTGTCAAAGAGATGATACAATCATTGTGTATGAAGATTACCATGACTATTTATGTAGAGCTTCGACTAAGAATGGATGTCAAAACTACCTTATAAGCTAAATGAGATGTAACAAAGTAGTAATACAGGGCTGGTATGACTTTATTTGACTTTTTGCTCCCCTCCACAATAAATTTATCAAGTCTCATGTTTCAAATAAAAACTTCCTAATTTCACTATTATTCGTCATAATTCATCAAAATTATAATTTATTGAAATTATTTTATTTAAAACTCTTTTGTATAAAAATATATCATGCATAATCACTATAATAATTAGTATTAATTAGTATTTGGCATAATGAATAGTGATGACAAACTAATGCTTTTATTATTTGTTAATGATATATCGATCATTAGCTGTGTTAGACCAAAAGTTTATAGGCTTAAGGGAGAGTTGAGAAAAATATTTTGTATGAAATATATTACCAGTCAAGAAATTTAAGGATGAGTATCATCTAGGATAGGTCTTCCAAGAGCAATGATATATTAGTAATGTTCTTGATATATTTTTTATGAAAGAGGCTAGGCAAGTCTAAACTTGCTCAGCCAAATATTTTAAGCTGAGCAACGAGCATTGTCCAAAGATTAAAGAAGAATTGAGAGACATGAGTCATGTCCCCTATACCTTATCTATCAGTAGTCTTATATCTGTTTTGGTTTGCACTAGACTAGATATAGAGCACACTATATACATTGTCAATTCTTTTCTCTTGAACCTAGTTAGATATATGTAGGATGTACTGAAATATATCTTGAGGTACTTATGGAGGTCATCTCAACTATCTTTGTGCTTGAGTGGGTTAAAAGTCATGCTTCTCAGATATACTAATTTTAATAAGATCGATGATTCATATTCACATAGATAACATCAAGTTATCTAATAACCTTTTGAGGAGTATTATATCTTGGTAATCCAAGTTACAGAAGTACATATCACTATACAACACTAAGGATGAGTTTAATATAGCTACTTTAACTTACAAAGCCACTTTATGATTATAAAGATTTCTTACAGACGTGGATGTATGATAGGATAGATACATTGTATGGTATGATTATCATAGTGCTACTATATATCTCTCTAAAAATTTAATTTTTCAAAGTAGGATAAAACATATTGATGTGCAATATCATTAGATATGTGATATATTAGATAAAAAATCAATTGTACTTGAAAATGCATATGCTAATAAAAATATCACCAATATATTTATGATATTTTTGTCATCGGAAAAGTTTAATTTCTTTAAATTGCATACTAATATGAGTTTCCCTGCCTATGGTAGATGCGGTGATTTGTTGTGTCCACCCAAGTTGGATAAACTAGTTAAATTTTTGATTTTTGTATTTTTTGCAGGAGTCGTGCATAGTGAATCAAGAATAATAGATAAAATCTCACATTCTATTTTTCAAAAAGCACACTCAAAGAGTGTTGTTCTTCATTTGTGTGTGTGCATGTTATACAAAATAAAAGGCTATTCTTTGGGATTGATGTGGAAGCTTATGTAGGGTGCACATAGAAGCAATGATTTAAGAATGCAACTAGTTTTAACTCTTCACCTCCTCGCACTAGTTTGAAGTTTATAATATATATAATTATAACTATATTTTTGTCGAGTATAGTGTGTGTACTATTGTATCTTTAGTTCTCAATTATATTGTGTTGTTTTGATTTATTATGTAGTGTTTGATTTATTTTATGTGATTTGTGTGTACAAATTGTATACAACCATTATTTTAATTATAGTGCAATGTGTGTCTTGTGTGTGTATGTTTTTGTTAGCTTTTTGTGTATGTAAAGTTTGAGATCCACGTGTGGATTTGAGATTGGAAACCTGTTGAAAACTTGAAAATAGCTAAGCATAATCTCTTTTTCTATACAACAATCAAGATACAACTACATTGATGATTCTAACTCAATAAACCAATGAACATACTTGTCACCTAAAGAATAATGTGAGATGGGATTCAGTGTATTCACCCCAAAAACCTAGATTTATGTATTTGCCTTAGATTTTAGATTTTGATGATTTTATACCCTAAAAAATATATATTTTAGTCAAAAACATAATTTTATGCATTATGTGTTTTATAAACTTCTTAAATATGTTAAAATATCTTTGGCACATATTATTCGATTTGACAGTGTTGTAATTTAGACTTTAATTTTTTACTGTATTGGATTTTTAAAGTTTTGTATTATGGTTTTTTGAATTTTTATGTCTTTTAATTTTATTGCTTCTGTTACTTAAATAACTAAGCATTATTCTTGATTTTTTTGGTTTCAAATAAACTACTGTCCGAATGGCCTACTCCACCTAATAGTATGATTAATTTTCCACCAACATTTATATAAAATAAATTAGATTTATCTATATTTTGATAAATTAATTATCAACAACATATTACTAATGTTCTAAGTCTTCTAAAGGACATGGACATGTTTAAATAGATTATGGAAAATTCTAGAAATATGAGTTTTGACTAACTAAAGTTACACTCATGGGATAAATAAATTCAAATGAAGAATTTTAGTTGTACCAACAAAACTAGAATAAATTACTAACTATTAGTGTCATTCTAGTGTTATCAAAATAATATGTTTCTGGGAATTAGTTGTTAGATATTTTCAAATAATTTATAGAAGATTCAATGGTAGAATGTAAATAACAAGATATAATTTATAATTTTTCTAATGGTCAATTAAATTTAACCATTTCAAAATAATATGAATTTTGACCCTACTGACTAAGGTAACATGGTAGAATGTAAATTTCAATGGTCAATTAAATGGAATCAATTTTTCAAATATTGAAAATAAAGTTAATAATGGTGCCTATGTTAATAATTTTTTTATCCAAATCAAGATATAGTTTATAATGATGCTATGTTGGGATTTGTATTAATAGAAAATAACGAGACTATGGCCTATACACCAAGGTTATTAAAGTTAATATGATTGTCAAATCATTGTGGAGAAGTTCAATTATTCAATTCAAAAGGAATTAGTATTTGATTTCTAGAAAGTGAAATTCAATATCATAAGCACAATTATTTTGGAATACATTTTGTATACTCGTAGGAATCAAACAGAATATGTATTCTAGCAAGGCATTATTCAAAATAAAAAGAATTAAAGAAGTGAAACCCTCTAAGTTCTACAAATATAAAAATGATATTATTTATTTTATAAATCATATCTTTGTGCCTAAAAAAATGTGGATATTTTGAATCAAATTTTGAAAAAACTTGTTCATCATTGTATTGGTAGAAAATAATATATTTTTCGAAAAATAAGAAGAGCCGAGTTATATATAAAATAGCTTAAGATAATGCTTTAAAGTCCACGAAGACGTTTGAAACTTTTTAATATTAGAAAATATATGTTAGAGAATATGCTGATTGATTGCATATTAATTTTTGATGGTGTCAAGTTCAAAAAAATATTTCTCCAGGAAATAGTTGACAAACTGATCGAGTATATTTATTTTATAATGACTAGGAAATTATTTTTATTAAATTAATTAGCAAAAATTTATGTTTGAGAAATTGTAAGATTCAGTATTTTTAGTGTATATTGTCTTGAATTATGATAAAATGTTTTACATCTACTTTTTGACAAAAAAAAGATAATAATTTGCACTTATTACTAATATAACTAAAATACAACACATCAACATCAATTAGATGAAGAAATTGGACATATTAGTTAGATATAGAAAGACTTGTGAAGCATTACACGGAAGAAATTAGTTTAACATCATGATTAGGATGAAAACTTGTTAAAATGAATATAGTAAGAGAAATCTATTTGAACAAAAAATTATCAAGAACTCTGAAAATGATTGAAGTGATATAAAAAAAATTAGAATTATTCTTGAATAAACAAAAAAAGGTATTTGGATAAGTAGATGAAACAGTTTTAGTTATCCATTGCTAATAAATATTTTGAAAAAATATCACTGTTAGAGAAAATAAAAATTTGTTCTATAATTTTCTAGCCTAATCAAAACTTTTGCAATAGTAGATCACATATCTTACTCACTTCCCTCACCACCAAGTTTTTTCAAAAAGTAATGACATATATCACATATCAATATTAAGAAAATATGTAGAAAAACAAGAACATAAAATTTTAGAAAAAGATATAAATATCAGATATCATAATATTATTAGAATGGAATGTAGGTATAACCCCTGAAAACTTGCAAGAAAAATAATATATAGAAAAAAAAATTTAAAAGATTTCCAAGCATTTTATGGGAAAAGTTAGCTATTAATAAAAGTCTATATCTTATATTACCAATTATTGTTTAAGCGAAAGATAAAATAATAATGCAAAAATACTAAAATATTCAATTTTTTATCTTAGCAAAAATTTAATTAAAATTAATTATTCAAAAAGAGCAATATAACTTTTAAAAATAACTAGAAGAATGAAAGTTTTGAACATCCAAACTTATTAAAATTTTTTAAAAAAAATGTAATCTTGATCAAAAAATTAAGAAAATTTTGTCAAACACAACTAAAATAAACTTATTTGAAAATCATGTTTTGGGTTAAGACAACCACCCTTTCCCTCGTGTATTTTTTATGGTCAAGACTTCAAATAGACCTTGTCCTACCTAAATTTAATTTTAATTGAAAATAATATCTCATTTTGTAATAATGGAAGCTGATTACTCTTTACTATTCCTTATTTCCTTTCTCCTCTTCATTTTCTTCTACTCAGTTTCAAAGTTTCATCAATATTTTCTCCCTTCTAATTGAAGCGAAGAAGTAAAAAGTAGAGCACAACTTTTAATAGTTTTCTTAAGCACCACTTTTAATAGTTTTCTTAAGCACCACTTTTCTTTATTCTTTCTTCAATGTAATTTAATTAAGAAAAATTAAAACCAAGTCAAATACAAATATAAAACTTACATGTAATGGGTATGTGTGTTAGTACAAAAATTGTGTATGATTACAACATATTCATTCTAGTTAATAATGAGAATTTAAATTGGGGTGAAATGTGTATGATATTAAGATAAACACTTAATGACCTATAAGAGGAATAGATATACATGTATCCACATACTAGTTACAATAAAAATAAAAGTGTACGTCATTAGTAATTTTGTATGTATTTTTTGTAATAATTAAGTAAAATAAACACATGTATTACGTGAATTAAGTGTGTGTGTGTGTGTGTGTGTGTGTGTGGTGAATTAAGAATGTATATGCATATGTACTTTTAATAACTTCTTGAAATTGAACAAAAGTGAATTAATGCTTTATAAAATATATGTATTAAATGTATTACATTCATTAAGAAATAAAAATAAATGTTATTATAGATATATTTACCAAGCTTAGTTAAGTTGCATGCATATCTTTGGGTATATGTCAAAAAATATATATGTATATGTGTTTACAAATATATGCATATGATAGTTGTGTGTGTGTGTGTGAGCACATTTGTATGTGTTTGAATATATGAAATTACATATTTTAGTATATGTCAATTTATATTTTAAAAGTATTTACATCTATAAAGGTCCTTAAAGTTGTTATATGAGTACATATATACATATATTGAGTTATAATTATGCCTATGACTTGTAATAAAAATTATAAACTAAGAAACACATAAATTTGGATGCAAACGCACTCATGCACACACAAATATTGGTAACCATTTGGTTGCTTATGTATGTGTTCATAATACACTCAACCAATCATACTTTTTTTTATCTTGAGTGAGTTCATATGTAACTAAGTTAATTAGATTATTGAATTAGATTATGCTAATGAGAAAGTCTCATTATGCTCATCAAGTTTAATAAATTCTTGTACAAGAAAACAAAAATGAATTTGTTTGAATTGTGTTTCTTTAAGATGCAAAATATTGAAGCTTGGCTTTACATGAGGCATATTTTGTTAGGAAAAAGGATAAACGAAAAATTGGGAATACCCATTGTTAAATTATGTGCCATGTTTTAATACACAAGATTGGACACATGAAAAAACATCTACAATGAAGAATTGGAAGGTCCATATGTTCATATAGGAATGTGAAACATTTGTGATATATATTAATTGGTATATAAAATTTTAAACTTTTTTTTTGAGTTGAGTTCGCCACATAAAGGCTTCGCCAAATATATATTAAATACAATTTTCTTGATTGATTTTCACAAGAGAGTTATAATTCATACAATTTTTTTATCTATTAATCAAAAAAAAATATGAAATTATTTAATTTTGAAGAACTTGGTATGTTCATCACTTGAAATTAAAAATAATAACTATGCAAACAATATTAGAAATCACTAGAAACATAGATTGTAGCAAGATATCAACAAAATGCACTAAGAGATTCCAAGAGATATAGTTTGGGAATTTCTAGTTAATAGACCAAGTACACAAAGAAAAATCAAGCATGTTCACTGATAATAGCATGAAGAAAAATGTTTAATAGCAAGAGTGAAGGAAGATAGTAATTGGAATGAAATAATGAAAAAATTAGAAAATCTCAAACAATACTTTTCCACCATTTGATGTAGAAATTTATAAAATATCAATAAAACATAGAAAGAATTTCTTCTCGATATGGAGAAATAAATATAATGTACCAAAGAATACCTACAAAAACATTGAAAAAAAGATGAAATATGAAAATTTTAATGCTAAATGACTATATCTCATATATTGTTGACAATTTATCTATTTCTGAATTTGAGATAGAAAACAAAGTATGGTGGATGCTGAGACAAAATAATGGACAAAATGATATCAGAAGCTAGCAATGAAGCACAAAACACATGGGAAGTACTTGTCTTTTTTACCTTGAGAAACCACATGGGAAGCACAAAACTTGGTGATCTTTGAGAAACCACAAAAAAGTGCTGGTAGGCGTCTAGTGTGTTGACGGGCTATTCGTTAAGTTGAGAGATTTAGAGTGAAATTACCAATATGCCCTTAATGAGCAATTATCGGTGTATTACTGTAAAGTATCTCTTTAATAAATTTTTATGTTTTTAATTATCGGATTGATATAAAAGCCTGTTGTTTTTTTTGACCTAGCTGCTGGCTGAATATTTTTAATTGAGTGCTTTGATATTGGTTCCTGCTGCGCGAATTCTCTCCTCTCATTCTTCTCTTCTGTTCTTCATCTTCTTTTCAGTTCTTGTTTTTGTTCTTGAGAATTCCTTGTATTAAACAAGGAATAGTTGTTCTAAAACAACATTGTGGTATCAGAGCATCGATTCCTAACTGAGATCGAAATTATTTTTGAATAATATTCAAATCTAATTTCTCCAGTTTAGGCGTTCTCTGAAAACCTAACTATTTCTCACAAATTTCTTAAGATCGAGCATAGATCTGACCAGATCTACTAAGATCTAAAGGTTTTGTGGTTTTTAAAACCTATTTTTTACAAAACCCGAACATTCTGTTCAAATTTTTTTAAGTTGTTCTTAAGATTATTATGTTTTCAAAAACTCAAAACTAATCAAACTCGGGTTCAATTCCTATTCCCTTGTTTGATGGTGAGAATTGACTATTGGCTTGTCAAAATGCGAACATTATTTATCTCCCAAGATATATGGGAAATTGTGGTTTTTGGATATGAAGAAGCCCCTAATTTCTCTATTCTGGAAGGTAAGGAATTGTTGCAAGAGAAGGAATTAAGGAAATTAAATGCTAAGGCATTACTTTTCATCCAACAGGGTGTAAGTAATGCGATATTTCCTCGATTACTTGGTTGTACTCAAGCCAGGAGGCTTGGGACCTCCTAATCGAGGAATACCAAGGAGATAAGAAGGCTCGAGGAGCTTTTCTGCACTCCTTGAGAAAAGATTTCGAGAATCTGAGTATGAAAAACTCAGATTCTCTTACTGAGTTTTCAACTCAGTTTCTTGATATTGTTAATCAACTTAAGATTCATGAAGAAAATATCTCTGAGACTCGATTAGTTGAAAAACTACTAATCTGTATGCCTGATAAGTTTGATGCCATTGTGGCAGTGATAGAGGAAACCAAAGATTTGTCAAAGCTCTCCATCTAGCAAGTTCTGAGTTCCTTAAAGTCTTATGAAAATCGATTACTGAAGAGGGCAGAAAGCTCTGGAGAGACTGCAATGCAGTCAAGATGGGAAGAAAGCTCCAATAAGGCTGAAGTGCAATACAAAGACATGAGGAGTAAGAAAAATACACAAAGGTATGAGTTTAAAAATAAAAACAAAAATAAAATTAAAACAGGCTCTACTTCTACTCTCTCAACTGACTCATCTAAGGAACAATCTCTCTCTTGCACTATATGCAAGAGATTAAACCATACTACGACAGAGTGTTGGTTTCGAAAACAAAACCAATGCCAAAACTGTAAAAGGTTTGGGCACAGTTCTAAGAACTGTAAGAGCATCTCTAAACAGAGTGCTGGTTTTACAGAACGAGTAGGTTCTGTAGAACATCTGTTTTATGCAAATGAAACAGAAAATATACATTCTATAAACACTTGGTTTCTGGACAGGGGTTGCTCAAACCACATGTCTGGAAATGAAGAAATATTTGTGGATTTAGTTCCAGTAGTAAATTCACAAGTCAAACTAGGCAATGGTGAACTAGTTCAGGTGCAAGCCAAGGGCAGAGTGGCAGTACCCACCTGCTCTGGAACAAAGTTCATAAAGGATGTACTTTTGGTTCCTGCCTTGCACCAGAATCTACTAAGTGTTGGCCAGTTAATTGAAAAAGGCTATAAACTATCGTTTGAAAATAAAACATGTGAAATTTTTGATCAAGGCAGTAATCAACCTTCCTGGATAGTAAAAATGTCAAGTGGAAGAAGTTTTCCACTGACATTTGCTGAGAAAACAGATAAGGCATTCTCAATGAATGTCCAATCTGTCACTTCTCTATGGCACGGAAGGTTTGGGCATTTAAATTACTTTGACCTAAAAAACATTTTTCAAAATAACTTAGTAAATGGAATGCCTTCAAACCTATCACCAACTACCTCTATCTGTGAAGTGTGCTCACTGGGAAAACAATCCAGAAAGAGCTTTCCAAAACACTCTGCCTGGAAAGCTTCCAAACCCCTGGAACTACTGCATGCTGACATATGTGGTCCTATGTCAGTGAAGTCTCTAGGCCACAGTAGTTATTTCTTATTGTTTATAGATGATTGCACGAGATATATATGGGTATTTTTCTTGAAGCACAAGTCTGAAGCACTTGAATGCTTCAAGAAACTCTTACCACTTGTCGAAAGACAATCTGGACTAAGTGTTAAGTCACTTAGAATAGACAGAGGAGGTGAGTTCCTCTCTCAAAAATTCACAAACTTCTATGAATCTAAAGGAATAACTAGGCAGCTTACCACTGCCTACTCACCACAACAGAATGGAGTTGTGGAGAGGAAAAATAGGACTATAATGGAAATGGCCAGAACACTTTTAAACCAGAAAGACTTACCAAAAATTTGTTGGGCAGAGGCAGTGAACACTTCAGTGTACCTGCTCAATAGGTGCCCAACCAAAGTACTGGAAAACTTAACTCCAGTGCAAGCCTGGACTGGTAGGAAACCCAATGTTAAACACTTAAAGGTATTCAGGAGTGTTTGTTACTCCCATATACCAAGTGCACAAAGAACCAAATTAGACTCCAAGAGTCTAAAGTGCATTTTAGTAGGTTACAGTCTGCAATCCAAGGGTTACAGATTGTACTCACCAGAAACTAAGACATTTCTGGTGAGTAGAGATATTTTAATTGATGAAAACAGTATGTGGGCTGGAAATTCAATTGAAGCAAATTCTGGAACCAAAAATGGTTGCACAGAAGCTGCTGCAACCAGCAATAAATTAATAAATGCTCCAAGGTACGATTTCAGCTCACCCTCTACTTTTTCTTCTGAGTTTATTTCTGATTCTGATTCTTTTACTGAACATGATTCTCAATATAAGTCCAAGTCTGTTTCTGAGTATAGTAATTGTTCATCATCTAATTCTGAATCTGTGACTGAACTTAATAAAATAACCCCTGTAAAGTATAGAGACTTGTCAGATATTTATCAGAGATGTAATTACGCCTCAGTTGAGTCACTCAACTATGAAGAGGCTGTAAAATATCAATTCTAGTTCAAAGCAATGCAGACAGAAATGTCTGTTATCGAGAAAAATAACACTTGGACCTTAGTCAACTTACCTCAAAATAAACACATTATAGGTGTTAAGTGGATTTATAGGATTAAAGTTAAAACAAATTCAAATCAGCCTGTATATAAGGCTCGATTGATAGCTAAAGGTTACTCACAAAAACCTGGATTAGACTACCATGAAACCTTTGCTCCAGTAGCAAGGTTAGAAACCATAAGGCTTTTAATAGCCTTAGCTAGACAGAAAGGATGGAATTTATTCCAATTAGACATAAAATCTGCCTTTCTAAATGGAAAACTTAAGGAAGAGATATATGTAGAACAACCCCCTGGGTTTGTAAAAAAGGGGAGTGAACACTGTGTTTATAAATTAAATAAGGCTTTGTATGGGTTGAAACAAGCTCCTCGTGCTTGGTATCAACAAATCAACTCATACTTTCTGAATCAAGGATTCAGCAGAAGTAAGAGTGAGCCTACACTCTATATTAAAAGAGACAATAATTCTGGAATTTTAATTGTTTCTTTATATGTCGATGATATAGTCTTTACAAGTAATAAAACTGAATTGATAAAACTCTTTAGGAGAGAAATGGAAATTAAATATGAGATGTCTGACCTAGGAAGCCTAAAACAATTCTTAGGACTTGAAATAACTCAAGACACAAGTGGTGTGTCTGTTTCTCAAACTACATACATTAAATAATTATTAAAAAATTTTGGAATGAGTGACTGCAAGCCTATATCTACCTCTTTAGAAGTAAATCAGAAATTACTTTCAGCTAAAGGTAAACCTGTAAATGAGAAAACATACAGAAGCTTAATTAGAAGCTTGCTGTATGCATTAGCAACCAGACCCGATATTGTATATTCTGTTCACTTGTTGTCACGGTTTATGCATTGTCCGAACCATATACACTTAAGTGCTGCCAAACAGATATTGAGATATCTCAAAGGTACACTTAACTTAGGTCTGAAATATCACAGAATTAACCATACAGAAATCACTGTTATTGTGATAGTGATTGGGGAAGAAATCTAGAGGATTACAAAAGTACCTCTGGATATGTATTTAATCTAGGAACTGCGGTTGTTTCTTGGCAGTCCAAGAAACAATCAACCGTAGCCCTGTCCACTACTGAAGCTGAATATGTTTCAGCTTCAGTTGCAACCTCTCAAGCCTTATGGCTTAGAAAACTGTTGGGCGACTTAGATAAAGTCCAAAACTATCCAACAAAAATTCTGTGTGATAATCAATCGACTATATCTATTGCGAGTGATATGGTAATGCATAGTCGAACTAAACACATAGGTTTGAAATATCACTTCATTAAGGATACAATTGAATCTAATGAAGTTAGATTAATTTTTTGCAGGACTGAAGAACAAGTAGCCGATATATTCACGAAGTCCCTACCGAGAGAAAAGCTTGTCTATTTGAGAGAACAGCTTGGTCTGACCTCAATTACATCGAATCGGGGGGATTGTTAAAGGGCTGTTCGTTAAGTTGAGAGATTTAGAGTGAAATTGCCAATATGCTCTTAATGAGCAATTATCGGTGTATTACTGTAAAGTATCTCTTTAATAAATTTTTCTATTTTTAATTATCGGATTGATATAAAAGCCTGTTGTTTTTTTTTGACGGGCTGAATATTTTTAATTGAGTGCTTTGATATTGGTTCCTGCTGCGTGAATTCTCTCCTCTCATTCTTCTCTTCTGTTCTTCATCTTCTTCTCAGTTCTTGCTTCTGTTCTTGAGAATTCCTTGTATTAAACAAGAAATAGTTGTTCTAAAACAACATAGTGGGCGTGGTAATAGTTCATGGGAAGATATGAGAAAGTAATTAATTAGAAATGATATGAAAATTTCTATCCACATCTGACCACCATTTTACCTTGAGATTAGTAATGGTTTTCATTTTTTGTCAAAAGAATAACGAATTAACAGTGGGCTAGAAAAACTCTCATGACCTTATCATACATTTTAAAATATATATTTGAAAGATTGCACCAAGCTATCTAACATAATTGAATATGTTGAACACCTAGAATATGTTTGTATATTCTATTCACTTGTTGTCACGGTTTATGCATTGTCCGAACCATATACACTTAAGTGCTGCCAAACAGATATTGAGATATCTCAAAGGTACACTTAACTTAGGTCTGAAATATCAAAGAATTAACCATACAGAAATCACTGGTTATTGTGATAGTGATTGGGGAAGAAATCTAGAGGATTACAAAAGTACCTCTGGATATGTATTTAATCTAGGAACTGCGGTTGTTTCTTGGCAGTCCAAGAAACAATCAACCGTAGCCCTGTCCACTACTGAAGCTGAATATGTTTCAGCTTCAGTTGCAACCTCTCAAGCCTTATGGCTTAGAAAACTATTGGGCGACTTAGATAAAGTCCAAAACTATCCAACAAAAATTCTGTGTGATAATCAATCGACTATATCTATTGCGAGTGATATGGTAATGCATAGTCGAACTAAACACATAGGTTTGAAATATCACTTCATTAAGGATACAATTGAATCTAATGAAGTTAGATTGATTTTTTGCAGGACTGAAGAACAAGTATCCGATATATTCACGAAGTCCCTACCGAGAGAAAAGCTTGTCTATTTGAGAGAAAAGCTTGGTCTGACCTCAATTACATCGAATCGGGGGGATTGTTGAAGGGCTGTTCGTTAAGTTGAGAGATTTAGAGTGAAATTGCCAATATGCCCTTAATGAGCAATTATCGGTGTATTACTGTAAAATATCTCTTTAATAAATTTTTCTATTTTTAATTATCGGATTGATATAAAAGCCTGTTGTTTTTTTTTTGACAGGCTGAATATTTTTAATTGAGTGCTTTGATATTGGTTCCTGCTGCGCGAATTCTCTCATCTCCTTCTTCTCTTCTGTTCTTCATCTTCTTCTCAGTTCTTGCTTCTGTTCTTGAGAATTCCTTGTATTAAACAAGGAATTGTTGTTTTAAAACAACATAGTGGGCGTGGTAATAGTTCATGGGAAGATATGAGAAAGTAATAAATTAGAAATGATATGAAAATTTCTATCCACATCTGACCACCATTTTACCTTGAGATTAGTAATAGTTTTCATTTTTTGTCAAAAGAATAACGAATTAACAGTGGGCTAGAAAAACTCTCATGACCTTATCATACATTTTAAAATATATATTTGAAAGATTGCACCAAGCTATCTAACATAATTGAATATGTTGAACACCTAGAATATGTTTGTCGAAGTCAAACATTGGCACCTTTACAAGGATGTTAGTTGTGGGGATCAGGTTACTTAACAACAAGAAAGAGCCAATGAATGGATCACAAAATCATCTAATCCGACCAAAATTGGAATAATATTAGATGTAGGTGAAATTTATTTTAAATAATATTGTTATGGAAAAAAAATCAAAAAATGAGCGAACCCATAGCAAAGATGCAACCCAACTACCCAAGCCGGTGCAAAAATGATGAAGGATGCAACACGGAAAATACACACTCATGTATGAAGATATATATTTACCAAGGAGAAACCGTCGCAGAGACGTAGCAGAGACGCCGCAGAGTATATGCTTAGGCGCGACGTCGACGTTTTCGGCTAGCCAGTTAGTCAACACTTTTGATACTTTTGTAATATTTGTGCGCACTTCGTTGCTCATTTTAAAAACTGGCTATTCTTACGGAAAACTAAGATGCTTGTAGGGGTGCCTTGTAGCATTTATCCCGTGCAACGGCAGTGTTAATCCCTGCTAAATGGTGGAAAGAAGTAAAATTAAGCATGCTAACAGAGACCATGCCCATGTAAACTTAAGCATTATGATATGCAATTAATATAAAGGGTTTTAAAATACAATCATTATGATTTTATTAATTGAAGCTAGCTTCCTAGCATTATAAGCTCAAATTAAACCAAAATGTTCGTCATGCCGGTCGTGACAAATTATGTTTTAGAAGGGTGGGAAGATAATGGTGGAGATGGGAACTCTTTTTATGCACCCGTTAAAAAATCTAATAAATTTTCTTTATAAACGGTTTAAGCATCTAAGAGTTCTTGACGATACACAAATCGAACAAAATAAAAATATCCTGATGCCCACATAACACAAATTTAACGAAATAAAAATGTGGTTGAAAACGCCTTGAGAATTGGGTTTCAATTCTAAATTCAGAGTTCCTGAAGGATGTTGAGCACCACCGTCACATTATGAGCACAACATGATCTTTGCACGGGCAGATCGCAAACGCAGTACCATACAAATAACGCAATCTTTTCTCGAACATCACACGAATAACGCATGAACAGTACCATACGAACTTCAGAAGAACTTGACATGGACTTCACATAAATCTAGCAGCCCTCATTAGCAATCATTTCAATACGCGAGAACTCCACCTCTAAATATTAAGACGCCCAGATATTACTAAAAAAAATAGTTAAACAAGAAAAATGGGCTTGGTTCCTAATTTTTCTCTCCCACACACGCTCATAGAATGCATAAAATGGGACGAATCCCATTTTCCTGCACAAACTCACCATTTCACGAGCAAAATAGTTTTAGCGCGCAACATCGTTTCACACAAAAATGGGAACACTTCCCATTGTCATGCTTGGTTCACGTTTGAACACTCCAGTCACAACACACGGGATAATTCTCGTGTCTTGCACCATTCAATAAAACTAAGTCGAAATTGGATGGATTTCCATTTTTGAGATGAATCCGCCCATTTTCGTAGGTAGTCACCGCTCAGACCTTATCGCATGGTGCCAGAGTCTCCCCTCTTATTTTCCTTTTATCATGAGTTTTCATATCTCATATCCATCATTTCATCAATTTATATGTGTTGTTTTGCAACAACTATTTCTTGTTTAACACAAGAAATTATCAAGAACAGAAGCTTGAGAATTAAGAAGAAGAGATGAACAGAGAAGAAGAAGAGAGAAAGAGTTAGCGCAGCAGAGGAATTCAAAAAAAACAATCAATAATGATCCAGCAGCTAGGTCAAAAAAAAATATCGGCTTATATATCAGTCCGATAATTAAAACGCGTAAATTTATTAAAAGAAATACTTTACAATAATGCACGATAATTGCTCATTAAGGGCAAATCCGTAACTTCACTTCCCTATCCTAACACAATCGAACAGCCCGTCAACAATCCCCCCGATTCGATGTAGTTGGGGTCAGTCCAAGCTTTTCTCTCAGATAGATAAGCTTTTCTCTTGGTAAAGCCTTTGTGAATATATCAGCTACTTGATCTTCAGTCCTGCAAAAAACCAACTTTACTTCATTAGATTCAATCATATCCTTAATGAAATGATATTTCAAACCTATGTGTTTGGTTCGGCTGTGCATTACCATATCATTCGCAATAGATATAGTGGATTGATTATCACACAGAATTTTTGTCGGATATTTTTGGACTTTATCTAAGTCACCCAACAGTTTTCTAAGCCATAGGGCTTGAGAGGTTGCAACTGAAGCTGAAACATATTCAGCTTCAGTAGTGGACAAAGCTACAGTTGATTGTTTCTTGGACTGCTAAGAAACTGCAGCAGTTCCAAGATTAAATATATATCCAGAGGTACTTTTGTAATCCTCTGGATTTCCTCCCCAATCACTATCACAGTAACCTATGATTTCAGTATGGTTAATTCTATGATATTTCAAACCTAAATTCAGTGTACCTTTGAGATATCTCAATATACGTTTAGCAGCACTTAAGTGTATATGATTCGGACAGTGCATAAAACGTGATAGCAAATGAACTGAGAAAACTATGTCAGGTCTAGTTGCTGATGCATACAGCAGACTGCCTATTAGGCTTCTGAAATTTTTTATATTTACTGGTTTACCCTTAGTTGAAAGAAGTTTCTGATTTACTTCTAAGGGGGTAGACACTGGTTTACAGTCACTCATTCCGAAATTTTTTAATATTTGTTTAATGTATGAGGTTTGAGAAACAGACACACCACTTGTGTCTTGAATTATTTCAAGTCCTAGGAATTGTTTTAAACTTCCTAGATCAGACATTTCATATCTAAACTCCATTTCTTTCTTAAAATTAATTATCAATTCTGTTTTATTACTTGTGAATATTATATCATCAACATACAACGAAACAATCAAAATTCCAGAATTGTTATCTTTTTTAATATAGAGTGTAGGCTCACTCTTGCTTCTACTGAATCCTTGATTCAGAAGATAAGAGTTGATTTGGTGATACCAAGCACGAGGAGCTTGTTTCAACCCATACAAGGCCTTATTTAATTTATAAACACAGTGTTCACTACCCTTTTTCACAAACCCAGGGGGTTGTTCTACATATATCTCTTCCTTGAGTTTTCCATTTAGAAAGGCAGATTTTATATCTAATTGGAATAAATTCCAACCTTTCTGTCCGGCTAAGGCTATTAAAAGCCTTATGGTTTCTAACCTTGCCACTGGAGCAAAGGTTTCATGGTAATCCAGTCCAGGTTTTTGTGAGTAGCCTTTGGCTACTAATCGAGCCTTGTATACAGGCCGATTTGAGTTTGATTTAAATTTAATTCTATAAATCCACTTAACACCTATACTGTGTTTATTTTGGGGTAAGTCAACTAAAGTCCAAGTGTTATTTTTCTCGATAACGGACATTTCTGTCTGCATCGCTTTGAACCAGAATTGATGTTTTACAGCCTCTTCATAGTTGAGTGTCTCAACTGAGGTGTAGTTACATCTCTGATAAATGTCCGATAGGTCTCTATACTTTACTGGAGTTAGTTTACTAATTTCAGTTATCGATTCAGAATTAGATGTTTTACAGTCACTACGTTCAGAAACAGATTTGGACTCATATTGGGAATCATGTTCAGTAAAAGAATCACAATCAGAAATAATTTCAGAAGTAAGAGTAGAGGGTGAGCCGAAATCATACCTTGGAGCATTTTTAAATTTATTGCAGGTTGCACCAGCTTCTGTGCAACCATTTTCGGTTCCAGAATTAGCTTCAATTAAATTTTCATCCCACATGCTGTTTTCATCAATCAGAATATCTCTACTCACCAGAAATGTCTTTGTTTCTGGTGAGTACAGTCTGTAACCCTTGGATTGCAGACTGTAACCTACAAAAATACATTTTAGACTCTTGGAGTCTAATTTGTTTCTATGTGCACTTGGTATATGGGAGTAACACACACTCCCGAATACCTTTAGGTGTTTAGCACTAGGCTTCCTACCAGTCCAGGCTTGCACTGGAGTTATGTTTTCCAGTGCTTTGGTTGGGCATCTATTGAGCAGGTACACAGAAGTGTTCACTGCCTCTGCCCAAAAAGACTTTGGTAGGTTTTTCTGGTTTAATAAAGTTCTGGCCATTTCCATTATGGTCCTATTTTTCCTCTCCACAACTCCATTCTGTTGTGGTGAGTAGGCAGTGGTAAGTTGTCTAATTATTCCATTCGATTCACAGTAATCTGTGAATTTTTGAGAGAGGAACTCACCTCCTCTGTCTGTTCTAAGTGACTTGACACTTAGACCAGATTGTCTCTCAACTAATGGTAAAAGTTTCTTGAAGCATTCAAGTGCTTCAGACTTGTGCTTCAAGAAAAAGACCCATATATGTCTTGTGCAGTCATCTATGAATAGCAGAAAATAACTGCTATTGCCCAAGGATTTTACTGACATAGGACCACATATGTCAGCATGTAGTAATTCCAGAGGTTGAGAAGCTTTCCAGACAGAGTGTTTCGGAAAGCTTCTTCTGGATTGTTTTCCCAGTGAACATACTTCACAGATGGAATTAGGTGGTGTAAGGTTAGAGGGCACGCCATTTACCAAATTATTTTGAAAAATATTTTTTAGGTCATAGTAATTCAAATGCCCAAACCTTCTGTGCCACAGAGAGGTGACAGATTGGACATTCATTGAGAATGCCTTATCTGTTTTCTCTGCAAATGTCAGTGGAAAACTTCTTCCACTTGACATTTTTACAATCCAGGAAGGTTTATTGCTATTTTGGTCAAAAATTTTACATATTTTATTTTCAAACATTAATTTATAGCCTCTTTCAATTAATTGCCCGACACTTAGTAGGTTCTGGTCCAAGGCAGGAACCAGAAGCACATCCTTTATGAACTTTGTTCCAGAACAGGTGGGTACAGCCACTCTGCCCTTGGCTAGCGCCTGAACTAGTTCACCATTCCCCAATTTGACTTGTGAATTTACTACTGGAAGTAAATCCACAAATATCTCTTCATTTCCAGACATGTGGTTTGAGCAGCCACTGTCCAGAAACCAAGTGTTTATTGAGTGTGTTTTTTCTGTCTCATTTACATAAAACAGATGTTCTACAGAACTTACTCGTTCTGTAAAACCAGCACTCTGATTGTAGTTATTTTTACAGTTCTTTGAACTGTGCCCAAACTTTTTACAGTTTTGGCACTGATTTTGTTTTCTAAACCAACACTCTGTCGCAGTGTGGTTTAATCTCTTGCAAATAGTGCAAGAGATAACTTGTTCCTTAGATGAGTCTGAAGAGGGAGTAGAAGGAGAGTGTGTTTTAATTTTATTCTTATTTTTATTTTTAGACTCATACCTTGATGTAATTTTCTTGTTCCTCATATCTCTGTATTGCACTTCAGCCTTATTGGGGCTGCCTTCCCATCTTGACTGCATTGCAGTCTCTGCAGAACTTTCTGCTCTCTTCAGTAATCGACCTTCGTAGGACTTCAGTGAGCTCAAAACTTGCTGGATGGAGAGTTTTGATAGGTCTTTAGTCTCCTCAATAACTGCCACAATAGCATCAAATTTATCAGGCATGCATATTAAGAGTTTTTCAACCAATCGAGTCTCAGAGACATTTTCTCCATGAATCTTCAGTTGATTAACAATATCTAAGAACTGAGTTGAAAACTCAGTAAGAGAATCTGAGTTTTTCATACTCAGATTCTCAAAGTCTTTTCTCAAGGAGTGCAGAAGAGCTCCTCGAGCCTTCTTATCTCCTTGATATTCCTCGATTAGGAGGTCCCATGCCTCCTTGGCTTGAGTACAGCCAAGTAATCTAGGAAATATCGCATTACTTACACCCTGTTGGATGAAAAGTAATGCCTTAGCATTTAATTTCCTCAATTCCTTCTCTTGTAACAGCTCTTTACCTTCCAGAATAGAGAAATTAGAAGCTTCTTGATATCCAGAAACAACTATTTCCCATATATCTTGGGAGATAAATAACGTTTGCATTTTGACAAGCCAATAGTCAAAATTATCACCATCAAACAAGGGAATAGGAATCAAACCCGAGTTTGATGTGTTTTGAGTTTTTGAAAACATATCTTAATAACAGCTTGAAAAAAATATGAACAGATGGTTCATGCTTTGTAAAAAATAAGTTTTAAAAAACCACAAACACTTTAGATCTTGCTAGATCTGGTTAGATCTATGCTCGATCTTAAGAAATTTGTGAAATATATTTAGGTTTTCAGAGAACGCCCAACTGGAGAAATTAGATTTGAATATTGCTCAAAAATAATTTCAATCACAGTTAAGAAACAACGCTCTGATACCACAATGTTGTTTTGCAACAACTATTTCTTGTTTAACACAAGAAATTATCAAGAACAGAAGCTTGAGAATTAAGAAGAAGAGATGAACAGAGAAGAAGAAGAGAGAAAGAGTTATCGCGCAGCAGAGGAATTCAAAAAAAACAATCAATAATGATCCAGCAGCTAGGTCAAAAAAAATATCGGCTTATATATCAGTCCGATAATTAAAACGCGTAAATTTATTAAAAGAAATACTTTACAGTAATGCACGATAATTGCTCATTAAGGGCAAATCCGTAACTTCACTTCCCTATCCTAACACAATCGAACAGCCCGTCAACAATATGAGCGATAAAAAGACCGTTGTTATTTTTTTGAAATATCTAATTTCTTTTAAAAATTAAAACAAAACCAAATACACAAAAACCAAACAAACCATAAAAAATGACACAACAATAAAAAATATTTCAATCTACCAAAAACTAGGTAGATCCAACAATCTCTCTCTACCCTATTTAGTCTGTCCAAGGCATATTGTTGGTTTGAGTTTAGTGAACAAAGTTATTGAAAATTACTATAAAACCAATTTTTATTCCTCATACAAGAAAAAAAAATTCAAGAAATTATTGTATTATGAGCCCACATTTTCATTCAAGCCATAAGCATTCATTAGATCAAACAAATCTACAAAATTGATCATATTAAATGTGTTAGCTTATACTTTCAGCTCATTATCTTTCCCTTGGTAAGTGTTATCCTCGGGAGTAGTTAAAGTGAAAGCACTTTTATTTACTTCCAACTTATAAGTTTTTCCTTGATCAAACTAATCCTCGGGATTAGTTGAAGTAAAAATATTATCTTTTACTACTAACTCATATGCTCCCCCTTGATTAGTCTGATCCCCATGAGCAATAGAAGCAAAAGTCATGCCACCAAAATTTCTTCATCACTACTTATCCCCAAACAAGCACCTAAAAAATCTAGATTAATCATCATTGATTTGCTCGAAAGAAGAATCATAGTAGCACAACTTTCTATGATCATACTGAATATCCTACTTTCACCATGTCACCTTCAAATAGTGAGTGTGGATCATTTTCCAACAAAAATTGCATTATTTACACAAACATATTCAAGCATGTGCAATTCTAATTCAATGCTTGTAATTTCCATCAATCTTTGAAATATAATTTCTTTCACTTGATTTCATCCATACCTTCCAATTTTGATCATTGATAATCAATCGAAGCAAATCTATCGTCATAAAAAGATCAACTTTTTTTATATTACAGGTTGATATCGTTGAAAGATTTCAATCTAATCATACTAAAAAAATTACTTTGTTTATTTATCTTGAAAAATATAATTTAGTTTTTGATAAATAAAAATACCAAAGAAGCCAAAAATAACCTATTTCCAATAACACTTGTTCGTTCTGATTTAGATATAATCTCAAAAACCAAATATAGTCTCGAAGTAAATTTTTGATCTATAATTAGGTTATTTTGTCATTTTTGAATCTTTTAGAATCTTTTAAATTTCATTTAAAAGATTTACCCAAAATGCATAACAGAAAACACATTTAATTTAACATTTTTTACCAAACTTGTATAAATATGTCTATTTCACAATGTTTGAAATATATATATTTATACTTATATGATTCTGCCTGAATTTTAAAAATAGTAAATCACCAAAATTTTTACATAATCATAATAAATATTTTATCCCCAAAACTACTATAATATTTACACAATTAAAATTATAATAATATCCAAATAACACAAATTCAACGAAAAGCAATGTAATTGAAAACATATTCATAATTATATTTCAATTCTGAATCCGGAGTTTTTGAAGAATATTGAGCAACATTGTCATAGTACGAGCTCAACAAAAATAAATCACAATCTTAGCATGAACATAGCACGAACACAACACGAGTACAACATACAACTACATGAAAAATCATTTCTCGAGCACCACATGAATTATACAGGAACACTGCACGAACACTACGTGAACCTCACAAGAACTTGACATGAATTCTACACGAATTTAGATACCTTCATAAATAAAGTATAAGAGAGTAACTACACATTTAAATATTATAGGTATTTTAAGATTTAACAGAAAATTAATTAAACAAGAAAAATGGGCTTGATTCGTGATTTTTCTCTAACACGCACACTCACAGAATGCACAAAAATGGGATGAATCCCATTTTCAATCACAAATTGTGCTATTTAATGCACAATATGGTTTCATGTGCAACATTGTTTCACACAAAAATGGGAACAATTCCCATGTCACACTTGGTTCACATAAACTCACTCTAATAACAACACACGGGATAATTCTCATTTCAGGCACTATTCAAGAAAACTAAACAAAAATGTGATGGATTCCCATTTTTGGGAGGAATCCACCCATTATCATAAATAGTCACCATGCGTGACTTTATTACATGGTGTGTGATCCCTCCCACTTTTTTATTTTCATTGTAGCGTGAGTTTTTGTTTCTTGTATCCATTATTCCATTATTTTATATAAGTGAATAAGCAAACATTTGATTTTAAAATACACTTTAAATGAGAGCACTCAATCTATTTTAAAAATTAAAACAACATTAAACACATAAACCAAACAAACCAAACAACAAAACTATATAACAACAAAAAATATTTCTATCTGCCCAAAATTGGGCAGACCCAACAATTATATATAGTTCCATGAAATGAATAAATTACTAATTTAAAGATATATATAATTAAAATATATAGTTTAGATAATGAAGATATAATTTTTTAATTCATTTTAAAAATCTAATTGAAACTATTTATATTATATATATATATAATGTAAAATAAATATTATTTTGTCAATTTTATTATATAAAATTAAATGATCATTTCATTTATTATAAAATAAGTTGGAAACATTTATTTATTATTTTTATAAGATAAAAAAGATGGTAGTGTTTATTAATACAAATTAAATGTAAAATTTTATTTATTTTACTAAATGAAATTATAAATAATATACATATATATAGTAAAAAAACATTAATTTATCAAATTTATTATATACAATTAAATGATCATTTTATTTATTTTGAAATAAGTTGGAAACATTTCTTTATTATTTTTATAAGATAAAATAAATGGTTATGTTTATTAATAAAAAATAAAAGCAAATTCTTATTTTTTTTACAAAATAAAATTATAAATAACACACACACCCACACACACACACACACAATGTAAAACACACGTTGATTCATCCATTTCATTATATAAAAATTAAATGAACATTTTATTTATTTTAAAAGAAATTAAAAATATTTATTTATTATTTTCATAATTTAAAAAAGATGGTTATGTTTATTAAGAATAATTAGATATAACGTCTTATTCATTTAACAAAATAAAATTAGAATTAATATATATATATATATATATATATATATTTCTTTATTTATTTATTTATATAATACAAAAAATGAAACGAATTTTTATTGAAAATCAAAAAAAAAAACATGTGAGAAAAAGTAGGGATCAAGCCCATTATTTTTTTTTTGAAAAAAAAGGTAAATAAGTTCAGTATTTTAAAAAGTAAAGATGATATAAAGGGGGTCCAAAACAAAAAATATTTATGTTTTTCTTCCCATCTAACTATATAACGGCATGTATTCATATTCAGGTAAAAAATATATTTGAAACAATATTCATTTGTATATGCATATATTTAAACATATATATACATATGCAGGTAAACAATATATGTTAAATATGTTGGGCCTTGGGTATTCGTGAGTTGAGTAGACCGTTCGATTTTTTTTGTTTTTGTTTTTTTTAATATAGTCTACATAGACTAAGAACATGAGATAAAAATTCACGTTATGATTTTTAAAAAACAAAATTTAAAAATTTGTGAATAATAATAATGTTCTCAATTTCACAGGTAGTACCCTCTCAAATAAGGGAGTGCCCCCATCAAATGTATTAAATTAATGGGAGAGAAACATGGTGTATGTTTTTCATTTATGAGTGTTCTTTTTCTTTGAGCATTGTTGATTTTTTCTTTGTGCATCGAGGTTTTCTTTATTCTAGAGTTACATCAAGTCCTTGCATTTTTCACTTTTTCATCTAGAAATTAGGTAAATATTATTCAACATTAAAGCAACATTAGTATTTGTCATAAGAGATTTAGTCACATGGTGAGAAGTACTTTCATCTTTTTGCTATAAAAAATATCATGTCATTTAACCAATGATCTTCTCTTGATGAGTGTATGTACTACATGACTAAAAAAAGTCGGAGTATCTTTTTACTTTCATCGCCCTTGAGAAGATTGAAAATCCTAGATCTTATTCATACCGATGTCTTCTCCATGTAAAGTAGAATACTTGACAAGACCCTTTATTTGTTCATATTCATTAATGATTATTCTAGGAAAATGTGAGTATATACACTAAAAATGAAAGATTAGATATTACCTATCTTTTAGGATTTGCATGCTAGAGTTGAGAGAGAAGCTGATAGAAAATTGATCTCCATACATTTTGATATTGAAAAAGAATATTGAGATCAATTTGAAAGTTATTGTGTAACCCATGACATAGAAATGAAATGTCATAAGTCAAGATGCAACATTAAAATGGCATCATTGAGAGGATGAATTAGACAATAGAGGGGAGAGTTTGATGCATACTTTCTCATGTGCATATTCATAATAATTTTAGGGAGAAGCTATGCATAGAGATATTGATGTAATCAATATGTGTCCTACTACCATCCTAGATATAAATATTATAATAAAATATTGATTGGGAAATATATCTCATATAATCACTTATTAGTTTTTAACTACAAATTCTATGTTCATATCTCAAAAATAAACTATCTAAATCTAATGATATTATATGTCCATAAATCTTCATTGGCTACAGACACAAGGAAGTTGGGTATAGACTATGTGACCCAATTTCCAAGAAGCTTGTTCTGAGTTGAGATGTGATTTTTTTTTTTGGTGAAACAATTTATAGAGGGTAGTCATCCAAGTAGAGAGGAGAGTGATTCTAAAGAGATTTATATTTACATATATTTGGCGCAAGTTCCTCCCAGAGATTAGTCTATTCAAGGAGGAGGAATTGAGCTATCATCTAATGATTTTGAGCCTCAACATGCATATCATATTTATGAGCTACATGATGTACCTAATATTTTCAAGTCCTGAGATCATCTATTGAGTGAGTGAGGAACTATATTCTAACTGGAACTAGGCAGGATCCAATTATTCATAATGATACTATTGGATTTCGATTTTGAATCATGATTTTTGCATAATACTCATATCAAGAACATAAACATGATAAAATTTCATTATCCATGAGTTAGGATAAGTGCCTTAACAAAAGAGAACTCCAATATGATTATTAAGGCTTTCTCCCATATTCACGAAGCTAATGTACCATGAGGAAAAAGAAAAATAGTAATTTTTTTCTCTTTCATCATACGCAACATACTTCTCATGCATTCAAAAGTGATACTAATTTTTTTAATAAATGTCTCTTAAATTATAATAAATGCCTCTTAAAAAATTAATTTATTCGTTTTATATATATTAAAACCAATATCAATTAAATTGATATTATATATATATATATTAATAATATATTTCATCATGATTTATAAAGTTGACACATATAGTACAAGTTAAGGGGCATGCAAGGGACCTCAGCTCAAATATGATATTGGGCTTCCAATATAAATTAAATAATTTTATTTACATTAATTATAATTCTTTTCACTATAGAATTATAATTACATTTTCTATCTTATTCAAAATTCAATTCAAGCTATTTGTTTTTTAATACTTAATAATCTTCCTATGTTAAGATCACATATGCCCATTAATTAAATTAAATTAATCAATATCTTATTATTTTTTTAGAACTTCTATTTAACTTATTTGATATGTTGGATTTAAAATCCACGTGCATTGTTTGATATTATTACTACTTATACGTATCCTCAAGGGGGCACCATCAATCTATTTAATATGACATAATTTTATTAATAATTAATAGTCACCATTCAATTGATATTATAGTCATTCAATTCACTAAACAGTTAAAAGTTAAATCTATTTATAGATCTCACTCTATCTGGATTAAAATAACTAATAATAAATACATTTGATTATTAATTATTTAAGATCAAGAAAAATATTATTCAAAATAACCATGAGATATATATTATTTTATCTTTTAGTATAAAATAATCACTCCAACTCATTCTTGTTCAATATCTGATAGAAGTGTACTATTATAAGAAGTTAAAATTGTATCATTTATTATAATCAAGATAGATCTACTAAACTTTTGTATTACAATCTTACTAATAGTATGTCCAATTGTATTTAGATTTTGAATAGGAAGTTTATACTCTACAAAAATTGACAATTTGATCTTTTGTATATAAGCCAAACTATACACACTAAATAATCTACTATGTAGAATATAGAACATAGGTATATTATGTATTTAAATACCAAATTAGCTTATTGTAAATTCTCATAGATTTGAAATAACAAAATACATTAAATAAACATTCATTACACTCAAATACCTTTTAATATAAATAAAATTATGACAATCTTATTCTTAGACTTAAAACTATGATGTCACACATCTCAATCTCATTCCTTCCACATGCTTATAAAAAGACCCAGCTGACAGGCTCTTTATGAAAGGATCTCCCAGGTTGTCTATTGATGATATATTTGTCAACACTATATCACATATTTTCATAATATCTTTTATTAAATAATATATGTGCTTAATATATATTACTTCTAGTAATCTTTGGGTTCCTTCAACTTAGCAACTGCTCCACTTTTATCACAAAAAAGTGTAGTAAGCAATTGCATAGAAGAAATTAGTCTTAGATCCGTTATGAATTTTTTGAGGCATATTGCCTCCTTGGATGTCTTTGAGGCCACCAAATATTTGGCATTTATAGTGGAATCAGCAATACAAGATTATTTGATGATCCTTCAACTTATCGCTCAACTTTATAAGGTAAACACATAACCATGGGTTGAATATCATAAATCTCATCTAATTGGAAATCTGACTCTATATAACCTATAGGAATAATATTATTTCTCTGGTAAACCAAGATGTAGTCTCTAATTCTTTTTAGGTACTTGTTATGTGTTTTATAATTATTTAATATTCTTTTCTAAGGTCAGATTTATATCTATTGATAGTACATAAAAAGTATTAGATACATTAAGCTTCATACTACAAATGCATATGAAACCACTTTAATTTTATCTATCTTATTAATTTTTTTGGGGCTTGATTATTCGATAGAGTAATTCAATTCTTGAAAGGAATAAACCTTTCTTGAAATTTTGAATGTTAAAATGGGTCAAGATATGATCGATATAAGAAGTTTGAGATAAGTCAAATATTTTAACTTGCAATCTCATAAAAGTTTAATCCCAAGAATATGATTAGCTTCTCACATGTCTTTTATATGGAATTGACTGGATAACCAAACCTTAATTGAAGATAACACTCTCACATCATTCCCAATGAGAAAGATGTCATCTATGTACAATACCAAAAATATCACAATGCTACCACTATAATTTTTGTACACATAAGACCTATCTGGGCATTGATCAAATCTATAAGATTTAATAGTCTAATCAAAATGAGTATTCTAGGATTTAAATGTTTGCTAAAGACCATATATAGATCTCCTAAGTTTTGATAAAAAGTGCTCTTGGCCGTTCACTATTAAACCATCTAGTTACATCATATAGATGTATTCCTCAATATGCTCATCCAAAAATACAGTCTTCATGTCCATTTGACAAACTTCATAGTTATAATAATTTTAAATGGATATTAGAATCTGGATAGACTTTAGCATAGCTAATGGAAAAATTATTTCGTCATAATTGATTCCCTCTTTCTGAGTGAACCCTTTTGCAACAAGCCTAGTTTTGTAAGTTTCAATCTTACTATATATTCTTCTTTTTTTTCTTATAGATTCACCTACACTTGATAAGGTTTATTCCTTCAAGTAGTTCCATAAGATCTTAGACTTGATTAGAGCCCATGAATTAAATCTATGATTTCATATTATTTTGCCACAATATTTACATCTTTATCTTTCAGTAGTTCATAATAGTTATAGAAATTGATATCCACCTCATCAATGATTCTATCTTAATCTTTTATTCTTTAAAGCAATCATGACATAACTATATTATTGATTCAAAGATGGGAAGCCAATGAATCTATCATAATAACTTATGAATAATATGGGATGATATCTAGAGTATTTATCCCAAAATCATAAGTTTATATGTCTATACTATATTTGGTATTTCTAACTTTTTATATCTTAGAAAATATATTTTTTAGTCCAAGATATAATTTTGGGTATGTTATGTTTTACTGACTTCTTGTACTTGTTAAAAAGTATTTAGCACACATTATTTAACTTGGCAATATTATAATTTGTACTAGATTTTTTACTGCATTGGATTTTTTAAGTTTTGTATTGTAGTTTTTTGGAATTTTTGGGTATTTTAATTTTTTTACTTCCATTGATTAAATAATCAAATATTATTTTTGATTTTTGTGGTTTTGAATAAGCCATTGTCCAACCAGCATACCCCGACAACTAGTATCAAATGGAGATTCTCAATATCACTCTAAAAATAGTATTTAAACTTTTGATGAGGATGATGTTCTTCATTTGATACTGAGATGATATCCAATTTAATTGTTATCATTTTATTAGTTTATGATTATTCCAATATTAATACAATGATGTAAGACATGTTTTGGGATATTTTTATTTATGTTAGTTGTTTTAAGCTGATATTAATTTTTGTTATCATGAAGAACTAATATGTAATTATAAAGTCAATAGGGACCAATTTTCTATTTAAAAATAAAACTAATGCATGACTACCTTATAATCAAACTATTGTAAGACCAAGTGAGTAAGTAGGAAAAACATAAAAATTGAGTGAAGAATAATAGGAAGTCTTGCACTATAGGGTTGCCTCCATAATTAGATAATGAATAAGTAGTGATACTTATCAACATATTACTGATAAAATGAAGGCATACAAGTTGACGAGAAACTATAGTTCATGTTTGAAATGACCATATTTAGAAATAAAATATTAATCATTAGAAGTCTATTTAACCTTAAGTTAAAGGATGTTGGTGGTTTAATGTCATCATGCATAAACATATTTCAAAAATTGATAATTTAGCTTGAATTCATGAAGATAGTATTGGAAGTTGGGACCCTATTTTTTCTAATGTTGATCTCAATTATGGATATAACTAAAATATTTTTTATGATTTTCATGAGCATATTATCACCTTGAGGTGTTGTGTCATTGAAAAATGTATCAAAAAATTTATTATTCGAAGAAGCAAAGAAAAATGAGAATGAAGAAACTTCTTATAATATTCTTGTTTCTGAGACAAGTGATATGAGCACTATGAAGTACACACTTACTAAACAAAGAATTCATTCTTATAAAGGTAATTTGCAAAGAAGAAAAGTAGTCAAGTATTACCACTATAACAGTATGGGATATGTGAAAAAAACTATTATTCTTAGAAAAGACCACAACAATGATGTATGAAAGGAGATAGACCCGAGGGAGAGGCTAACATCACCTCAGAAGGTAGCTTTATACTAGTTAATAATGATAATTTTACTAATTTAGTATCTTAGGAGAGGGATTGACTTATTGATTCATGAGTATCATTTTATTCCACCCTACATATTTGGTCATTTTGATGATGCAAAGATGGACAATAATAAAGATAGGCAGTAGTGTGACATGACAAAACATTAGCAAGAGAGACATTTAGTTGTAGATGCAAACAAGATACCAATTGATGCTAAGAGATGTCTGGTATGCACTAGATATTCATGTGAACATTATGTCCATTGATAAGCTAAATGACATTAGATATATGAGTAATTTTGATTATAATCGGTGAAACTACGTACCCAAGGGTGCATTGTTCATTGTGAGGGATAAGAAAAAGAGTAATTTGTATGTTATTCAATCAAGAAAGTCTAGAGATCAAGAAAATATTGTTTATCAAAAAAGTAATATTAGTCTTTGACATAGGATACTTAATCATACGAGTATGTAGAACTTTCAACTTCTAGCTAGAAAGAATATCGTTCCATTTGATCATGTATCTTTTATTGATGAATGAATGAAATGATGGCGATAAAAAGCCATATAGCACCTTTTAACTCTCTACTACCCTAGAAGAGACCAAATATCCTTATTCTTATTCATATCAATGTATGCTCCGTCTAGAGTGGAATACTCAATAGGGATCTTTATTTTGTCACATCCATTGAATTTCATTCTAGGAAAATGTGTGCATTTGCACTAAAAGTGAAAGATTATATCATGTGTGTCTTTTAAAAATTTCATACTAAAGTTGAGAGAAAGATCAGTACAAAACTATTCTTTATATATTCTAATAATGGGGAAGAATGCCGAGATTAATTTGATAACGATCGTGTATCTCATAGTATTATACATTAAAATAAACTAGCCAATATGCCATAATTGAATAGCATCACTAATAGGATAAATTGGACAATTGAAGAGAGAGTTTGGTACGTATTTTCTCATGCGCATCTAACCATAGAATTTTTGAAAGAAGTTATGCATTTGGTTGTTGATGTAATCAATAAGTATCCCGTCATTAACCTAGATATAGATATATCCAATAAAATATAAACTATGAAAGGTATGTCATATGATAATTTGTGAGTTTTGGGCTAAAAGCCTTCATTCATATCTCAAATGATGAATTGTCTAAACTTGGTGATATTGTATGTCAATGCATCATTGACTATGAAAATGAAGAGTTTGGGTATAGACTGTGAAACCAAATTTCCAAAGAACTTGTTTGATGTAAACATGTAATTTTTAAGGTGAACTAAGTTGTCGACACAATCATCTGAGTAGTAAGGAGAGTAATTCTATAGAGATTCATATTTGTACATGTCTAATGATAGTTCCTTCTAGAGATCAATCTAAATAAGCGAAACAAATTGAGCAATAACCTGATGATTCCAAGTCATAAGATTCACTTGATATTTTCGAGCACCAAGATATTCCTATTAAGGAGGTGAGAACCCATATTCCAACTAGAGCTGAGTATGACACACTTTTACATGATGAAATATCTCAATCTAAATTGAGATGATTATCTAGGCCCCTTTAAGTATCCTTTAGATTATGTGAGAACATATTACTCAACTATGTAGATGAGCCCAAGACCTTTTAGGAGATCATCTCTATTGACAATAAAGAGGAATGACGTGCTATGTATGAAGAGATAGAATCTCTTCATATCAACTAGACTTATGATCAGGTACCAATGCTAAAGGGAAGCAAACTCCAAAAAATAGATGGCTTATTAAACTAAAATCTAGTGATGATAATTCTCAATCAAGATACAAGGCACATTTAGTAGTAAAAGAGTTTAGTCAAAAAAAATTAACTTTGATGAGATATTTTATGTCATGTTAAAGGTGTCTCCTTTTCAAGTAGTTCTAGGTATTGCTGCCTGCCTGGAGTTAGAAAATGATTAAATCAATATGAAGATTATATTTGTTCATGGTGACTTTCAAAAGATTCTCTAAATGGATCAACCTAATGGATTCATTATAGAAGGGAAGAATGATCTTATTTACAAACTAAAAATAATCTTGAATGGTCTTAAACAAGCTCCTAGACAATGATAAAAAAATGTTATTCAATCATAGAGCCTCAAGACTTTCATCATATATCTTGTGAATAATATATATTTGTTAGTCATTAGTTAGATAATTATTATCTCTTTGTTATGTTGTCTAATTTTTATCATTAGGCAATATCCCAAAATCTTATTGGGTAGAGAGGTCTATCATCCAACTAATCCCACAAGTATATGGGTCATACAAGTAGTAAAGTAGATTTTCATCCATATATCAATCTCATAGGGGTTATATATCAAATTTAATTAACTAATAATAAGTCAACTATTACTCTGGTTGAAAAAATAATATTAGGCTTTGGGTAAGACTCTTAGAATCTAGGATTAGTCCAATCCATAACACATCATGCCTTATCTAAATAGCTTAGATATTATTGTGCTTAGTTACAAAAAAAAAGGATGGCCTATTAAGAAAATATCATAGTATCCTAATGGCATACAAGGTAATTATCAACAATTGGGTCCTCTCTAATGATTATCCTCTTGTAGTTGTCCCCTTGGTACTTTATCACTGAAATAAAAAATTATTTCTGCTAAAGGGTCATTCATAATTCCATACCGTTTAGATAACTCAATAACTATTCTTCGATGGTTACTTTGTATATACATTCTTATTCTTCAATCTCATAGCTCATAAAGGCATTAACTAAGTATCATACTTTGATAATTAATATATATTTTTTCTTAAATCTTACCAGTATGAGCCATATGAGAGGAAGTAACTCATATGACTATCACCACCCTATGGGTTACCTCAACTCATGCATGTCTCATGGTTTACCTGTCACCATCTACCATAATGATACATGCTATCCTACTAAATGTGAAACTCTTAGAATAACATTATATAAAACACCCACATCAATAGAGGGTTTGTTTTTTTTAAGATAAACATAATGGATTGTCTTATAAATATATTTGTCCTTTTAGCTTCATAATTATCATACTTGAATGATTAGATTTACCTTAACATCAGGTTTTGACTATAAGCTTATCTCACTCATCATGATCTAAAGGGTTATCACTTCCTTCCTATTATTATGTATGAGTGTACTTCATGGTTTACCTATCACCTCCACCATGACAACTCACACAAACCCATTGATAATAAAATCATAAATTTAGTGCTACATAAATATGACATCGATCAATAACTAAACTATAATAAAATCTAAATATTAAAATCAATTAATTATCCATCACACAAAATGAAATACACTAACACTAGAAATCAATTTAGCATAACATTAAGGTAATATTAATATGAGATAATTTGAGATATATCTCATAGAATTTTAGGTTAATAATGATGACCCACAAGAATATTTAGGAATCAAACCCAAAATCTGCACTTCTTATTTTGTGTGCCTCAGATTTTCCCCTAGGTTGGAGTCAAAATTCAACCACCCCCCCAAGATTTATGCTTGTATTTTACAACACCTCTTTATTCATGAATCTTTCCTAAGTTTGGGAAAAAATTATGCTTCTCTAATCCTTAATTTGCATTCTTTTCTATGTCCTAGAATTCTTTCATAAAATTTTGTTATTTTGAATTTTTATATCAAATGGTTGGGTGAAAAATTTAAATGGAAAGTTCTATCTTCGAGGAATATCATAGCTTTGGCTTTTCATCTTTGTAACATAAAGTTGTGACGAAATAAGTCATGTTTTGGCTTTTTTATTGCTTTATATTATCTCAATGCTAGGAATAGTCATTGCTATATATTTTATTAATGTGACACAAAGTTATGATACTAGGAATGAGCCATTACTTTGGTCATTTCTCAAGAGCAAAAAAATAATAGTGATATAAATGGTTATGGCACGAGTAAATACTCTCTAAAAGTGGACTATAAATCTTTCTTTAATTTTTTTTTTGTTTTGCACTTTCATACTCAAATGGTTGAGTATGAATTTTAAGTAAAAAGTCATAAATTTGAAAAATATCATATCATTGGCTTTTCATCTTTGTAACACAAAGTTGTGGAACTAAGAATGAGTCATGATTTTGTCCTTTTTCTTACTTTAGATTGTCTCGATGTTGGGAATGGTCATGGTTATATATATTACTTATGTAACACAAAGTCATGACAATGAGAATGAGTCACGACTTTGGTCATTATCAAGAGCAAAAATTCATATCCCCAGAAATAGTTGTGGCTCGAATAAATGCTCTCTAAAACTTTATATAGATAAAAGCCATGGCACTAGAAAAGTGTTATGACATTTGCCTTAGTCTTTGTGGTTCTACAACTAGAATGTCATGGATTTGAAAAATGTTCACTTTTAACACCAGTAGAGTACATGGTTGCTATGACATAAATTAATAATACAATTATATAAAAATATTATGAGTTAGTGTAACTTGACTCTAACAAAATTTCATAGTCAAAAAATATATATTGTATAGTAAAATAATTGTCAAAGAGATGATACAATCATTGTGTATTAAGATTACCATTAGTATTTATATAGAGCTTCGACTAATAATGGATGTCAAAACTACATTATAAGCTCAATGATATGTAACAAAGTAGTAATACATGACTGTTATGACTTTATTTGACTTTTTGCTCCCCTCCACAAAAAAATTATCAAGTCTCATGTTTAAAATAAAAACTACCTAATTTTACTATTATTCATCATAATTCATCAAAATTATAATTTAGTGAAATTATTTTATTTAAAACTCTTTTGTATAAAAATATATCATGCATAATCACTAAAATAATTAGTATTATTTAGTATTTGGCATAATGAATAGTGATGAAAAACTAATGCTTTTATTATTTGTTAATGATATATCGATCATTAGCTGTGTTAGACCAAAAGTTTATAGGCTTAAGGGAGAGTTGAGAAAAATATTTTGTATGAAAGATATTACCAGTCAAGAATTTTAAGGATGAGTATCATCTAGGATAGGTCTTCCAAGAGCAATGATATATTAGTAATGTTCTTGAGATATTTTTTATGAAAGAGGCTAGGCAAGTATAAACTTTCTCAGCCAAATATCTTAAGCTGAGCATCGAGCATAGTCCAAAGATTAAAGAATAAATGAAAGACATGAGTCATGTCCCCTATACCTTATCTATCAGTAGTCTTATATATGTTTTGTTTTGCACTAGACTAGATATAGAGCACGCTATCTACATTGTCAATTCTTTTCTCTTGAACCTAGTTAAATATATGTAGGATGTACAGAAATATATCTTGAGGTACTTTTGGAGGTCATCTCAACTATGTTTGTGCTTGAGTGGGTTAAAAGTCATGCTTCTCAGATAAACTAATTTTAATAAGATCGATGGTTCATATTCACATAGATAACATCAAGTTATCTAATAACCTTTTGAGGAGTATTATATCTTGGTAATCCAAGTTACATAAGTACATATCACTATCCAACAATTAGGATGAGTTTATTATAGCTACTTAAACTTACAAAGCCACTTTATGAATATAAAGAATTCTTACAGACTTGAATGTATGATAGGATAGATACATTGTATTGTATCATAATCATAGTGCTACTATATATCTCTCTAAAAATTTAATTTTTCAAAGTAGGAAAAAAAATATTGATGTGCAATATCATTAGATATGTGATATATTAGATAAAAAATCAATTGTACTTGAAAATACATACGCTAATAAAAATATCACCAATATATTTATGATATTTTTGTCATCGGCAAAGTTTAATTTCTTTAAATTGCATACTATTATGAGTCTCCCTGCTTATGGTAGATGCGGTGATTTGTTGTGTCCACCCAAGTTGGATAAACTAGTTAGATTTTTTATTTTTATTAATTTTTTGTAGGAGTCGTACATAGTGAACCTAGAACAAGAGATAAAATCTCACATTCTATTTTTCAAAAAGAACACTCGATGAGTGTTGTTCTTCATTTGTGTGTGTGCATGTTATACAAAATAAAAGGCTATTCTTTGGGATTTATGTGGTAGCTCATGTAGGGTGCACATAGAAGCAATGATTTAAGAATGCAACTAGTTTTAACTTTCTCCTCCTCACACTAGTTTGAAGTTTATAATATATATAATTATAACTATATTTTTGTCGAGTATTGTGTTTGTACTATTGTATTTTTAGTACTCAATTATATTGTGTTGTTTTGATTTATTATGTAGTGTTTGATTTATTTTATGTGATTTGTGTGTCCAAATTGTATACAACCATTATTTAAATTATAGTGCAATGTGTGTCTTGTGTGTGTATGTTTTTGTTTGCTTTTTGTGTGTGTAAAGTTTGAGACTCACGTGTGGATTTGAGATTGGAAACCTGTTGAAAACTTGAAAATAGCTAAGCATAATCTCTTTTTCTATACTGCAATCAAGTGCAACTATATTGCTGATTCTCACCCAAGAAGCCAATGAACATACTCGTCACCTAAAGAATAATGTGAGATGGGATTCAAAGTATTCACCCCAAAAACCTAGATTTATGTATTTGCCTTAGATTTTAGATTTTGATGATTTTATACCCTAAAAAAATATATTTTAGTCAAAAACATAATTTTATGCATTATGTGTTTTATAAACTTCTTATATATGTGAAAATATCTTTAGCACATATTATTCGATTTGACAATGTTGGAATTTAGACTTTAATTTTTTACTGTATTGGATTTTTAAAGTTTTGTATTTTGGTTTTTTGAATTTTTATGTCATTTAATTTTATTGCTTCTGTTACTTAAATAACTAAGCATTATTCTTGATCTTTGTGGTTTCAAATAAACTACTGTCCGAATGGCCTACTCCACCTAATAGTATGATTAATTTATACCAACATTTATATAAAATAAATTAGATTTATCTATATTTTGATAAATTAATTATCAACACCATATTACTAATGTTATAAGTCTTCTAAAGGACATGGACATGTTTAAATAGATAATGGAAAATTCTAGAAATATGAGTATTGACTAACTAAAGTTACACTCGTGGGATAAATAAATTCAAGTGAAGAATTTTGGTTGTACCAACAAAACTAGAATAAATTACTAACTATTAGTGTCATTCTAGTGTTATCAAAATAATATGTTTCTTGGAATTAGTTGTTAGATATTTTCAAATAATTTATAGAAGATTCAATGGTAGAATGTAAATAACAAGATATAATTTATATATTTTTTAATGGTCAATTAAATGGTCAAATAAGTTAACCATTTCAAATAATATGAGTTTTGACCCTACAGACCAAGGTAACATGGTAGAATGTAAATTTCAATGGTCAATTAAATGGAATCAAATTTTCAAACATTGAAAATAAAGTTAATAATGGTGCCTATGTAATAATTTTTTATCCAAGTCAAGATATAGTTTATAATGATGCTATATTGGGATTTGTATTAATATAAAATAACAAGACTTGGCCTATGCACCTAGGTTATTAAAGTTAATGTGATTGTCAAATCATTGTGGAGAAGTTCAATTATTCAATTCAAAAGGAATTAGCATTTGATTTCTAGAAAGTGAAATTCAATATCATAAGCACATCTATTTTGGAATTCATTTTGTATACTCGTAAGAATCAAACAGAATTTGTATTCTAGAAGGCATTATTCAAATAAAAAGAATTAAAGAAGTGAAACCATCTAAGTTCTACAAATATAAAAATGATATTCTTTATTTTATAAATCATATCTGTGTGACTAAAAAAATGTGGATATTTTGAATCAAATTTTGAAAAAGCTTGTTCATCATTGTATTGGTAGAAAATAATATACTCGTTGAAAAATAAGAAGAGCCAAGTTATATATAAAATAGCTTAAGATAAAGCTTTAAAGCCCACGAATACTTTTGAAACTTTTTAATATTAGAAAATAGATGTTAGAGAATATGCTGATGGATTGCATATTAGTTTTGATGGTGTCAAGTTCAAAAAAATATTTCTCCAGGAAATAGTTGACAAACTGATCGAGTATATTTATTTTATAATGACTAGTAAATTATTTTTATTAAATCAACTAGCAAAGATTTATGTTTGAGAAATTGTAAGATTCAGTATTTTTAGTGTATATTGTCTTGAATTATGATAAAATCTACTTTTTGACAAAAAAAGATTATAATTTGCACTTATTAGTAATTTAACTAAAATACAACATATCAACATCAATTAGATGAAGAAATTGGACATATTAGTAAGATATAGAAAGACTCGTGAAGCATTACACGAAAGAAATTAGTTTAACTCCATGATCAGGATGAAAACTTGTTAAAATGAATATAGTAAGAGAAATCTATTTGAACAAAAAATTATCAAGGAGACTGAAAATGATTGAAGTGATTTAAAAAAAATTAGAATTATTCTTGAATAAACAAAAAGAGGTATATGGATAAGTAGATGAAACAGTTTTAGTTATCCATGACTAATAAATATTTTGAAAAAATATCACTGTTAGAGAAAATAAAAAATTGTTCTATAATTTTATAGTCGAATCAAAAATTTTGCAAGAGTGGATCACGTATCTTACTCACTTCCCTCACCACCAAGTTTTTCAAAAAGTAATGACATATATCACATATCAATATTAAGAAAATATGTAGAAAAACAAGAACATAAAATTTTAGTAAATGATATAAATATCAGATATCCTAACATTATTAGCATGGAATGTAGGTATAACCCCTGAAAACTTGCAAGAAAAATAAGAAATAGATAAAAATTTAAAAGATTTCCAAACATCTCATGGGAAAAGTTAGCTATAATAATAGTCTATATCTTATATTATCAATTATTGTTTAAGCGAAAGATAAAATTATAATGCAAAAATACTAAAATATTAAATTTTTTATCATAGCAAAAATGTAATTAAACTTAATTATTCAAAAGAGCAATATAACTTTTAAAAATAACTAGAAGAATGAAAGTTTTGAGCATCCAAACTTATTAAAATTTTTTAAAAAAATGTAATCTTGATCAAAAAATTAAGAAAATTTTGTCAACCACAACTAAACTAAACTTATTTGAAAATCATGTTTTGGCTTAACACAACCACCCTTTCCCTCGTGTATTCTTTATGGTCAAGTCTTCAAATAGACCCTTGTCCCTACCTAAATTTAATTTTAATTGAAAATAATATCTCATTCTGCAATACTGGAAGCTGATTACTCTTTATTATTCCTATTTCCTTTATTCTCTTCATTTTCTTCTAGTCAGTTGCAAGTTTCATCAATATTTTCTCCCTTCAAATTGAAGCAAAGAAGTAAAAAGTGGAGCACCACTTTTAATAGTTTTCTTAAGCACCACTTTTATTTTCTCCTTTCTTCAATGTAATTTAATTAATAAAAATTAAAACCAAGTCAAATACAAATATAAAACTTACATGTAAGTGGGTTTGTGTGTAAGTACAAACAATGTGTATGATTACAACATATTCATAAACGAAAACAATTATAACATAAGTTAATAATGAAAAATTAAATTGGGGTGAAATGTGTATGATATTAAGATAAACAATTAATGATCTATAAGAGGAATAGATATACATGTAACCACATTCTAGTTAAAAAAAAATAAAAGTGTATATCATTAGTAATTTTGTATGTATTTTTTGTAAGAATTAAGTAAAATAAACACATGTATTACGTGAATTAAGTGGTGTGTGTGTGTGTGTGTAGTGAATTAAGAATGTATATGCATATGTACTTTTATAACTTCTTGAAATTGAACAAAAGTGAATTAATGCTTTATAAAAAATATGTATTAAATGTATTACATTCATTAAGAAATAAAAATAAATGTTATTATAGCTATATTTACGAAACTTAGTTAAGTTGCATGCATATCTTTGGGTATATCTAAAAAAATATATATGTATATGTGTTTAAAAATATATGCATTTGATAGGTGTGTGTGTGTGAGCACATTTGTATGTGTTTGAATATATGAAATTATATATTTTTGTATATGTAAATTTATATTTTAAAAGTATTTACATCTATAAAGGTCCTTAAAGTTGGTATATGAGTACATATATACATATGTTGAGTTATAATTATACCTATGACTTGTAATAAAAATTATAAACTAAGAAACACATAAATTTGGATGCACACACACTCATGCACACACAAATATTGGTAACCATTTGGTTGCTTATGTATTTGTTCATAATACACTCAACCAATCATACATTTTTTTATCTTGAGTGAGTTTATATGTAACTAAGTTTATTAGATTATTGAATTAGATTTTGCTAATGAGAAAGTCTCCAAACCTACAATATGCTAATCAAGTTTAATAAATTCTTGTGCAAGAAAACAAAAAGTGAATTTGTTTGAATTGTGTTTCTTAAAGATGCAAATATTGAAGCTTGGCTTTACATGAGGAATATTTTGTTAGGAAAAAGAATAAAAAAAGTATTGGGAATACCCATTGTTAAATTATGCACCATGTTCTAATACACAAATTGGACACATGAAAAAACATCTACAATGAAGAATTGGAAGGTCCATATGTTCATATAGGAATGTGAAACATTTGTGATATATATTAATTGGTATATCATATATTAAACATTTTTTTTTTGAGGAGTTAGAGTTCGCCACATAAGGCTTCGCCAAATATATATTTAATACAATTTTCTTGATTGATTTTCACAAGATAGTTATAATTCATACAATTTCTCCATCTATTAATCAAAAAAATATGAAATTATTTAATTTGAAGAACTTGGAATGTTCATCACTTGAAATGAAAAAATAATAACTATGCAAACAATATTAGAATCAACATAAAAATATGATGTTGATGGGAATTTCTAATTAATAGATAACAAAGACACAAGGGCAATGTTAGCAAAAACTAAGACAAGATGTTCACCAAAAATGATATTCTCTTGAAGATAAATATTTTTATAATATATAATTAAAGTACAATGAATGAGATTGATAAGAATGTTGATATTCCATCAACATAACATATATTTAATAGCAAGGAGAAGACCAAGTACACAAAGAAAAATCAAGCATGTTCACTGATAATAGCCATGAAGAAAAATGTTTAATATCAAGAGTGAAGGAAGATAGTAATTGGAATGAAATAATGAAAAAATTAGAAAATCTCGAAGAATACTTTTCCACCATTTGATGTAGAAATTTATAAAATATCAATAAAACATAGAAAGAATATCTTCTCGATATGGAGAAATAAAATAATGTACCAAAGAATACTACAAAAACATTGAAAAATGATGAAATATGAAAGTTTTAATGCTAAATAACTATCTCATATATTGTTGGCAATTTAATCTATTTCTGAATTTGAGATAAAAAACAAAGTATGGTGGATGGTGAGACAAAATAATGGACAAAATGATATCATAAGCTAGCAATGAAGCACAAAACACATGGGAAGTACTCGTCATAAGAACTTGGTGATCTTTGAGAAACCACAAATAAGTGGTCATAGATATCTAAAGGGCGTGGTAATAGTTAATGGGAAGATGTGAGAAAGTAATTAATTAGAAATGAAATGAAAATTTCTATCGACATGTGATCACCATTTTATCTGGAAATTAGTAATGGTTTTCATTTTTTGTCCAAAGAATAAAGAATAACAGTGGGTTTGAAAAACTTTCTCATGACCTTATCATACATTTTAAAATATATATTTTAAAGATTGCACCAAGCTATCTAAAATAATTGGAATATGTTGAACACCTACAATATGTTTGTCGATGTCAAACATTGGCACCTTTACAAGGAGGTTAGTTGCGGAGGTCAAGTTACTTAACAATACGAAAGAGCCATTGAATGGATCACAAATCATCTAATCCTGCCAGGATTTGGAATAATATTAGATGTGGGTGAAGTTTTAAATAAAACTTGAGACGAAGAAGATTAAATAAGCATGTTATATAAAAAAATTAAAAATGAGCGAACCCGTGGCTAAGATGCAACCCAAGCTGGTGCAAAATGATGAAGGATGCAACTTGGAAAATATGCGCTCATGAATGAAGGTATATCTTTACGAAGGAGAAACCGTCGCGGAGTGGGCGCAGGGTTAAAAGCCTGCGGCGCGGCGTCAACATTTTAAGTGGGCCAGTTGGTCAACTCTATTGAGCTTTTGTGACATTTGTGCGCACTTCGTTGCTCGCCCTAGGGGCTGGCTATTCTTATGGGGAGTTAAGATGCTTGCTGGGGCGCCTTGGTGGGGTTGCCGCGCCGCCCCGCTGCGTGTTGGGGCATTTTGTTCCGACCCGCGCGGGCGGCGCCCGCCCTGCTTGGCGACTTTGCGCTGCAAATTTATCCCATATGGGGGGCTCCAATACGTGGTGATGGATGTTTGCCACGGCCACGGGCAACGGCGGTGTTGGTCCCTGCTAATGGTGTTGCCTGGGTGAGAAAGCTCACTTGGTGACCCACTAGGTATTGTCTAGCAGAACACTCCTAGGGTGGGAAGAAGTAAAGTTAAGCATGCTAATAGAGACCATGCGCATGTAAACTTAAGCAATTAATATGATATGCAATTAATATAAAAGTTTTAAATACAAACATCATGATTTTATTAATCGAATCTAGCTTCCTAGCTTTATAAGTTGAAATCAAACCAAATGTGCATCATGCCGCTCTTTACAAATTAGGTTTTAGGTGGGTGGGCGGATAATGGTTGAGATGGGGAACTCTTTTTATGCACCCGTTAAAAAATCTAATAAATTATCTTTATAAACGGTTTAAGCATCTGAGATTTCTTGACGATACACACATCGAACCAAATAAAAATGTCCTGATGCCCACGTAACACAAATTGAACGAAATAAAAATGTGGTTGAAAACGCCTGGAGAATTGTGTTTAAATTCTAAATTCAGAGTTCTTGAAGGATGTTGAGCGCCACAGTACCATACGAACATCACAAGTATAGCATACGAATAACGCCAACAGTACCATACGAAAACGCAAACACAGCACAAGTATAGCATACAACCATATGATTAATCTTTTTCTTTAACATCACACGAATAACGCATGAACACGAACTTCAGAAGAACTTTTCCATAAATCTAGCAGCCCTCATAAGCAATCTTTTCCATACACGAGTAACTCCACCTCTAAATATTAAGACGCCCAGATATTACGAAAAAAAATAGTTAAACAAGAAAAATGGGCTTGGTTCCTAATTTTTGTCTCCCGCGCGCGCTCATGGGGTGCATAAAATGGGATGAATCCCATTTTCATATGCAAACTCACCATTTCGCGTGCAAAATGGTTTTTAGCGCGCAACATCGTTTCACACAAAATGGGAACAATTCCCATCGTCATGCTTGGTTCACGTCTGCAGACTCAATTCACAACACACGGGATAATTCTCGTTTCATGCACCATTCAATAAAACTAAGCCAAAATTGGATGGATTTCCATTTTTTGAGAAGAATCCACCCATTTTCGTAGGTAGTCACCGCGCGAGACCTTATCGCATGGTACGAGAGCCTCCCCTCATATCTTCCTTTCATCATGAGTTTCAGCTCTCATATCCATCATTTCATCATTATATAAGCCGAGAAAAAGACCGTTGTAATTTTTTTGAAATATCTAATTTCTTTTAAAAATTAAACAATACCAAATACACAAAACCAAACTAACCATAAAAAATTACACAACAATAAAAAATATTTTAATCTACCAAAACTAGGTAGACCCAACAATCTCTCTCTACCCTATTTAGTCTGTCCATACATATTATTGGCTTGAGTTTAGTGAACAAAGTTATTGAAAAGTACTATAAAACCATTTTTTATTCCTCGTAGAAGAAAAAAATTCTAGAATTATTGAATTATGAGCCCACTTTTCCATTCAAGCCATAAGAATTCATTAGATCAAACAAATCGACAAGAGTGACCATATTAAATGTGTTAGCTTATTCTTTCAGCTCATTATCATTCCCTTGGTTAGTATGATCCTCGGGTGTAGTTAAGTGAAAGTACTTTCATTTACTTCCAACTTATAAGTTTTTCCTTGATTAATCTAATCCTCGGGATTAGTTGAAGTAAAATATTATCTTTTACTACTAACTCATATGCTCCCCCTTGATTAGTCTGATCCCCATGAGCAATTGAAGCAAAAGTCATGCCACCAAAATTTCTTCATTACTACTTATCCCCAAACAATCACCTAAAAAATTTAGATTGATCATCATTGATTTCTTCGAAAGAAGAATCATAGTAGCACAACTTTTTATGATCATACTGAATATCCTACTTTCACCATGTGACCTTCAAATAGTGAGTGTGGATCATTTTCCAACAAAAACTTGCATTATTTACACAAACATATTCAAGCATGTGCAGTTCTAATTCAATGCTTGTAATTTCCACCAATCGTTGAAATATAATTTCTTCTACTTGATTTCATCCGTACCTTCCAATTTGATCACTGATAATAAATCCAAGCAAATCCATCGTCAGTAAAAGATCAACTATTTTTATTTTACGGGTTAATATTGTTGAAAGGTTTCAATATAATCATACTAATAAATTATTTTGTTATTTATCTTGAAAAATATAATTTAGTTTTTGAAAAATAAAAATACCAAAGAAGCCAAAAATAACCTATTTCCAATAACTCCTGTTCGTTCTGGACTGAGATATAATCTCAAAACCAAATAGTCTCGAAGTAAATTTTGATCTATAATTAGGTTATTTTGTCATTTTTGAATCTTTTAAAATCTTTAAATTTCATTTAAAAGATTTACCCAAAATGCATACAGGAAACACATTTAATTAGCATTTTCTACCAAACTTGTATAAATATGTATATTTCAAACTGTCTGAAATATATATTTATACTTATATGATTCTGTTTGAATTTTAAAATTAGCTAAAATCACCAACATTTTTATATAATCATATAAATATTTTTTTAACTCTAAAACTAATATAATATTTACATAATTAAAATTATACTAATATCCAAATAACACAAATTCAACGAAATGCAATGTAATTGAAAACATATTTAGAATTATATTTCAATTTTGAATCCAGAGTTTTGAAGAATAATGAGAATCATTGTCATAGAACTAGCACAAACGAATACATCACAATCTTAGCATGAACCTAGCACGAACACAACACGAGTACAACATACAACTACATGAAAATCATTTCCTAGCACCACATGAATTATACAGGAACACTGCACGAACACTACGTGAACCTCACAAGAACTTGACATGAATTCTACACGAATTTAGATACCTTCATAAATAAAGTATAAGAGAGTAACTACACATTTAATATTATAGGTATTTAAGATTAACAGAAAATAATTAAACAAGAAAATGGGCTTGATTCGTGATTTTTCTCTAACACGCACACTCACAGAATGCACAAAAATGGATGAATCCCATTTTCAATCACAAATTGTGCATTTAATGCACAATATGGTTTCATGTGGCAACATTGTTTCACACACAAAATGGGAACAATTCCCATGTCACACTTGGTTCACATAAACTCACTCTAATAACAACACACGGGATAATTCTCATTTCAGCACTATTCAAGAAAACTAAACAACAAATGTGATGGATTCCCATTTTTGGGAGGAATCCACCCCTTATCATAAATAGTCACCATGCGTGACTTTATTACATGGTGTGTGATCCTCCCACTTTTTATTTTCATTGTAGCGTGAGTTTTTGTTTCTTGTATCCATATTCCATTATTTTATATAAGTGAATAAGCAAACATTTGATTTTAAAATACACTTTAAATGAGAGCACTCAATCTATTTTAAAAATTAAAACCAACATTAAACACATAAACCAAACAAACCAAACAACAAAACTATTAACAACAAAAATATTTCTATCTGCCCAAAATTGGGCAGACCCAACAATTATATATAGTTCCATGAATGAATAAATTACTAATTTAAAGATATATATAATTAAAATATATAGTTTAGATAATGGAAATTTTTTTTTTTATTCATTTTAAAAATCTAATTGAAACTATATATATATATATATATAATGTAAAATAAATATTATTTGTCAATTTTATTATATAAATTAAATGATCATTTCATTTATTATAAACTAAGTTGGAAACATTTATTATTATTTTTATAAGATAATAAGATGGTAGTGTTTATTAATACAAATTAAATGCAAAATTTTATTTTTTTACAAAATGCAATTATAAATAATAATATTATAGTAAAAAAACATTAATTTATCAAATCTATTATATACAATTAAATGATCATTTTATTTATTATGAAATAAGTTGGGAACATATCTTTATTTTTTATAAGATAAATTAAATTGTTAAGTTTATTAATAAAAATTAAAAGCAAATTTTTATTTTTTTTACAAAATAAAATTATAAATAATACACACACACACACACACACACACAATGTAAAACACACGTTCATTCATCCATTTCATTATATAAAAATTAAATGAACATTTTCTTTATTTTAAAAGAAATTAAAAATATTTATTTATTATTTTCATAATTGAAAAAAGATGGTTATGTTTATTAATAATAATTAGTTACAATGTCTTATTTATTAAACAAAATAAAATTAGAATTAATATAATATATATATATATATATATATATATATATATAATTTAATTATTGTTTAATATAATAATAATTATTATTATATAACCATCTTTTCAATATGAAAATAATAAATATTTATAAAATAAAGAAAATGTTCATAATTTATATAATGAAATGGATGAATGAACGTGTGTTTTACATTGTGGTGTGTGTGTGGTGTGTGTTATATTTATAATTTTTATTTGTAAAAAAAATAAAAATTTGCTTTAATTTTTATTAATAAACTTAACAATTAATTTATCTTATAAAAATAATAAAGATATGTTCCCAACTTATTTCATAATAAATAAAATGATCATTTAATTGTATATAATAGATTTGATAATTAATGTTTTTTTACTATAAATATATATTATTTTATAATTTGATTTTTGTAAAAAAAATAAAATTTGCATTTAATTTGTTAATAAACACTACCATCTTATTTATCTTATAAAAATAATAAATAAATGTTTCCAACTATTTTATAATAAATGAAATGATCATTTAATTTATATAATGAAAAATTGACAAAATAATATTTAACATTATATATATATATATATATAGTTTCAATTAGATTTTTAAAATGAATTAAAAAAAAAAATTTCCATTATCTAAACTATATTTTAATTATATATATCTTTAAATTAGTAATTTATTCATTTCATGGAACTATATATAATTGTTGGGTCTGCCCAATTTTGGGCAGATAGAAATATTTTTTGTTGTTATATAGTTTTGTTGTTTGGTTTGTTTGGTTTATGTGTTTAATGTTGTTTTAATTTTTAAAATAGATTGAGTGCTCTCATTTAAAGTGTATTTTAAAATCAAATGTTTGCTATTCACTTATATAAAATAATGGAATAATGGATACAAGAAACAAAAACTCACGCTACAATGAAAATAAAAAAGTGGGAGGGATCACACACCATGTAATAAAGTCACGCATGGTGACTATTTATGATAATGGGTGGTTCCTCCCAAAAATGGGAATCCATCACATTTTTGTTTAGTTTTCTTGAATAGTGCCTGAAATGAGAATTATCCCGTGTTGTTATTAGAGTGAGTTATGTGAACCAAGTGTGACATGGGAATTGTTCCCATTTTTGTGTGAAACAATGTTGCACATGAAACCATATTGTGCATTAAATAGCACAATTTGTGATTGAAAATGGGATTCATCCCATTTTTGTGCATTCTGTGAGTGTGCGTGTTAGAGAAAAATCACGAATCAAGCCCATTTTTCTTGTTTAATTAATTTTCTGTTAAATCTTAAAATACCTATAATATTTAAATGTGTAGTACTCTTATACTTTATTTATGAAGGTATCTAAATTCGTGTAGAATTCATGTCAAGTTCTTGTGAGTTCACGTAGTGTTCGTGCAGTGTTCCTGTATAATTCATGTGGTGCTCGAGAAATGATTTTTCATGTAGTTGTATGTTGTACTCGTGTTGTGTTCGTGCTATGTTCATGCTAAGATTGTGATGTATTCGTTTTGTGCTCGTTCTATGACAATGATTCTCATTATTCTTCAAAAACTCTGGATTCAAAATTGAAATATAATTCTAAATATGTTTTCAATTACATTGCATTTCGTTGAATTTGTGTTATTTGGATATTAGTATAATTTTAATTATGTAAATATTATATTAGTTTTAGAGTTAAAAAATATTTATTATTGATATTAAAAATGTTGGTGATTTACTAATTTTAAAATTCAAACAGAATCATATAAGTATAAATATATATTCAGACAGTTTGAAATATACATATTTATACAAGTTTGGTAGAAAATGCTAAATTAAATGTTTCCTGTTATGCATTTTGGGTAAATCTTTTAAATGAAATTTAAAGATTTTAAAAGATTCAAAAATGACAAAATAACCTAATTATAGATCAAAAATTTACTTCGAGTATTTGGTTTTTGAGATTATATCTCAGTCAGAACGAACAGGAGTTATTGGAAATAGGTTTTTTTGGCTTCTTTGGTATTTTTATTTTTCAAAAACTAAATTATATTTTTCAAGATAAATAAACAAAATAATTTTATTAGTATGATTATATTGAAACCTTTCAACATATTAACCCGTAAAATAAAATAGTTGATCTTTTATGACGATGGATTTGCTTGGATTTATTATCAGTGATCAAATTGGAAGGTACGGATGAAATCAAGTAGAAGAAATTATATTTCAACGATTGGTGGAAATTACAAGCATTGAATTAGAACTGCACATGCTTGAATATGTTTGTGTAAATAATGCAATTTTTGTTGGAAAATGATCCACACTCACTATTTGAAGGTCACATGGTGAAAGTAGGATATTCAGTATGATCATAAAAAGTTGTGCTACTATGATTCTTCTTTCGAAGAAATCAATGATGATCAATCTAAATTTTTTAGGTGATTGTTTGGGGATAAGTAGTAATGAAGAAATTTTGGTGGCATGACTTTTGCTTCAATTGCTCATGGGGATCAGACTAATCAAGGGGGAGCATATGAGTTAGTAGTAAAAGATAATATTTTTACTTCAACTAATCCCGAGGATTAGATTAATCAAGGAAAAACTTATAAGTTGGAAGTAAATGAAAGTACTTTCACTTTAACTACACCCGAGGATCATACTAACCAAGGGAATGATAATGAGCTGAAAGAATAAGCTAACACATTTAATATGGTCACTTTGTCGATTTGTTTGATCTAATGAATTCTTATGGCTTGAATGGAAAAGTGGGCTCATAATTCAATTTCTAGAATTTTTTTCTTCTACGAGGAATAAAAATGGTTTTATAGTAATTTCAATAACTTTGTTCACTAAACTCAAGCCAATAATATGTATTGGACAGACTAAATAGGGTAGAGAGAGATTGTTGGGTCTACCTAGTTTTTGGTAGATTAAAATATTTTTTATTGTTGTGTAATTTTTTATGGTTAGTTTGGTTTTTGTGTATTTGGTATTGTTTTAATTTTTAAAAGAAATTAGATATTTCAAAAAAATTACAACGGTCTTTTTCTCGCTTATATAAATTGATGAAATGATGGATATGAGAGCTGAAAACTCATGATGAAAGGAGAGATATGAGGGGAGGCTCTCGTACCATGCGATAAGGTCGCGCGGTGACTACCTACGAAAATGGGTGGATTCTTCTCAAAAATGGAAATCCTCCAATTTTGGCTTAGTTTTATTGAATGGTGCATGAAACGAGAATTATCCCGTGTGTTGTGAATTGAGTCTGCAGACGTGAACCAAGCATGACGATGGGAATTGTTCCCATTTTGTGTGAAACGATGTTGCGCGCTAAAACCATTTTGCACGCGAAATGGTGAGTTTGCATATGAAAATGGGATTCATCCCATTTTATGCACCCCATGAGCGCGCGGGAGACAAAAATTAGGAACCAAGCCCATTTTTCTTGTTTAACTATTTTTTTTCGTAATATCTGGGCGTCTTAATATTTAGAGGTGGAGTTACTCGTGTATGGAAAAGATTGCTTATGAGGGCTGCTAGATTTATGGAAAAGTTCTTCTGAAGTTCGTGTTCATGCGTTATTCGTGTGATGTTAAAGAAAAAGATTAATCAGATGGTTGTATGCTATACTTGTGCTGTTTTGCGTTTCGTATGGTACTGTTTGCGTTATTCGTATGCTATACTTGTGATGTTCGTATGGTACTGTGGCGCTCAACATCCTTCAAGAACTCTGAATTTAGAATTTAAACACAATTCTCCAGGCGTTTTCAACCACATTTTTATTCGTCAATTTGTGTTACGTGGGCATCAGGACATTTTTATTTGTTCGATGTGGTATCGTCAAGAAATCTCAGATGCTTAAACCGTTTATAAAGATAATTATTAGATTTTTTAACGGGTGCATAAAAAGAGTTCCCCATCTCAACCATTATCCGCCCACCCAAAACCTAATTTGAAAGAGCGGCATGATGCACATTTTGGTTTGATTTCAACTTATAAAGCTAGGAAGCTAGATTCGATTAATAAAATCATGATGTTTGTATTTTAAAACTTTATATTAATTGCATATCATATTAATTGCTTAAGTTTACATGCGCATGGTCTCTATTAGCAGCTTAACTTTACTTCTTCCCACCCTAGGAGTGTTCTGCTAGACAATACCTAGTGGGTCACCAAGTGAGCTTTCTCACCCAGGCAACACCATTTAGCAGGGACCAACACCGCCGTTGCCCGTGGGCCGTGGCAAACATCCATCACCACGTATTGGAGCCCCATATGGGATAAATTTGCCGCGCAAAGTCGCCAAAGCAGGGCGGGCGCCGCCCGCGCGGGTCGGAACAAAATGCCCCAACACGCAGCGTGGCGGCGCGGCAACCCCACCAAGGCGCCCCAGCAAGCATCTTAACTCCCCATAAGAATAGCCAGCCCCTAGGGCGAGCAACGAAGTGCGCACAAATGTCACAAAAGCATCAATAGAGTTGACCAACTGGCCACTTAAAATGTTTGACGCCGCGCCGCAGGCTTTTACCCTGCGCCCACTCCGCGACGGTTTCTCCTTCGTAAAGATATACCTTCATTCATGAGCGCATATTTTCCAAGTTGCATCCTTCATCATTTTGCACCAGCTTGGGTTGCATCTTAGCCACGGGTTCGCTCATTTTTAATTTTTTATATAACATGCTTATTAATCTTCTCGTCTCAAGTTTTATTTAAAACTTCACCCACATCTAATATTATTCCAATCCTGGCAGGATTAGATGATTTTGTGATCCATTCAATGGCTCTTTCGTATTGTTAAGTAACTTGACCTCCGCAACTAACCTCCTTGTAAAGGTGCCAATGTTGACATCGACAAACATATTGTAGGTGTTCAACATATTCAATTATTTTAGATAGCTTGGTGCAATCTTTAAAATATATATTTTAAAATGTATGAGAAGGTCATGAGAAAGTTTTTCAAACCCACTGTTAATTCTTTATTCTTTGGACAAAAAATGAAAACCATTACTAATTTCCAGATAAATGGTGATCACATGTCGATAGAAATTTTCATTTCATTTCTAATTAATTACTTTCTCACATCTTCCCATTAACTATTACCACGCCTTTAGATATCTATGACCACTTATTTGTGGTTTCTCAAAGATCACCAAGTTCTTATGACGAGTACTTCCCATGTGTTTGTGCTTCATTGCTAGCTTATGATATCATTTTGTCCATTATTTTGTCTCACCATCCACCATACTTTGTTTTTTATCTCAAATTCAGAAATAGATAAATTGCCAACAATATATGAGATAGTTATTTAGCATTAAAACTTTCATTTCATCATTTTTTTCAATGTTTTTGTAGGTATTCTTTGGTACATTATTTTATTTCTCCATATCGAGAAGATATTCTTTCTATGTTTTATGATATTTTTAAATTTCTACATCAAATGGTGGAAAAGTATCTTCGAGATTTTCTATTTTTCATTATTCATTCCAATTACTATCTTCCTTCACTCTTGATATTAAACATTTTTCTTCATGGATTTATCAGTGAACATGCTTGATTTTTCTTTGTGTACTTGGTCTTCTCCTGCTATTAAATATGTTATGTTGATGGATATACATTCTTATCAATCTCATTCATTGTACTTTAATTATATATTATAAAAATATTTATCTTCAAGAGAAATCATTTTTGGTGAACATATTGTCTTAGTTTTGCTAACATTGCCCTGTGTCTTTGTTGTTATTAATTAGAAATTCCCATCAACATCATATTTTATGTTGATTCTAATATTGTTGCAGTATTATTTTTCATTTCAAGTGATGAACATTCCAAGTTCTTCAAATTAAATAATTTCATATTTTTTGATATAGATGGAGAAATTGTATGAATTATAACTACTTGTGAAAATCATCCAGGAAAGTATTAAATATATATTTGGCGAAGCCTTTATGTGGCGAACTCTAACTCTCAAAAAAAAAACTGTTAATATATGATATACCAATTAATTATATCACAAATGTTTCACATTCCTATATGAACATATGGACCTTCCAATTCTTCATTGTAGATGTTTTTTCATGTGTCCAATTGTGTATTAGAACATGGTGCATAATTTAACAATGGGTATTCCCAATACTTTTTTTTTCTTTTTCCTAACAAAATATTCCTCATGTAAAGCCAAGCTTCAATATTTTGCATCTTTGTTTTCTTGCACAAGAATTTATTAAACTTGATTAGCATATTGTAGGTTTGGAGACTTTCTCATTAGCAAAATCTAATTCAATAATCTAATAAACTTAGTTACATATGAACTCACTCAAGATAAAAAAATGTATGATTGGTTGAGTGTATTATGAACAAATACATAAGCAACCAAATGGTTACCAATATTTGTGTGTGCATGAGTGTGTGTGCATCCAAATTTGTGTTTCTTAGTTTATAATTTTTATTACAAGTCATAGGTATAATTATAACTCAACATATGTATATATGTACTCATATACCAACTTTAAGGACCTTTATAGATGTAAATACTTTTAAAATATAAATTTACATATACAAAAATATATAATTTCATATATTCAAAACACATACAAATGTGCTCACACACACACACACCTATCAACAATGCATATATTTTTAAACACATATACATATAATATTTTTTAGATATACCCAAAGATATGCATGCAACTTAACTAAGCTTGTAAATATAGCTATAATAACATTTATTTTTATTCTTAATGAATGTAATACATTTAATACATATTTTTATAAACAATTAATTCACTTTTGTTCAATTTCAAGAAGTATAAAAGTACATATGCATATACATTCTTAATTCACTACACACACACACACACACACTTAATTCACGTAACATGTGTTTATTTTACTTAATTCTTACAACAAATACATACAAATTACTAATGATACACTTTATTTTTTTTTTAACTAGAATGTGCGTACATGTATATCTATTCCTCTTATAGCATCATTAAGTGTTTATCTTAATATAATACACATTTCACCCAATTTAATTTTTCATTATTAACTTATTGTATAATTGTTTTCTTTGAATGAATATGTTGTAATCATCCACTATTTTTTGTACTCACACACACACCCACTTACATGTAAGTTTATATTTGTAGTTTGACTTGGTTTAATTTTATATTAATTAAATTACTTAAGAAAGAAGAAAGAAAAGGTGGTGCTAAGAAAACTATAAAGTGCGGTGCTTAAGAAACTATTAAAGTGGTGCTCGACTTTTTTACTTCTTCTGCTTCAATTAGAAGGGAGAAAATATTGATGTAAACTTTGACAACGAGTAGAAGCAAAATGAAGCAGAATAAAGGAAATAAGGAATAGTAAAGAGTAATCAGCTTCCATTATTCCAAATGAGATATTATTCAATTAAAATTAAATTTAGGTAGGACAAGGTCTATTTGAATCTTGACCATAAAAATACCCGAGGGAAAGGGCTGGTTGTCTTAACCCAAACATGATTTTCAAATAAGTTTATTTAGTTGTGTTTGACAAAATTTTCTTAATTTTTGATCAAGATACATTTTTTTAAAAAATTTTAATAAGTTTGGATGGTCAAAACTTTATTCTTCTAGTTATTTTTAAAAGTTATATTGCTCTTTTTGAATAATTAATTTTAATTAAATTTTTGCTAAGATAAAAAATTGAATATTTTAGTATTTTTGCATTATTATTTTATCTTTCGCTTAAACAATAATTGGTAATATAAGATATAGACTTTTATTAATAGCTTACTTTTCCCATAAGATGTTTGGAAATCTTTTAAATTTTTTTTCTATTTATTATTTTTCTTGCAAGTTTTCAGGGGTTATACCTACATTCCATGCTAATAATGTTATGATATCTGATATTTATATCATTTACTAAAATTTTATGTTCTTGTTTTTCTACATATTTTCTTAATATTGATATGTGATATATGTCATTACTTTTTGAAAACTTGGTGGTGAGGGAAGTGAGTAAGATACGTGATCCACTCTTGCAAAATTTTTGATTCGGCTATAAAATTATATAACAATTTTTTATTTTCTCTAACAGTGATATTTTTTCAAAATATTTATTAGTCATGGATAACTAAAACTGTTTCATCTACTTATCCATATACCTCTTTTTGTTTATTCAAGAATAATTCTAATTTTTTTTATATCACTTCAATCATTTTCAGTCTCCTTGATAATTTTTTGTTCAATAGATTTCTATTACTATATTCATTTTAACAAGTTTTCATCCTGATCATGGAGTTAAACTAATTTCTTTTGTGTAATGCTTCACAAGTCTTTCTATATCTTACTAATATGTCCAATTTCTTCATCTAATTGATGTTGATATGTTGTATTTTAGTTAAATTACTAATAAGTGCAAATTATAATCTTTTTTTGTCAAAAAGTAGATTTTATCATAATTCAAGACAATATACACTAAAAATACTGAATCTTACAATTTCTCAAACATAAATCTTTGCTAGTTGATTTAATAAAAATAATTTACTAGTCATTATAAAATAAATATACTCAATCAGTTTGTCAACTATTTCGTGGAGAAATATTTTTTTGAACTTGACACCATCAAAACTAATATGCAATCCATCAGCATATTCTCTAACATCTATTTTCTAATATTAAAAAGTTTCAAAAGTATTCGTGGCTTTAAAGCTTTATCTTAAGCTATTTTATATATAACTTGGCTCTTATTAATTTTCACCAATATATTATTTTCTACCAATACAATGATGAACAAGCTTTTTCAAAATTTGATTCAAAATATCCACATTTTTTTAGGCACAAGATATGATTTATAAAATAAAGAATATCATTTTATATTTGTAGAACTTAGATGGTTTCACTTCGTTAATTCTTTTTATTATGAATATCCCTTGCTAGAATACAAATTCTGTTTGATTACTACGAGTATACAAAATGTATTCCAAAATAGATGTGCTTATGATATTGAATTTCACTTTCTAGAAATCAAATGCTAATTCCTTTTGAATTGAATAATTGAACTTCTCCACAATGATTTGACAATCACATTAACTTTAATAACCTAGGTGCATAGGCCATAGTCTTGTTATTTTCTATTAATACAAATCCCAACATAGCATCATTATAACTATATCTTGACTTGGATAAAAAAATTATTACATAGGCACCATTATTAACTTTATTTTCAATGTTTGAAATTTGATTCCATTTAATTGACCATTGAAATTTACATTCTACCATGTTACCTTGGTCTGTAGGGTCAAAACTCATATTATTTTGAAATGGTTAACTTTATTTGACCATTTAATTGACCATTAAAAAATATATAAATTATATCTTGTTATTTACATTCTACCATTGAATCTTCTATAATTATTTGAAAATATCTAACAACTAATTCCAAGAAACATATTATTTTGATAACACTAGAATGACACTAATAGTTAGTAATTTATTCTAGTTTTGTTGGTACAACCAAAATTCTTAATTTGAATTTATTTATCCCACGAGTGTAACTTTAGTTAGTCAAAACTCATATTTCTAGAATTTTCCATTATTTATTTAAACATGTCCATGTCCTTTAGAAGACTTATAACATTAGTAATATGGTGTTGATAATTAATTTATCAAAATATAGATAAATCTAATTTATTTATATAAATGTTGGTATAAATTAATCATACTATTAGGTGGAGCAGGCCATTCGGACAGTAGTTTATTTGAAACCAAAAAAATCAAGAATAATGCTTAGTTATTTAAGTAACAGAAGCAATAAAATTAAATGACATAAAAATTCAAAAAACCAAAATACAAAACTTTAAAAATCCAATACAGTAAAAAATTAAAGTCTAAATTACAACATTGTCAAATCGAATAAGATGTGCTAAAGATATTTCACATATATAAGAAGTTTATAAAACACATAATGCATAAAATTATGTTTTTGACTAAAATATATTTTTTAGGGTATAAATCATCAAATCTAAAATCTAAGGCAAATACATAAATCTAGGTTTTGGGGTGAATACTTTGAATCCCATCTCACATTATTCTTTAGGTGACGAGTATGTTCATTGGCTTCTTGGGTGAGAATCAGCAATATAGTTGCACTTGATTGATGTATAGAAAAAGAGATTATGCTTAGCTATTTTCAAGTTTTCAACAGGTTTCCAATCTCAAATCCACACGTGAGTCTCAAACTTTACATACACAAGAAGCAAACAAAAACATACACACACAAGACACACATTGCACTATAATTAAAATAATGGTTGTATACAATTTGGACACACAAATCACATAAAATAAATCAAACACTACATAATAAATCAAAACAACACAATATAATTGAGTACTAAAAATACAATAGTACAAACACAATACTCGACAAAAATATAGTTATAATTATATATATTATAAACTTCAAACTAGTGTGAGGAGGAGAGAAGTTAAACTAGTTGCATTCTTAAATCATTGCTTCTATGTGCACCCTACATGAGCTACCACATCAATCCCAAAGAATAGCCTTTTATTTTGTATAACATGCACACACACAAATGAAGAACAACACTCATCGAGTGTGCTTTTTGAAAAATAGAATGTGAGATTTTATCTCTTGTTCTAGGTTCACTATGTACGACTCCTACAAAAAATTAATAAAAATAAAAAATCTAACTAGATTATCCAACTTGGGTGGACACAACAAATCACCGCATCTACCATAAGCAGGGAGACTCATAATAGTATGCAATTTAAAGAAATTAAACTTTGCCGATGACAAAAATATCATAAATATATTGGTGATATTTTTATTACCGTATGTATTTTCAAGTACAATTGATTTTTTATCTAATATATCACATATCTAGTGATATTGCACATCAATATTTTTTTCCTACTTTGAAAAATTAAATTTTTAGAGAGATATATAGTAGCACTATGATTATGATACCATACAATGTATCTATCCTATCATACATTCAAGTCTGTAAGAATTCTTTATATTCATAAAGTGGCTTTGTAAGTTTAAGTAGCTATAATAAACTCATCCTAATTGTTGGATAGTGATATGTACTTATGTAACTTGGATTACCAAGATATAATACTCCTCAAAAGGTTATTAGATAACTTGATGTTATCTATGTGAATATGAATCATCGATCTTATTAAAATTAGTTTATCTGAGAAGCATGACTTTTAACCCACTCAAGCACAAACATAGTTGAGATGACCTCCATAAGTACCTCAATATATATTTCAGTACATCCTACATATATTTAACTAGGTTCAAGAGAAAAGAATTGACAATGTAGATAGCGTGCTCTATATCTAGTCTAGTGCAAAACAAAACATATATAAGACTACTGATAGATAAGGTATAGGGGACATGACTCATGTCTTTCATTTATTCTTTAATCTTTGGACTATGCTCGATGCTTAGCTTAAGATATTTGGCTGAGAAAGTTTATACTTGCCTAGCCTCTTTCATAAAAAATATCTCAAGAACATTACTAATATATCATTGCTCTTGGAAGACCTATCCTAGATGATACTCATCCTTAAAATTCTTGACTGGTAATATCTTTCATACAAAATATTTTTCTCAACTCTCCCTTAAGCCTATAAACTTTTGGTCTAACACAGCTAATGATCGATATATCATTAACAAATAATAAAAGCATTAGTTTTTCATCACTATTCATTATGCCAAATACTAAATAATACTAATTATTTTAGTGATTATGCATGATATATTTTTATACAAAAGAGTTTTAAATAAAATAATTTCACTAAATTATAATTTTGATGAATTATGATGAATAATAGTGAAATTAGTTAGTTTTTATTTGAAACATGTGACTTGATAAATTTTTTGTGGAGGGGAGCAAAAAGTCAAATAAAGTCATAACAGTCATGTATTACTACTTTGTTACATCTCATTGAGCTTATAATGTAGTTTTGACATCTATTATTAGTCGAAGCTCTATATAAATACTAATGGTAATCTTCATACACAATGATTGTATCATCTCTTTGACAATTATTTTACTATACAATATATTTTTTTTGACTGTGAAATTTTGTTAGAGTCAAGCTACACTAACTCATAATATTTTTTATATAATTGTATTATTAATTTATGTCATAGCAACCATGTACTTTACTGGTGTTAAAAGTGAACATTTTTCAAATCCATGACATTCTAGTTGTAGAACCACAAAGACTAAGGCAAATGTCATAACACTTTTCTAGTGCCATGGCTTTTATCTATATAAAGTTTTAGAGAGCATTTATTCGAGCCACAACTATTTCTGGGGATATGAATTTTGCTCTAGATAATGACCAAAGTCGTGACTCATTCTCATTGTCATGACTTTGTATTACATAAGTAATATATATAACCATGACCATTCCCAACATCGAGACAATCTAAAGTAAGAAAAAGGCCAAAATCATGACTCATTCTTAGTTCCACAACTTTGTGTTACAAAGATGAAAAGCCAATGATATGATATTTTTCAAATTTATGACTTTTTACTTAAAATTCATACTCAACCATTTGAGTATGAAAGTGCAAAACAAAAAAAAATAAAGAAAGATTTATAGGCCACTTTAGAGAGTATTTACTCGTGCCATAACCATTTATATGGCTATTATTTTTTTGCTCTTGAGAAATGACCAAAGTAATGGCTCATTCCTAGTATCATAACTTTGTGTCACATTAATAAAATATATAGCAATGACCATTCCTAGCATTGAGATAATATAAAGCAATAAAAAGCCAAAACATGACTTATTCAGTCACAACTTTATGTTACAAAGATGAAAAGCCAAAGCTATGATATTCCTCAAAGATAGAACTTTACATTTAAATTTTACACCCTACCATTTGATATAAAAATGCAAAATAACAAAATTTTATGAAAGAATTCTAGGACATAGAAAAGAATGCAAATTAAGGATTAGAGAAGCATAATTTTTTCCCAAACATAGGAAAGATTCATGAATAAAGAGGTGTTGTAAAATACAAGCATAAATCTTGGGGGGGGGGGGGGGGGGGGGGTGGTTGAATTTTGACTCCAACCTAGGGAAAAATCTGAGGCACACAAAATAAGAAGTGCAGATTTTGGGTTTGATTCCTAAATATTCTTGAGGGTCATCATTATTAACCTAAAATTCTATGAGATATATCTCAAATTATCTCATATTAATATTACCTTAATGTTAGGCTAAATTGATTTCTAGTGTTAGTGTATTTCATTTTGTGTGATGGATAATTAATTGATTTTAATATTTAGATTTTATTATAGTTTAGTTATTGTTCGATGTCATATTTATGTAGCACTAAATTTATGATTTGATTATCAATGGGTTTGTGTGAGTTGTCATGGTGGAGGTGATAGGTAAGCCATGAAGTACACTCATACATAATAATAGGAAGGAAGTGATAACCCTTTAGATCATGATGAGTGAGATAAGCTTATAGTCAAAACCTGATGTTAAGGTAAATCTAATCATGCAAGTATGATAATTATGAAGCTAAAAGGACAAATACATTTATAAGACAATCCATTATGTTTATCTTAAAAAAAACAAACCCTCTATTGATGTGGGTTTTTATATAATGTTATTCTAAGAGTTTCACATTTAGCAAGATAGCATGTATCATTATGGTAGATGGTGACAGGTAAACCATGAGACATGCATGAGTTGAGGTAACCCATAGGGTGGTGATAGTCATATGAGTTACTTCCTCTCATATGGCTCATACTGGTAAGATTTAAGAAAAAATATATATTAATTATCAAAGTATGATACTTAGTTAATGCCTTTATGAGCTATGAGATTGAAGAATAAGAATGTATATACAAAGTAACCATCGAAGAATAGTTATTGAGTTATCTAAAAGGTATGGAATTGTGAATGACCCTTTAGCAGAAATAATTTTTTATTTCAGTGATAAAGTACCAAGGGGACAACTACAAGAGGACAATCATTAGAGAGGACCCAATTGTTGATAATTACCTTGTATGCCATTAGGATACTATGATATTTTCTTAATAGGCCAACCTTTGTTTTGTAACTAAGCACAATAACATCTAAGCTATTTAGATAATGCATGATGTGTTATGGATTGTACTAATCCTAGATTCTAAGAGTCTTATCCAAAGCCTAATATTATTTTTTCAACCAGAGTAATAGTTGACTTATTATTAGTTAATTAAATTTGATATATAATCCCTATCAGATTGATATCTAGATGAAAATCTATTTTACTACTTGTATGACCCATATACTTGTGGGATTAGTTGGATGATAGACCTCTACCCAATAAGATTTTGGGACATTGCCTAATCATAAAAATTAGACAACATAACAAAGAGATAATAATTATCTAACTAATGACTAACAAATATATATTATTCACAAGATATATGATGAAAGTCTTGAGGCTCCATGATTGAATAACATTTCTTTTATCATTGTCTAGGAGCTTGTTTAAGACCATTCAAGATTATTTTTAGTTTGTAAATAAGATCATTCTTCCCTTCTATAATGAATCCATTAGGTTGATCCATTTAGAGAATCTTTTGATGGTCACCATGAACAAATATAATCTTCATATTGATTTAATCATTTTCTAACTCCAGGCTGGCAGCAATACCTAGAACTACTTGAAAAGGAGACACCTTTAACATGACATAAAATATCTCATCAAAGTTAATTTTTTTGACTAAACTCTTTTACTACTAAATGTGCCTTGTATCTTCATAGAGAATTATCATCACTAGATTTTAGTTTAATAAGCCATCTATTTTTTGGAGTTTGCTTTCCTTTAGTATTGGTACCTGATCATAAGTCTAGTTGATATGAAGAGATTCTATCTCTTCATACATAGCACGTCATTCCTCTTTATTGTCAAGAGAGATGATCTCCTAAAAGGTCTTGGGCTCATCTACATAGTTGAGTAATATGTTCTCACATAATCTAAAGGATACTTAAAGGGGCCTAGATAATCTTCTCAATTTAGATTGAGATATTTCATCATGTAAAAGTGTGTCATACTCAGCTCTAGTTGGAATATGGGTTCTCACCTCCTTAATAGGAATATCTTGGTGCTCGAAAATATCAATTGAATCTTTGTGCTTGGAATCATCAGGTTATTGCTCAATTCGTTTCGCTTATTTAGATTGATCTCTAGAAGGAACTATCATTAGACATGTACAAATATGAATCTCTATAGAATTACTCTCCTTACTACTCAGATGATTGTGTCTACAAATTAGTTCACCTTAAAAATTACATGTTTACATCAAACAAGTTCTTTGGAAATTTGGTTTCACAGTCTATACCCAAACTCTTAATGTTCATAGTCTATGATGCATGGACATACAATATCACCAAGTTTAGACCATTCATCATTTGAGATATGAATGAAGGCTTTTAGCCCAAAACTCACAAATTATCATATGACATACCTTTCATAGTTTATATTTTATTGGATATATCTCTATCTAGGGTAATGACGGGATACTTATTGATTAAATCAACAACCAAATGCATAACTTCTTTCAAAAATTCTATGGAAAGATGCGCATTAGAAAATACGTATCAAACTCTCTCTTCAATTGTCCAATTTATCCTATTAGTGATGCTATTCAATTATGGCATATTGGCTAGTTTATTTTCATGTATAATACTATGAGATACACGATAGTTATCAAATTAATCTCGGCATTCTTCCCCATTATTAGAATATATAAAGAATAGTTTTGTACTAATCTTTCTCTCAACTTTAGTATGAAATTTCTAAAAGACACACATGATATAATCTTTCACTTTTAGTGCAAATGCACACATTTTCCTAGGATGAAATTCAATGGATGTGACAAAATAAAGATCCCCATTGAGTATTCCACTCTAGACGGAGCATACATTGATATGAATAAGAATAAGGATATTTGGTCTATTCTAGGGTAGTAGAGAGTGAAAAGGTGCTATATGGTTTTTTATAGCCATCATTTCATTCATTCATCAATAAAAGATACATGATCAAGTGGAATGATATTCTTTCTAGCTAGAAGTTGAAAGTTCTACATACTCGTATGATTAAGTATCCTATGTCAAAGACTAATATTACTTTTTTGATAAACAAATTTTTCTTTATCTCTAGACTTTCTTGATTGAATAACATACAAATTACTCTTTTTCTTATCCCTCACAATGAACAATGCACCCTTGGGTACGTAGTTTTCACCGATCATAATCAAAATTACTCATATATCTAATGTCATTTAGCTTATCAATGGACATAAAGTTCACATGAATATCTAGTGCATACCAGACATCTCTTAGCATCAATTGGTATCTTGTTTGCATCTACAACTAAATGTCTCTCTTGCTAATGTTTTGTCATGTCACACTACTGCCTATCTTTATTATTTTCCATCTTTGCATCATCAAAATGACCAAATATGTAGGGTGGAATAAAATGATACTCATGAATCAATAAGTCAATCCCTCTCCTAAGATACTAAATTAGTAAAATTATCATTATTAACTAGTATAAAGCTACCTTCTGAGGTGATGTTAGCCTCTCCCTCGGGTCTATCTCCTTTCATACATCATTGTTGTGGTCTTTTCTAAGAATAATAGTTTTTTTCACATATCCCATACTGTTATAGTGGTAATACTTGACTACTTTTCTTCTTTGCAAAATACCTTTATAAGAATGAATTCTTTGTTTAGTATGTGGGTACTTCATAGTGCTCATATCACTTGTCTCAGAAACAAGAATATCATAAGAAGTTTCTTCATTCTCATTTTTCTTTGCTTCTTCGAATAATAAATTTTTTGATACATTTTTCAATGACACAACACCTCAAGGTGATAATATGCTCATGAAAATCATAAAAAATATTTTAGCTATATCCATAATTGAGCTCAACATTAGAAAAAATAGGGTCCCAACTTCCAATACTATCTTCATGAATTCAAGCTAAATTACCAATTTTTGAAATATGTTGATGCATGATGACATTAAACCACCAACATCCTTTAACTTAAGGTTAAATAGACTTCTAATGATTAATATTTTATTTCTAAATATGGACTTTTCAAACATGAACTATAGTTTCTCGTCAACTTGTATGCCTTCATTTTATCAGTAATATGTTGATAAGTATCACTACTTATTCATTATCTAATTATGGAGGCAACCCTATAGTGCAAGATTTCCTATTATTCTTCACTCAATTTTTATGTTTTTCCTACTTACTCACTTGGTCATACAATAGTTTGATTATAAGGTAGTCATGCATTAGTTTTATTTTTAAATAGAAAATTGGTCCCTATTGACTTTATAATTACATATTAGTTCTTCATGATAACAAAAATTAATATCAGCCTAAAACAACTAACATAAATAAAAATATCTCAAAACATGTCTTACATCATTGTATTAATATTGGAATAATCATATACTAATAAAATGATAACAATTAAATTGGATATCATCTTAGTATCAAATGAAGAACATCATCCTCATCAAAAGTTTAAATACTACTTTTAGAGTGATATTGAGAATCTCCATTTGATACTAGTTGTCGGGATATGCTGGTTGGACAATGGCTTATTCAAAACCACACAAATCAAAAATAATATTTGATTATTTAATCAATGGAAGTAAAAAAATTAAAATACCCAAAAATTCCAAAAAACTACAATACAAAACATAAAAAATCCAATGCAGTAAAAAATCTAGTACAAATTATAATATTGCCAAGTTAAATAATGTGTGCTAAATACTTTATAACAAGTACAAGAAGTCAGTAAAACATAACATACCCAAAATTATATCTTGGACTAAAAAATATATTTTCTAAGATATAAAAAGTTAGAAATACCAAATATAGTATAGATTTATAAACTTATGATTTTGAGATAAATACTCTAGATCTCATCCCATATTATTCATAAGTTATTAGGATAGATTCATTGGCTTCCCATCTTTGAATCAATAATGTAGTTATGTCATGATTGCTTTAAAGAATAAAAGATTAAGATAGAATCATTGATGAGGTGGATATCAATTTCTATAACTATTATGAAGTACTGAAAGATAAAGATGTAAGTATTGTGGCAAAATACTATGACATCATAGATGTAATTCATGTGCTCTAATCAAGTCTAAGATCTTATGGAACTACTTGAAGGAATAAACCTTATCAAGTGTAGGTGAATCTATAAGAAAAAAAGAAGAATAGATAGTAAGATTGAAACTTATAAAGCTAGGCTTGTTGCAAAATGGTTCACTCAGAAAGAGGGAATCAATTATGAAGAAATATTTTTTTTAGTAGCTATGGTAAAGTCTTTCCAGATTCTAATATCCATTTAAACTTATTATAACTATGAAGTTTGTCAAATGGACATGAAGACTATATTTTTGGATGAGCATATTGAGGAGAATAATCTATATGATGTAACTAGATGGTTTAATAGTGAAAGGCCAAGATCACTTTTTATGAAAACTTAGGAGATCTATATATGGTCTCTATTAAACATTTAAATCCTAGAGTACTCATTTTGATTAGACCATTAAATCTTATCGATTTGATCAATCCCCATATAGGTCTTATGTGTACACAAATTATAGTGGTAGCATTGTGATATTTTTGGTATTGTACATAGATGACATCTTGCTCATTGGGAATGACGTGAGAGTGTTATCTTCAATTAGAGTTTGGTTATCCAATCAATTCCAAATAAAAGACATGGGAAAAGCTAATCATATTCTTGGGATTAAGCTTTTATGATATTGCAAGTGAAAAATATTGGACTTATCTCTAACTTCTTATATCGATCATATCTTCACCCATTTTAACATTCAAAATTTCAAGAAAGGTTTATTCCTTTCAAGTATCGAATTACTCTATCGAATAATTAATGCCCCAAAAAAACTAATGAGATAGATAAAATTAAAGTGGTTTCTTATGCATTTGTAGTAGGAAGCTTAATGTATGCAATACTTTGTATGTACTATCAATGGATATAAATCTAACATAAGAAAAGAATATTAAACAATTATAAAACACATAACAAGTACCTAAAAAGAATTAGAGACTACATGTTGGTTTACCAGAGAAATAATATTATTCCTATAAGGTATATAGAGTCAGAACAATTTTAAAACACACACACACACACACACATAATATCAATTTAATTGTTTTTGGTTTTTATATATATAAAACAAATAAATTAATTTTTTAAGAGTCATTTATTATAATTTAAAAGACATTTATTAAAAAAATTAGTATCACTTTTGAAAGCATGAGAAGTATGTTGCGTATGATGAAAACAAAAAATTCACTAATCATCTTTTTCCTCATGGCACATTAGCTTCGTGAATATGGGAGAAAGCCTTAATAATCACATTGGAGTTCTCTTTTGTTAAGGCACTTATCCTAACTCATGGATAATGAAATTTCATCATGTTTATGTTCTTGATATGATTATTATGCAAAAATCATTATTCAAAATAGAAACCCAATAGTATCATTATGAATAATTGGGTCCAGCCTAGTTCCAGTTAGAATATAGTTCCTCACTCACTCAATAGATGATTTTAGGGGTTGAAAATATTAGGCACATCATGTGGCTAAGAAATATGATATGCATGTTGAGGCTCAATATCATTAGATGATAGCTCAATTCCTCCTCCTTGAATAGACTAAACTCCGGGAGGAACTTGCGCCAAATCTATGTGTGCCTCATGGTGCTCCTATCATATTTCTCAGAAACACGAATACCATGAGAAACTTTTCCTTTCTCATTTCTCCTTGCTTCTTGGGATAATAATTTTTCCGAGATGACATGCATTTACATACTACCTCTAGGTGGTGACTTGCTCGGGGAAACCACACAATTATCTTAGTTGTCTGGAAGTGTGCTCCACATTAGACAAGCTAATAACTCATCTCCCAAGACCATTTTCATGGATGAAAGTTAATTCACCAACTAATAAAAGATGTTGATGCACATCGACCTTAGACTATCATCCTTGAACTTTAGGTTAACTAAACATCTAATGATTATTTTTTTATTTATAAATGTGTTCTTTTTAAACATAGACTCTAATCTGTCCCAAAAATTATCTACTTTTATTTCATCGGCAACATATTAATAAGTATCCCTACCTATCTATTATTGAATTATGAAGGTAATCCTTGAGTGTAGATCTTTCCATTCTTCTTTACTCATTTTTTCAGGTTTATCCTTCATCATTATTAGGTTGTACAACTAATTGACAACAAGTTAGTCATGCATTATATTTTTTTCAAATTGAATTATTAGTCCCAGTTAATTTTTTTATCACAAAAAGATCCTCAATGATAATAAAACACAATATGGATCACAAACAAACATGAACAAAGGGGTTCCAAAATATGATCAAAATCAATGTATTGATATATTAATTACAATATATCAATATGATTATAACATATAGACTAGATATCATTTCAATATCAACGAAGAATATCCCTCTCTAGAGAAGTTTAGATACTACTTTTTGGTTGTGATTGGAACCTCCCTCTGTTACTAGTTATTTGAGGTAGAATGCTTGAAGAATAGTTTATTTGGAATCATAGAATATCAAGAATAATGATTGGTTAATCAAATAATGAAAGCAATACATTCAACAACCTATCAATACCATAATTCTAAAAATCAAACATAGCGAAATACAAAGTTCAAATTATAGAAGTTTCAAATTGAATAATATGTATGAAAAAATTCTTCATATATACAGGAAGTCAGTAAAACACACAATATCCATAATTATTTCTTGGGCTAAAATATATTTTTTAGGATATAAAATCCTAGAAATTTAAAATATGGGACAAATACATAAACCCTGGATTTTGTGGTGACTGCTCCAAATCTCTTTCCATGTTATCTTTAGGGAAAATCATTGGTTCATCATATTTATGCATCAGAATCAAAGACATTATTGGATCTTAATCGATTGACCAAAGTAGAGATTATGTCTATTACTTTTTGAATCTTCAAATATTATTCATGTTGCTCATGACACTCGATCTTGCGCGTGGACAACAATAATAGCAGACCCACACTATAAAAATATATTATACAAATTGGATAATTAAAATAATAATTATATAATATGCACACACAAAATACATAAATTATAAACTAATAAAATACACACTAAACAATTTAAGTATACAAACTAATTTTGTACAATATATATAAATTTTATAAATCAATAATTAAATAGTGAGTAATAACCGTAAATGATTGGCTCAAAATATATAACTTTTTTGAACTAATACCTAACCAAGAGAGAATAAAATAATAGAGCCACAAAGTGACATACCAAATTATCTACACTAAAACTATAGCAAGAAGAAGGAAAGGAAATGACTTACCTGGAAGGCAGATGAAAAGTGAAAAATGCAAGGACTTGATGTAACTCTAGAATAAAGAAAACATCGATGCACATAGAAAAAATCAACAATGCTCAAAGAAAAACAACACTCATAAATGAAAAACATACACCATGTTTCTCTCCCATTAATTTAATACATTTGATGGGGGCACTCCCTTATTTGAGAGGGCACTACCTGTGAAAATGAGAACATTCTTATTTTTCACAAATTTTTAAATTTTGTTTTTTAAAAATCATAACGTGAATTTTTATCTCATGTTCTTAGTCTATGTAGACTATATTAAAAAAAACAAAAACAAAAAAAATAGAACGGTCTACCCAACTCACGCTTACCCAAGGCCCAACATATTTAACATATATTGTTTACCTACACATGTATATATATGTTTAAATATATGTATGTACAATGAATATTGTTTCAAATATATTTTTTAACTGAATATGAATACTGCCGTTATATAGTTAGATGGGAAAAAAAACATAAATATTTTTTGTTTTGGACCCCCTTTATATCATTTTCACTTTTTAAAATGCTGAACTTATCTACCTTTTTTTTCAAAAAAAAACAATGGGCTTGATCCCAACTTTTTCTCACATTTTTTTTATGATTTTCAATAAAAATTAGTTTCATTTTTTGTATTATATAAATAAATAAATAAATAAAAAAAAATAAAGAAATATATATATATATATATATATATATATATATATATATATATATATATATATATATATATATATATTAATTCTAATTTTATTTTGTTTAATAAATAAGACATTGTAACTAATTATTATTAATAAACATAACCATCTTTTTTCAATTATGAAAATAATAAATAAATATTTTTAATTTCTTTTAAAATAAAGAAAATGTTCATTTAATTTTTATATAATGAAATGGATGAATGAACGTGTGTTTTACATTGTGTGTGTGTGTGTGTGTGTGTGTATTATTTATAATTTTATTTTGTAAAAAAAATAAAAATTTGCTTTTAATTTTTATTAATAAACTTAACAATTTAATTTATCTTATAAAAATAATAAAGATATGTTCCCAACTTATTTCATAATAAATAAAATGATCATTTAATTGTATATAATAGATTTGATAAATTAATGTTTTTTTACTATAAATATATATTATTTATAATTTGATTTTGTAAAAAAATAAAATTTTGCATTTAATTTGTATTAATAAACACTACCATCTTATTTATCTTATAAAAATAATAAATAAATGTTTCCAACTTATTTTATAATAAATGAAATGATCATTTAATTTTATATAATAAAATTGACAAAATAATATTTATTTTACACTATATATATATATATATATATAGTTTCAATTAGATTTTTAAAATGAATAAAAAAAAAAAATTTCCATTATCTAAACTATATATTTTAATTATATATATCTTTAAATTAGTAATTTATTCATTTCATGGAACTATATATAATTGTTGGGTCTGCCCAATTTTGGGCAGATAGAAATATTTTTTGTTGTTATATAGTTTTGTTGTTTGGTTTGTTTGGTTTATGTGTTTAATGTTGTTTTAATTTTTAAAATAGATTGAGTGCTCTCATTTAAAGTGTATTTTAAAATCAAATGTTTGCTTATTCACTTATATAAAATAATGGAATAATGGATACAAGAAACAAAAACTCACGCTACAATGAAAATAAAAAAGTGGGAGGGATCACACACCATGTAATAAAGTCACGCATGGTGACTATTTATGATAATGGGTGGATTCCTCCCAAAAATGGGAATCCATCACATTTTTGTTTAGTTTTCTTGAATAGTGCCTGAAATGAGAATTATCCCGTGTGTTGTTATTAGAGTGAGTTTATGTGAACCAAGTGTGACATGGGAATTGTTCCCATTTTTGTGTGAAACAATGTTGCACATGAAACCATATTGTGCATTAAATAGCACAATTTGTGATTGAAAATGGGATTCATCCCATTTTTGTGCATTCTGTGAGTGTGCGTGTTAGAGAAAAATCACGAATCAAGCCCATTTTTCTTGTTTAATTAATTTTCTGTTAAATCTTAAAATACCTATAATATTTAAATGTGTAGTTACTCTCTTATACTTTATTTATGAAGGTATCTAAATTCGTGTAGAATTCATGTCAAGTTCTTGTGAGGTTCACGTAGTGTTCGTGCAGTGTTCCTGTATAATTCATGTGGTGCTCGAGAAATGATTTTTCATGTAGTTGTATGTTGTACTCGTGTTGTGTTCGTGCTATGTTCATGCTAAGATTGTGATGTATTCGTTTTGTGCTCGTTCTATGACAATGATTCTCATTATTCTTCAAAAACTCTGGATTCAAAATTGAAATATAATTCTAAATATGTTTTCAATTACATTGCATTTCGTTGAATTTGTGTTATTTGGATATTAGTATAATTTTAATTATGTAAATATTATATTAGTTTTAGAGTTAAAAAAATATTTATTATGATTATATAAAAATGTTGGTGATTTACTAATTTTAAAATTCAAACAGAATCATATAAGTATAAATATATATATTTCAGACAGTTTGAAATATACATATTTATACAAGTTTGGTAGAAAATGCTAAATTAAATGTGTTTCCTGTTATGCATTTTGGGTAAATCTTTTAAATGAAATTTAAAAGATTTTAAAAGATTCAAAAATGACAAAATAACCTAATTATAGATCAAAAATTTACTTCGAGACTATTTGGTTTTTGAGATTATATCTCAGTCAGAACGAACAGGAGTTATTGGAAATAGGTTATTTTTGGCTTCTTTGGTATTTTTATTTTTCAAAAACTAAATTATATTTTTCAAGATAAATAAACAAAATAATTTTATTAGTATGATTATATTGAAACCTTTCAACAATATTAACCCGTAAAATAAAAATAGTTGATCTTTTTATGACGATGGATTTGCTTGGATTTATTATCAGTGATCAAAATTGGAAGGTACGGATGAAATCAAGTAGAAGAAATTATATTTCAACGATTGGTGGAAATTACAAGCATTGAATTAGAACTGCACATGCTTGAATATGTTTGTGTAAATAATGCAATTTTTGTTGGAAAATGATCCACACTCACTATTTGAAGGTCACATGGTGAAAGTAGGATATTCAGTATGATCATAAAAAGTTGTGCTACTATGATTCTTCTTTCGAAGAAATCAATGATGATCAATCTAAATTTTTTAGGTGATTGTTTGGGGATAAGTAGTAATGAAGAAATTTTGGTGGCATGACTTTTGCTTCAATTGCTCATGGGGATCAGACTAATCAAGGGGGAGCATATGAGTTAGTAGTAAAAGATAATATTTTTACTTCAACTAATCCCGAGGATTAGATTAATCAAGGAAAAACTTATAAGTTGGAAGTAAATGAAAGTACTTTCACTTTAACTACACCCGAGGATCATACTAACCAAGGGAATGATAATGAGCTGAAAGAATAAGCTAACACATTTAATATGGTCACTCTTGTCGATTTGTTTGATCTAATGAATTCTTATGGCTTGAATGGAAAAGTGGGCTCATAATTCAATAATTTCTAGAATTTTTTTTCTTCTACGAGGAATAAAAAATGGTTTTATAGTAATTTTCAATAACTTTGTTCACTAAACTCAAGCCAATAATATGTATTGGACAGACTAAATAGGGTAGAGAGAGATTGTTGGGTCTACCTAGTTTTTGGTAGATTAAAATATTTTTTATTGTTGTGTAATTTTTTATGGTTAGTTTGGTTTTTGTGTATTTGGTATTGTTTTAATTTTTAAAAGAAATTAGATATTTCAAAAAAATTACAACGGTCTTTTTCTCGCTTATATAAATTGATGAAATGATGGATATGAGAGCTGAAAACTCATGATGAAAGGAAGATATGAGGGGAGGCTCTCGTACCATGCGATAAGGTCTCGCGCGGTGACTACCTACGAAAATGGGTGGATTCTTCTCAAAAAATGGAAATCCATCCAATTTTGGCTTAGTTTTATTGAATGGTGCATGAAACGAGAATTATCCCGTGTGTTGTGAATTGAGTCTGCAGACGTGAACCAAGCATGACGATGGGAATTGTTCCCATTTTGTGTGAAACGATGTTGCGCGCTAAAACCATTTTGCACGCGAAATGGTGAGTTTGCATATGAAAATGGGATTCATCCCATTTTATGCACCCCATGAGCGCGCGCGGGAGACAAAAATTAGGAACCAAGCCCATTTTTCTTGTTTAACTATTTTTTTTCGTAATATCTGGGCGTCTTAATATTTAGAGGTGGAGTTACTCGTGTATGGAAAAGATTGCTTATGAGGGCTGCTAGATTTATGGAAAAGTTCTTCTGAAGTTCGTGTTCATGCGTTATTCGTGTGATGTTAAAGAAAAAGATTAATCATATGGTTGTATGCTATACTTGTGCTGTGTTTGCGTTTTCGTATGGTACTGTTTGCGTTATTCGTATGCTATACTTGTGATGTTCGTATGGTACTGTGGCGCTCAACATCCTTCAAGAACTCTGAATTTAGAATTTAAACACAATTCTCCAGGCGTTTTCAACCACATTTTTATTTCGTTCAATTTGTGTTACGTGGGCATCAGGACATTTTTATTTTGTTCGATGTGTGTATCGTCAAGAAATCTCAGATGCTTAAACCGTTTATAAAGATAATTTATTAGATTTTTTAACGGGTGCATAAAAAGAGTTCCCCATCTCAACCATTATCCGCCCACCCACCTAAAACCTAATTTGTAAAGAGCGGCATGATGCACATTTTGGTTTGATTTCAACTTATAAAGCTAGGAAGCTAGATTCGATTAATAAAATCATGATGTTTGTATTTTAAAACTTTTATATTAATTGCATATCATATTAATTGCTTAAGTTTACATGCGCATGGTCTCTATTAGCATGCTTAACTTTACTTCTTCCCACCCTAGGAGTGTTCTGCTAGACAATACCTAGTGGGTCACCAAGTGAGCTTTCTCACCCAGGCAACACCATTTAGCAGGGACCAACACCGCCGTTGCCCGTGGGCCGTGGCAAACATCCATCACCACGTATTGGAGCCCCCCATATGGGATAAATTTGCCGCGCAAAGTCGCCAAAGCAGGGCGGGCGCCGCCCGCGCGGGTCGGAACAAAATGCCCCAACACGCAGCGTGGCGGCGCGGCAACCCCACCAAGGCGCCCCAGCAAGCATCTTAACTCCCCATAAGAATAGCCAGCCCCTAGGGCGAGCAACGAAGTGCGCACAAATGTCACAAAAGCATCAATAGAGTTGACCAACTGGCCCACTTAAAATGTTGACGCCGCGCCGCAGGCTTTTACCCTGCGCCCACTCCGCGACGGTTTCTCCTTCGTAAAGATATACCTTCATTCATGAGCGCATATTTTCCAAGTTGCATCCTTCATCATTTTTGCACCAGCTTGGGTTGCATCTTAGCCACGGGTTCGCTCATTTTTTAATTTTTTTATATAACATGCTTATTTAATCTTCTTCGTCTCAAGTTTTATTTAAAACTTCACCCACATCTAATATTATTCCAATCCTGGCAGGATTAGATGATTTTGTGATCCATTCAATGGCTCTTTCGTATTGTTAAGTAACTTGACCTCCGCAACTAACCTCCTTGTAAAGGTGCCAATGTTTGACATCGACAAACATATTGTAGGTGTTCAACATATTCAATTATTTTAGATAGCTTGGTGCAATCTTTAAAATATATATTTTAAAATGTATGATAAGGTCATGAGAAAGTTTTTCAAACCCACTGTTAATTCTTTATTCTTTGGACAAAAAATGAAAACCATTACTAATTTCCAGATAAAATGGTGATCACATGTCGATAGAAATTTTCATTTCATTTCTAATTAATTACTTTCTCACATCTTCCCATTAACTATTACCACGCCCTTTAGATATCTATGACCACTTATTTGTGGTTTCTCAAAGATCACCAAGTTCTTATGACGAGTACTTCCCATGTGTTTTGTGCTTCATTGCTAGCTTATGATATCATTTTGTCCATTATTTTGTCTCACCATCCACCATACTTTGTTTTTTATCTCAAATTCAGAAATAGATAAATTGCCAACAATATATGAGATAGTTATTTAGCATTAAAACTTTCATATTTCATCATTTTTTTCAATGTTTTTGTAGGTATTCTTTGGTACATTATTTTTATTTCTCCATATCGAGAAGATATTCTTTCTATGTTTTATTGATATTTTATAAATTTCTACATCAAATGGTGGAAAAGTATTCTTCGAGATTTTCTAATTTTTTCATTATTTCATTCCAATTACTATCTTCCTTCACTCTTGATATTAAACATTTTTCTTCATGGCTATTATCAGTGAACATGCTTGATTTTTCTTTGTGTACTTGGTCTTCTCCTTGCTATTAAATATATGTTATGTTGATGGAATATCAACATTCTTATCAATCTCATTCATTGTACTTTAATTATATATTATAAAAATATTTATCTTCAAGAGAATATCATTTTTGGTGAACATCTTGTCTTAGTTTTTGCTAACATTGCCCTTGTGTCTTTGTTATCTATTAATTAGAAATTCCCATCAACATCATATTTTTATGTTGATTCTAATATTGTTTGCATAGTTATTATTTTTCATTTCAAGTGATGAACATTCCAAGTTCTTCAAATTAAATAATTTCATATTTTTTTGATTAATAGATGGAGAAATTGTATGAATTATAACTATCTTGTGAAAATCAATCAAGAAAATTGTATTAAATATATATTTGGCGAAGCCTTTATGTGGCGAACTCTAACTCCTCAAAAAAAAAATGTTTAATATATGATATACCAATTAATATATATCACAAATGTTTCACATTCCTATATGAACATATGGACCTTCCAATTCTTCATTGTAGATGTTTTTTCATGTGTCCAATTTGTGTATTAGAACATGGTGCATAATTTAACAATGGGTATTCCCAATACTTTTTTTATTCTTTTTCCTAACAAAATATTCCTCATGTAAAGCCAAGCTTCAATATTTTGCATCTTTAAGAAACACAATTCAAACAAATTCACTTTTTGTTTTCTTGCACAAGAATTTATTAAACTTGATTAGCATATTGTAGGTTTGGAGACTTTCTCATTAGCAAAATCTAATTCAATAATCTAATAAACTTAGTTACATATGAACTCACTCAAGATAAAAAAATGTATGATTGGTTGAGTGTATTATGAACAAATACATAAGCAACCAAATGGTTACCAATATTTGTGTGTGCATGAGTGTGTGTGCATCCAAATTTATGTGTTTCTTAGTTTATAATTTTTATTACAAGTCATAGGTATAATTATAACTCAACATATGTATATATGTACTCATATACCAACTTTAAGGACCTTTATAGATGTAAATACTTTTAAAATATAAATTTACATATACAAAAATATATAATTTCATATATTCAAACACATACAAATGTGCTCACACACACACACACCTATCAAATGCATATATTTTTAAACACATATACATATATATTTTTTTAGATATACCCAAAGATATGCATGCAACTTAACTAAGCTTTGTAAATATAGCTATAATAACATTTATTTTTATTTCTTAATGAATGTAATACATTTAATACATATTTTTTATAAAGCATTAATTCACTTTTGTTCAATTTCAAGAAGTTATAAAAGTACATATGCATATACATTCTTAATTCACTACACACACACACACACACACACTTAATTCACGTAATACATGTGTTTATTTTACTTAATTCTTACAAAAAATACATACAAAATTACTAATGATATACACTTTTATTTTTTTTTTAACTAGAATGTGGTTACATGTATATCTATTCCTCTTATAGATCATTAAGTGTTTATCTTAATATAATACACATTTCACCCCAATTTAATTTTTCATTATTAACTTATGTTATAATTGTTTTCTTTGAATGAATATGTTGTAATCATACACATTTTTTGTACTCACACACACACCCACTTACATGTAAGTTTTATATTTGTATTTGACTTGGTTTTAATTTATATTAATTAAATTACTTTGAAGAAAGAAGAAAGAAAAGTGGTGCTTAAGAAAACTATTAAAAGTGGTGCTTAAGAAAACTATTAAAAGTGGTGCTCTACTTTTTACTTCTTCGCTGCAATTAGAAGGGAGAAAATATTGATGAAACTTTGCAACTGACTAGAAGAAAATGAAGAGAATAAAGGAAATAAGGAATAATAAAGAGTAATCAGCTTCCAGTATTGCAGAATGAGATATTATTTTCAATTAAAATTAAATTTAGGTAGGACAAGGTCTATTTGAAGACTTGACCATAAAGAATACACGAGGGAAAGGGTGGTTGTGTTAAGCCAAAACATGATTTTCAAATAAGTTTATTTTAGTTGTGTTTGACAAAATTTTCTTAATTTTTTGATCAAGATTACATTTTTTTAAAAAATTTTAATAAGTTTGGATGCTCAAAACTTTCATTCTTCTAGTTATTTTTTAATAGTTATATTGCTCTTTTGAATAATTAATTTTAATTAAATTTTTGCTATGATAAAAAATTTAATATTTTAGTATTTTTGCATTATAATTTTATCTTTCGCTTAAACAATAATTGATAATATAAGATATAGACTATTATTAATAGCTAACTTTTCCCATGAGATGTTTGGAAATCTTTTAAATTTTTTATCTATTTCTTATTTTTCTTGCAAGTTTTCAGGGGTTATACCTACATTCCATGCTAATAATGTTATGATATCTGATATTTATATCATTTACTAAAATTTTATGTTCTTGTTTTTCTACATATTTTCTTAATATTGATATGTGATATATGTCATTACTTTTTGAAAAACTTGGTGGTGAGGGAAGTGAGTAAGATACGTGATCCACTCTTGCAAAATTTTTGATTCGACTGTAAAATTATAGAACAATTTTTTATTTTCTCTAACAATGATATTTTTTCAAAATATTTATTAGTCATGGATAACTAAAACTGTTTCATCTACTTATCCATATACCGCTTTTTGTTTATTCAAGAATAATTCTAATTTTTTTTAAATCACTTCAATCATTTTCAGTATCCTTGATAATTTTTTGTTCAAATGGATTTCTCTTACTATATTCATTTTAACAAGTTTTCATCCTGATCATGGAGTTAAACTAATTTCTTTCGTGTAATGCTTCACAAGTCTTTCTATATCTTACTAATATGTCCAATTTCTTCATCTAATTGATGTTGGTATGTTGTATTTTAGTTAATTACTAATAAGTGCAAATTATAATCTTTTTTTGTCAAAAAGTAGATTTTATCATAATTCAAGACAATATACACTAAAAATACTGAATCTTACAATTTCTCAAACATAAATCTTTGCTAGTTGATTTAATAAAAATAATTTACTAGTCATTATAAAATAAATATACTCGATCAGTTTGTCAACTATTTCCTGGAGAAATATTTTTTTGAACTTGACACCATCAAAACTAATATGCAATCCATCAGCATATTCTCTAACATCTATTTTCTAATATTAAAAAGTTTCAAAAGTATTCGTGGGCTTTAAAGCTTTATCTTAAGCTATTTTATATATAACTTGGCTCTTCTTATTTTTCAACCAATATATTATTTTCTACCAATACAATGATGAACAAGCTTTTTCAAAATTTGATTCAAAATATCCACATTTTTTTAGGCACAAAGATATGATTTATAAAATAAAGAATATCATTTTTATATTTGTAGAACTTAGATGGTTTCACTTCGTTAATTCTTTTTATTATGAATAATCCCTTGCTAGAATACAAATTCTGTTTGATTACTACGAGTATACAAAATGTATTCCAAAATAGATGTGCTTATGATATTGAATTTCACTTTCTAGAAATCAAATGCTAATTCCTTTTGAATTGAATAATTGAACTTCTCCACAATGATTTGACAATCACATTAACTTTAATAACCTAGGTGCATAGGCCATAGTCTTGTTATTTTCTATTAATACAAATCCCAACATAGCATCATTATAAACTATATCTTGACTTGGATAAAAAAATTATTAACATAGGCACCATTATTAACTTTATTTTCAATGTTTGAAAATTTGATTCCATTTAATTGACCATTGAAATTTACATTCTACCATGTTACCTTGGTCTGTAGGGTCAAAACTCATATTATTTTGAAATGGTTAACTTTATTTGACCATTTAATTGACCATTAAAAAATATATAAATTATATCTTGTTATTTACATTCTACCATTGAATCTTCTATAAATTATTTGAAAATATCTAACAACTAATTCCAAGAAACATATTATTTTGATAACACTAGAATGACACTAATAGTTAGTAATTTATTCTAGTTTTGTTGGTACAACCAAAATTCTTAATTTGAATTTATTTATCCCACGAGTGTAACTTTAGTTAGTCAAAACTCATATTTCTAGAATTTTCCATTATTTATTTAAACATGTCCATGTCCTTTAGAAGACTTATAACATTAGTAATATGGTGTTGATAATTAATTTATCAAAATATAGATAAATCTAATTTATTTTATATAAATGTTGGTATAAATTAATCATACTATTAGGTGGAGCAGGCCATTCGGACAGTAGTTTATTTGAAACCAAAAAAATCAAGAATAATGCTTAGTTATTTAAGTAACAGAAGCAATAAAATTAAATGACATAAAAATTCAAAAAACCAAAATACAAAACTTTAAAAATCCAATACAGTAAAAAATTAAAGTCTAAATTACAACATTGTCAAATCGAATAAGATGTGCTAAAGATATTTTCACATATATAAGAAGTTTATAAAACTCATAATGCATAAAATTATGTTTTTGACTAAAATATATTTTTTAGGGTATAAAATCATCAAAATCTAAAATCTAAGGCAAATACATAAATCTAGGTTTTTGGGGTGAATACTTTGAATCCCATCTCACATTATTCTTTAGGTGACGAGTATGTTCATTGGCTTCTTGGGTGAGAATCAGCAATATAGTTGCACTTGATTGATGTATAGAAAAAGAGATTATGCTTAGCTATTTTCAAGTTTTCAACAGGTTTCCAATCTCAAATCCACACGTGAGTCTCAAACTTTACATACACAAGAAGCAAACAAAAACATACACACACAAGACACACATTGCACTATAATTAAAATAATGGTTGTATACAATTTGGACACACAAATCACATAAAATAAATCAAACACTACATAATAAATCAAAACAACACAATATAATTGAGTACTAAAAATACAATAGTACAAACACAATACTCGACAAAAATATAGTTATAATTATATATATTATAAACTTCAAACTAGTGTGAGGAGGAGAGAAGTTAAAACTAGTTGCATTCTTAAATCATTGCTTCTATGTGCACCCTACATGAGCTACCACATCAATCCCAAAGAATAGCCTTTTATTTTGTATAACATGCACACACACAAATGAAGAACAACACTCATCGAGTGTGCTTTTTGAAAAATAGAATGTGAGATTTTATCTCTTGTTCTAGGTTCACTATGTACGACTCCTACAAAAAATTAATAAAAATAAAAAATCTAACTAGATTATCCAACTTGGGTGGACACAACAAATCACCGCATCTACCATAAGCAGGGAGACTCATAATAGTATGCAATTTAAAGAAATTAAACTTTGCCGATGACAAAAATATCATAAATATATTGGTGATATTTTTATTACCGTATGTATTTTCAAGTACAATTGATTTTTTATCTAATATATCACATATCTAGTGATATTGCACATCAATATTTTTTTTCCTACTTTGAAAAATTAAATTTTTAGAGAGATATATAATAGCACTATGATTATGATACCATACAATGTATCTATCCTATCATACATTCAAGTCTGTAAGAATTCTTTATATTCATAAAGTGGCTTTGTAAGTTTAAGTAGCTATAATAAACTCATCCTAATTGTTGGATAGTGATATGTACTTATGTAACTTGGATTACCAAGATATAATACTCCTCAAAAGGTTATTAGATAACTTGATGTTATCTATGTGAATATGAATCATCGATCTTATTAAAATTAGTTTATCTGAGAAGCATGACTTTTAACCCACTCAAGCACAAACATAGTTGAGATGACCTCCATAAGTACCTCAATATATATTTCAGTACATCCTACATATATTTAACTAGGTTCAAGAGAAAAGAATTGACAATGTAGATAGCGTGCTCTATATCTAGTCTAGTGCAAAACAAAACATATATAAGACTACTGATAGATAAGGTATAGGGGACATGACTCATGTCTTTCATTTATTATTTAATCTTTGGCCTATGCTCGATGCTCAGCTTAAAATATTTGGCTGAGAAAGTTTATACTTGCCTAGCCTCTTTCATAAAAAATATCTCAAGAACATTACTAATATATTATTGCTCTTGGAAGATCTATCCTAGATGAAAATCATCCTTAAAATTCTTGACTGGTAATATCTTTCATACAAAATATTTTTCTCAACTCTCCCTTAAGCCTATAAACTTTTGGTCTAACACAGCTAATGATCGATATATCATTAACAAATAATAAAAGCATTAGTTTTTCATCACTATTCATTATGCCAAATACTAAATAATACTAATTATTTTAGTGATTATGCATGATATATTTTTATACAAAAGAGTTTTAAATAAAATAATTTCACTAAATTATAATTTTGATGAATTATGATGAATAATAGTGAAATTAGGTAGTTTTTATTTGAAACATGAGACTAGATAAATTTTTTGTGGAGGGGAGCAAAAAGTCGAATAAAGTCATAACAGTCATGTATTACTACTTTGTTACATCTCATTGAGCTTATAATGTAGTTTTGACATCTATTATTAGTCGAAGCTCTATATAAATACTAATGGTAATCTTCATACACAATGATTGTATCATCTCTTTGACAATTATTTTACTATACAATATATTTTTTTTGACTGTGAAATTTTGTTAGAGTCAAGTTACACTAACTCATAATATTTTTTATATAATTGTATTATTAATTTATGTCATAGCAACCATGTACTTTACTGGTGTTAAAAGTGAACATTTTTCAAATCCATGACATTCTAGTTGTAGAACCACAAAGACTAAGGCAAATGTCATAACACTTTTCTAGTGCCATGACTTTTATCTATATAAAGTTTTAGAGAGCATTTATTCGAGCCACAACTATTTCTGGGGATATGAATTTTTGCTCTAGATAATGACCAAAGTCGTGACTCATTCTCATTGTCATGACTTTGTATTACATAAGTAATATATATAACCATGACCATTCCCAACATCGAGACAATCTAAAGTAAGAAAAAGGCCAAAATCATGACTCATTCTTAGTTCCACAACTTTGTGTTACAAAGATGAAAAGCCAATGATATGATATTTTTCAAATTTATGACTTTTTACTTAAAATTCATACTCAACCATTTGAGTATGAAAGTGCAAAACAAAAAAAAAATTAAAGAAAGATTTATAGGCCACTTTTAGAGAGTATTTACTCGTGCCATAACCATTTATATGGCTATTATTTTTTGCTCTTGAGAAATGACCAAAGTAATGGCTCATTCCTAGTATCATAACTTTGTGTCACATTAATAAAATATATAGCAATGACCATTCCTAGCATTGAGATAATATAAAGCAATAAAAAAGCCAAAACATGACTTATTCAGTCACAACTTTATGTTACAAAGATGAAAAGCCAAAGCTATGATATTCCTCAAAGATAGAACTTTACATTTAAATTTTACACCCTACCATTTGATATAAAAATGCAAAATAACAAAATTTTATGAAAGAATTCTAGGACATAGAAAAGAATGCAAATTAAGGATTAGAGAAGCATAATTTTTTCCCAAACATAGGAAAGATTCATGAATAAAGAGGTGTTGTAAAATACAAGCATAAATCTTGGGGGGGGGGGGGTGGTTGAATTTTGACTCCAACCTAGGGAAAAATCTGAGGCACACAAAATAAGAAGTGCAGATTTTGGGTTTGATTCCTAAATATTCTTGAGGGTCATCATTATTAACCTAAAATTCTATGAGATATATCTCAAATTATCTCATATTAATATTACCTTAATGTTAGGCTAAATTGATTTCTAGTGTTAGTGTATTTCATTTTGTGTGATGGATAATTAATTGATTTTAATATTTAGATTTTATTATAGTTTAGTTATTGTTCGATGTCATATTTATGTAGCACTAAATTTATGATTTGATTATCAATGGGTTTGTGTGAGTTGTCATGGTGGAGGTGATAGGTAAGCCATGAAGTACACTCATACATAATAATAGGAAGGAAGTGATAACCCTTTAGATCATGATGAGTGAGATAAGCTTATAGTCAAAACCTGATGTTAAGCTAAATCTAATCATGCAAGTATGATAATTATGAAGCTAAAAGGACAAATACATTTATAAGACAATCCATTATGTTTATCTTAAAAAAACAAACCCTCTATTGATGTGGGTTTTTTATATAATGTTATTCTAAGAGTTTCACATTTAGCAAGATAGCATGTATCATTATGGTAGATGGTGACAGGTAAACCATGAGACATGCATGAGTTGAGGTAACCCATAGGGTGGTGATAGTCATATGAGTTACTTCCTCTCATATGGCTCATACTGGTAAGATTTAAGAAAAAATATATATTAATTATCAAAGTATGATACTTAGTTAATGCCTTTATGAGCTATGAGATTGAAGAATAAGAATGTATATACAAAGTAACCATCGAAGAATAGTTATTGAGTTATCTAAAAGGTATGGAATTGTGAATGACCCTTTAGCAGAAATAATTTTTTATTTCAGTGATAAAGTACCAAGGGGACAACTACAAGAGGACAATCATTAGAGAGGACCCAATTGTTGATAATTACATTGTATGCCATTAGGATACTATGATATTTTCTTAATAGGCCAACCTTTGTTTTGTAACTAAGCACAATAACATCTAAGCTATTTAGATAATGCATGATGTGTTATGGATTGTACTAATCCTAGATTCTAAGAGTCTTATCCAAAGCCTAATATTATTTTTTCAACCAGAGTAATAGTTGACTTATTATTAGTTAATTAAATTTGATATATAATCCCTATGAGATTGATATCTAGATGAAAATCTATTTTACTACTTGTATGACCCATATACTTGTGGGATTAGTTGGATGATAGACCTCTACCCAATAAGATTTTGGGACATTGCCTAATCATAAAAATTAGACAACATAACAAAGAGATAATAATTATCTAACTAATGACTAACAAATATATATTATTCACAAGATATATGATGAAAGTCTTGAGGCTCCATGATTGAATAACATTTCTTTTATCATTGTCTAGGAGCTTGTTTAAGACCATTCAAGATTATTTTTAGTTTGTAAATAAGATCATTCTTCCCTTCTATAATGAATCCATTAGGTTGATCCATTTAGAGAATCTTTTGATGGTCACCATGAACAAATATAATCTTCATATTGATTTAATCATTTTCTAACTCCAGGCTGGCAGCAATACCTAGAACTACTTGAAAAGGAGACACCTTTAACATGACATAAAATATCTCATCAAAGTTAATTTTTTTGACTAAACTCTTTTACTACTAAATGTGCCTTGTATCTTCATAGAGAATTATCATCACTAGATTTTAGTTTAATAAGCCATCTATTTTTTGGAGTTTGCTTCCCTTTAGTATTGGTACCTGATCATAAGTCTAGTTGATATGAAGAGATTCTATCTCTTCATACATAGCACGTCATTCCTCTTTATTGTCAAGAGAGATGATCTCCTAAAAGGTCTTGGGCTCATCTACATAGTTGAGTAATATGTTCTCACATAATCTAAAGGATACTTAAAGGGGCCTAGATAATCTTCTCAATTTAGATTGAGATATTTCATCATGTAAAAGTGTGTCATACTCAGCTCTAGTTGGAATATGGGTTCTCACCTCCTTAATAGGAATATCTTGGTGCTCGAAAATATCAATTGAATCTTTGTGCTTGGAATCATCAGGTTATTGCTCAATTCGTTTCGCTTATTTAGATTGATCTCTAGAAGGAACTATCATTAGACATGTACAAATATGAATCTCTATAGAATTACTCTCCTTACTACTCAGATGATTGTGTCTACAAATTAGTTCACCTTAAAAATTACATGTTTACATCAAACAAGTTCTTTGGAAATTTGGTTTCACAGTCTATACCCAAACTCTTAATGTTCATAGTCTATGATGCATGGACATACAATATCACCAAGTTTAGACCATTCATCATTTGAGATATGAATGAAGGCTTTTAGCCCAAAACTCACAAATTATCATATGACATACCTTTCATAGTTTATATTTTATTGGATATATCTCTATCTAGGGTAATGACGGGATACTTATTGATTAAATCAACAACCAAATGCATAACTTCTTTCAAAAATTCTATGGAAAGATGCGCATTAGAAAATACGTATCAAACTCTCTCTTCAATTGTCCAATTTATCCTATTAGTGATGCTATTCAATTATGGCATATTGGCTAGTTTATTTTCATGTATAATACTATGAGATACACGATAGTTATCAAATTAATCTCGGCATTCTTCCCCATTATTAGAATATATAAAGAATAGTTTTGTACTAATCTTTCTCTCAACTTTAGTATGAAATTTCTAAAAGACACACATGATATAATCTTTCACTTTTAGTGCAAATGCACACATTTTCCTAGGATGAAATTCAATGGATGTGACAAAATAAAGATCCCCATTGAGTATTCCACTCTAGACGGAGCATACATTGATATGAATAAGAATAAGGATATTTGGTCTATTCTAGGGTAGTAGAGAGTGAAAAGGTGCTATATGGTTTTTTATAGCCATCATTTCATTCATTCATCAATAAAAGATACATGATCAAGTGGAATGATATTCTTTCTAGCTAGAAGTTGAAAGTTCTACATACTCGTATGATTAAGTATCCTATGTCAAAGACTAATATTACTTTTTTGATAAACAAATTTTTCTTTATCTCTAGACTTTCTTGATTGAATAACATACAAATTACTCTTTTTCTTATCCCTCACAATGAACAATGCACCCTTGGGTACGTAGTTTTCACCGATCATAATCAAAATTACTCATATATCTAATGTCATTTAGCTTATCAATGGACATAAAGTTCACATGAATATCTAGTGCATACCAGACATCTCTTAGCATCAATTGGTATCTTGTTTGCATCTACAACTAAATGTCTCTCTTGCTAATGTTTTGTCATGTCACACTACTGCCTATCTTTATTATTTTCCATCTTTGCATCATCAAAATGACCAAATATGTAGGGTGGAATAAAATGATACTCATGAATCAATAAGTCAATCCCTCTCCTAAGATACTAAATTAGTAAAATTATCATTATTAACTAGTATAAAGCTACCTTCTGAGGTGATGTTAGCCTCTCCCTCGGGTCTATCTCCTTTCATACATCATTGTTGTGGTCTTTTCTAAGAATAATAGTTTTTTTCACATATCCCATACTGTTATAGTGGTAATACTTGACTACTTTTCTTCTTTGCAAAATACCTTTATAAGAATGAATTCTTTGTTTAGTATGTGGGTACTTCATAGTGCTCATATCACTTGTCTCAGAAACAAGAATATCATAAGAAGTTTCTTCATTCTCATTTTTCTTTGCTTCTTCGAATAATAAATTTTTTGATACATTTTTCAATGACACAACACCTCAAGGTGATAATATGCTCATGAAAATCATAAAAAATATTTTAGCTATATCCATAATTGAGCTCAACATTAGAAAAAATAGGGTCCCAACTTCCAATACTATCTTCATGAATTCAAGCTAAATTACCAATTTTTGAAATATGTTGATGCATGATGACATTAAACCACCAACATCCTTTAACTTAAGGTTAAATAGACTTCTAATGATTAATATTTTATTTCTAAATATGGACTTTTCAAACATGAACTATAGTTTCTCGTCAACTTGTATGCCTTCATTTTATCAGTAATATGTTGATAAGTATCACTACTTATTCATTATCTAATTATGGAGGCAACCCTATAGTGCAAGATTTCCTATTATTCTTCACTCAATTTTTATGTTTTTCCTACTTACTCACTTGGTCATACAATAGTTTGATTATAAGGTAGTCATGCATTAGTTTTATTTTTAAATAGAAAATTGGTCCCTATTGACTTTATAATTACATATTAGTTCTTCATGATAACAAAAATTAATATCAGCCTAAAACAACTAACATAAATAAAAATATCTCAAAACATGTCTTACATCATTGTATTAATATTGGAATAATCATATACTAATAAAATGATAACAATTAAATTGGATATCATCTTAGTATCAAATGAAGAACATCATCCTCATCAAAAGTTTAAATACTACTTTTAGAGTGATATTGAGAATCTCCATTTGATACTAGTTGTCGGGATATGCTGGTTGGACAATGGCTTATTCAAAACCACACAAATCAAAAATAATATTTGATTATTTAATCAATGGAAGTAAAAAAATTAAAATACCCAAAAATTCCAAAAAACTACAATACAAAACATAAAAAATCCAATGCAGTAAAAAATCTAGTACAAATTATAATATTGCCAAGTTAAATAATGTGTGCTAAATACTTTATAACAAGTACAAGAAGTCAGTAAAACATAACATACCCAAAATTATATCTTGGACTAAAAAATATATTTTCTAAGATATAAAAAGTTAGAAATACCAAATATAGTATAGATTTATAAACTTATGATTTTGAGATAAATACTCTAGATCGCATCCCATATTATTCATAAGTTATTAGGATAGATTCATTGGCTTCCCATCTTTGAATCAATAATGTAGTTATGTCATGATTGCTTTAAAGAATAAAAGATTAAGATAGAATCATTGATGAGGTGGATATCAATTTCTATAACTATTATGAAGTACTGAAAGATAAAGATGTAAGTATTGTGGCAAAATACTATGACATCATAGATGTAATTCATGTGCTCTAATCAAGTCTAAGATCTTATGGAACTACTTGAAGGAATAAACCTTATCAAGTGTAGGTGAATCTATAAGAAAAAAAGAAGAATAGATAGTAAGATTGAAACTTATAAAGCTAGGCTTGTTGCAAAATGGTTCACTCAGAAAGAGGGAATCAATTATGAAGAAATATTTTTTTTAGTAGCTATGGTAAAGTCTTTCCAGATTCTAATATCCATTTAAACTTATTATAACTATGAAGTTTGTCAAATGGACATGAAGACTATATTTTTGGATGAGCATATTGAGGAGAATAATCTATATGATGTAACTAGATGGTTTAATAGTGAAAGGCCAAGATCACTTTTTATGAAAACTTAGGAGATCTATATATGGTCTCTATTAAACATTTAAATCCTAGAGTACTCATTTTGATTAGACCATTAAATCTTATCGATTTGATCAATCCCCATATAGGTCTTATGTGTACACAAATTATAGTGGTAGCATTGTGATATTTTTGGTATTGTACATAGATGACATCTTGCTCATTGGGAATGACGTGAGAGTGTTATCTTCAATTAGAGTTTGGTTATCCAATCAATTCCAAATAAAAGACATGGGAAAAGCTAATCATATTCTTGGGATTAAGCTTTTATGATATTGCAAGTGAAAAATATTGGACTTATCTCAAACTTCTTATATCGATCATATCTTCACCCATTTTAACATTCAAAATTTCAAGAAAGGTTTATTCCTTTCAAGTATCGAATTACTCTATCGAATAATTAATGCCCCAAAAAAACTAATGAGATAGATAAAATTAAAGTGGTTTCTTATGCATTTGTAGTAGGAAGCTTAATGTATGCAATACTTTGTATGTACTATCAATGGATATAATCTAACATAAGAAAAGAATATTAAACAATTATAAAACACATAACAAGTACCTAAAAAGAATTAGAGACTACATGTTGGTTTACCAGAGAAATAATATTATTCCTATAAGGTATATAGAGTCAGAACAATTTTAAAACACACACACACACACACATAATATCAATTTAATTGTTTTTGGTTTTTATATATATAAAACAAATAAATTAATTTTTTAAGAGTCATTTATTATAATTTAAAAGACATTTATTAAAAAAATTAGTATCACTTTTGAAAGCATGAGAAGTATGTTGCGTATGATGAAAACAAAAAATTCACTAATCATCTTTTTCCTCATGGCACATTAGCTTCGTGAATATGGGAGAAAGCCTTAATAATCACATTGGAGTTCTCTTTTGTTAAGGCACTTATCCTAACTCATGGATAATGAAATTTCATCATGTTTATGTTCTTGATATGATTATTATGCAAAAATCATTATTCAAAATAGAAACCCAATAGTATCATTATGAATAATTGGGTCCAGCCTAGTTCCAGTTAGAATATAGTTCCTCACTCACTCAATAGATGATTTTAGGGGTTGAAAATATTAGGCACATCATGTGGCTAAGAAATATGATATGCATGTTGAGGCTCAATATCATTAGATGATAGCTCAATTCCTCCTCCTTGAATAGACTAAACTCCGGGAGGAACTTGCGCCAAATCTATGTGTGCCTCATGGTGCTCCTATCATATTTCTCAGAAACACGAATACCATGAGAAACTTTTCCTTTCTCATTTCTCCTTGCTTCTTGGGATAATAATTTTTCCGAGATGACATGCATTTACATACTACCTCTAGGTGGTGACTTGCTCGGGGAAACCACACAATTATCTTAGTTGTCTGGAAGTGTGCTCCACATTAGACAAGCTAATAACTCATCTCCCAAGACCATTTTCATGGATGAAAGTTAATTCACCAACTAATAAAAGATGTTGATGCACATCGACCTTAGACTATCATCCTTGAACTTTAGGTTAACTAAACATCTAATGATTATTTTTTTATTTATAAATGTGTTCTTTTTAAACATAGACTCTAATCTGTCCCAAAAATTATCTACTTTTATTTCATCGGCAACATATTAATAAGTATCCCTACCTATCTATTATTGAATTATGAAGGTAATCCTTGAGTGTAGATCTTTCCATTCTTCTTTACTCATTTTTTCAGGTTTATCCTTCATCATTATTAGGTTGTACAACTAATTGACAACAAGTTAGTCATGCATTATATTTTTTTCAAATTGAATTATTAGTCCCAGTTAATTTTTTTATCACAAAAAGATCCTCAATGATAATAAAACACAATATGGATCACAAACAAACATGAACAAAGGGGTTCCAAAATATGATCAAAATCAATGTATTGATATATTAATTACAATATATCAATATGATTATAACATATAGACTAGATATCATTTCAATATCAACGAAGAATATCCCTCTCTAGAGAAGTTTAGATACTACTTTTTGGTTGTGATTGGAACCTCCCTCTGTTACTAGTTATTTGAGGTAGAATGCTTGAAGAATAGTTTATTTGGAATCATAGAATATCAAGAATAATGATTGGTTAATCAAATAATGAAAGCAATACATTCAACAACCTATCAATACCATAATTCTAAAAATCAAACATAGCGAAATACAAAGTTCAAATTATAGAAGTTTCAAATTGAATAATATGTATGAAAAAATTCTTCATATATACAGGAAGTCAGTAAAACACACAATATCCATAATTATTTCTTGGGCTAAAATATATTTTTTAGGATATAAAATCCTAGAAATTTAAAATATGGGACAAATACATAAACCCTGGATTTTGTGGTGACTGCTCCAAATCTCTTTCCATGTTATCTTTAGGGAAAATCATTGGTTCATCATATTTATGCATCAGAATCAAAGACATTATTGGATCTTAATAGATTGACCAAAGTAGAGATTATGTCTATTACTTTTTGAATCTTCAAATATTATTCATGTTGCTCATGACACTCGATCTTGCGCGTGGACAACAATAATAGCAGACCCACACTATAAAAATATATTATACAAATTGGATAATTAAAATAATAATTATATAATATGCACACACAAAATACATAAATTATAAACTAATAAAACATACACTAAACAATTTAAGTATACAAACTAATTTTGTACAATATATATAAATTTTATAAATCAATAATTAAATAGTGAGTAATAACCGTAAATGATTGGCTCAAAATATATAACTTTTTTGAACTAACACCTAACCAAGAGAGAATAAAATAATCGAGCCACAAAGTGACATACCAAATTATCTACACTAAAACTATAGCAAGAAGAAGGAAAGGAAATGACTTACCTGGGAAGGCAGATGAAAAAGTGAAAAATGCAAGGACTTGATGTAACTCTAGAATAAAGAAAACATCGATGCACATAGAAAAAATCAACAATGCTCAAAGAAAAACAACACTCATAAATGAAAAACATACACCATGTTTCTCTCCCATTAATTTAATACATTTGATGGGGGCACTCCCTTATTTGAGAGGGCACTACCTGTGAAAATGAGAACATTTTATTTTTCACAAATTTTTAAATTTTGTTTTTTAAAAATCATAACGTGAATTTTTATCTCATGTTCTTAATCTATGTAGACTATATTAAAAAAAACAAAAACAAAAAAAATAGAACGGTCTACCCAACTCACGCTTACCCAAGGCCCAACATATTTAACATATATTGTTTACCTACACATGTATATATATGTTTAAATATATGTATGTACAATGAATATTGTTTCAAATATATTTTTTACCTGAATATGAATACTGCCGTTATATAGTTAGATGGGAAGAAAAACATAAATATTTTTTGTTTTGGACCCCCTTTATATCATTTTAACCTTTTAAAATGCTGAACTTATCTACCTTTTTTTTGAAAAAAAAAAACAATGGGCTTGATCCCAACTTTTTCTCACATTTTTTTTTATGATTTTCAATAAAAATTAGTTTCATTTTTTGTATTATATAAATAAATAAATAAATAAAAATAAATAAAGAAATATATATATATATATATATATATATATATATATATTAATTCTAATTTTATTTTGTTTAATAAATAAGACATTGTAACTAATTATTATTAATAAACATAACCATCTTTTTTCAATTATGAAAATAATAAATAAATATTTTTAATTTCTTTTAAAATAAAGAAAATGTTCATTTAATTTTTATATAATGAAATGGATGAATGAACGTGTGTTTTACATTGTGTGTGTGTGTGTGTGTGTGTGTATTATTTATAATTTTATTTTGTAAAAAAAATAAAAATTTGCTTTTAATTTTTATTAATAAACTTAACAATTTAATTTATCTTATAAAAATAATAAAGATATGTTCCCAACTTATTTCATAATAAATAAAATGATCATTTAATTGTATATAATAGATTTGATAAATTAATGTTTTTTTACTATAAATATATATTATTTATAATTTCATTTTGTAAAAAAATAAAATTTTGCATTTAATTTGTATTAATAAACACTACCATCTTATTTATCTTATAAAAATAATAAATAAATGTTTCCAACTTATTTTATAATAAATGAAATGATCATTTAATTTTATATAATAAAATTGACAAAATAATATTTATTTTACATTATATATATATATATATATATAGTTTCAATTAGATTTTTAAAATGAATTAAAAAAAAAAATTTCCATTATCTAAACTATATATTTTAATTATATATATCTTTAAATTAGTAATTTATTCATTTCATGGAACTATATATAATTGTTGGGTCTGCCCAATTTTGGGCAGATAGAAATATTTTTTGTTGTTATATAGTTTTGTTGTTTGGTTTGTTTGGTTTATGTGTTTAATGTTGTTTTAATTTTTAAAATAGATTGAGTGCTCTCATTTAAAGTGTATTTTAAAATCAAATGTTTGCTTATTCACTTATATAAAATAATGGAATAATGGATACAAGAAACAAAAACTCACGCTACAATGAAAATAAAAAAGTGGGAGGGATCACACACCATGTAATAAAGTCACGCATGGTGACTATTTATGATAATGGGTGGATTCCTCCCAAAAATGGGAATCCATCACATTTTTGTTTAGTTTTCTTGAATAGTGCCTGAAATGAGAATTATCCCGTGTGTTGTTATTAGAGTGAGTTTATGTGAACCAAGTGTGACATGGGAATTGTTCCCATTTTTGTGTGAAACAATGTTGCACATGAAACCATATTGTGCATTAAATAGCACAATTTGTGATTGAAAATGGGATTCATCCCATTTTTGTGCATTCTGTGAGTGTGCGTGTTAGAGAAAAATCACGAATCAAGCCCATTTTTCTTGTTTAATTAATTTTCTGTTAAATCTTAAAATACCTATAATATTTAAATGTGTAGTTACTCTCTTATACTTTATTTATGAAGGTATCTAAATTCGTGTAGAATTCATGTCAAGTTCTTGTGAGGTTCACGTAGTGTTCGTGCAGTGTTCCTGTATAATTCATGTGGTGCTCGAGAAATGATTTTTCATGTAGTTGTATGTTGTACTCGTGTTGTGTTCGTGCTATGTTCATGCTAAGATTGTGATGTATTCGTTTTGTGCTCGTTCTTTGACAATGATTCTCATTATTCTTCAAAAACTCTGGATTCAAAATTGAAATATAATTCTAAATATGTTTTCAATTACATTGCATTTCGTTTAATTTGTGTTATTTGGATATTAGTATAATTTTAATTATGTAAATATTATATTAGTTTTAGAGTTAAAAAAATATTTATTATGATTATATAAAAATGTTGGTGATTTGCTAATTTTAAAATTCAAACAGAATCATATAAGTATAAATATATATATTTCAGACAGTTTGAAATATACATATTTATACAAGTTTGGTAGAAAATGCTAAATTAAATGTGTTTCCTGTTATGCATTTTGGGTAAATCTTTTAAATGAAATTTAAAGATTTTAAAAGATTCAAAAATGACAAAATAACCTAATTATAGATCAAAAATTTACTTCGAGACTATATTTGGTTTTTGAGATTATATCTCAGTCAGAACGAACAGGAGTTATTGGAAATAGGTTATTTTTGGCTTCTTTGGTATTTTTATTTTTCAAAAACTAAATTATATTTTTCAAGATAAATAAACAAAATAATTTTATTAGTATGATTATATTGAAACCTTTCAACAATATTAACCCGTAAAATAAAAATAGTTGATCTTTTTATGACGATGGATTTGCTTGGATTTATTATCAGTGATCAAAATTGGAAGGTACGGATGAAATCAAGTAGAAGAAATTATATTTCAAAGATTGGTGGAAATTACAAGCATTGAATTAGAACTGCACATGCTTGAATATGTTTGTGTAAATAATGCAGTTTTTGTTGGAAAATGATCCACACTCACTATTTGAAGGTCACATGGTGAAAGTAGGATATTCAGTATGATCTAAAAAGTTGTGCTACTATGATTCTTCTTTCGAAGAAATCAATGATGATCAATCTAAATTTTTTAGGTGATTGTTTGGGGATAAGTAGTAATGAAGAAATTTTGGTGGCATGACTTTTGCTTCAATTGCTCATGGGGATCAGACTAATCAAGGGGGAGCATATGAGTTAGTAGTAAAAGATAATATTTTTACTTCAACTAATCCCGAGGATTAGATTAATCAAGGAAAAACTTATAAGTTGGAAGTAAATGAAAGTACTTTCACTTTAACTACACCCGAGGATCATACTAACCAAGGGAATGATAATGAGCTGAAAGAATAAGCTAACACATTTAATATGGTCACTCTTGTCGATTTGTTTGATCTAATGAATTCTTATGGCTTGAATGGAAAAGTGGGCTCATAATTCAATAATTTCTAGAATTTTTTTTCTTCTACGAGGAATAAAAAATGGTTTTATAGTAATTTTCAATAACTTTGTTCACTAAACTCAAGCCAATAATATGTATTGGACAGACTAAATAGGGTAGAGAGAGATTGTTGGGTCTACCTAGTTTTTGGTAGATTAAAATATTTTTTATTGTTGTGTAATTTTTTATGGTTAGTTTGGTTTTTGTGTATTTGGTATTGTTTTAATTTTTAAAAGAAATTAGATATTTCAAAAAAATTACAACGGTCTTTTTCTCGCTTATATAAATTGATGAAATGATGGATATGAGAGCTGAAAACTCATGATGAAAGGAAGATATGAGGGGAGGCTCTCGTACCATGCGATAAGGTCTCGCGCGGTGACTACCTACGAAAATGGGTGGATTCTTCTCAAAAAATGGAAATCCATCCAATTTTGGCTTAGTTTTATTGAATGGTGCATGAAACGAGAATTATCCCGTGTGTTGTGAATTGAGTCTGCAGACGTGAACCAAGCATGACGATGGGAATTGTTCCCATTTTGTGTGAAACGATGTTGCGCGCTAAAACCATTTTGCACGCGAAATGGTGAGTTTGCATATGAAAATGGGATTCATCCCATTTTATGCACCCCATGAGCGCGCGCGGGAGACAAAAATTAGGAACCAAGCCCATTTTTCTTGTTTAACTATTTTTTTTCGTAATATCTGGGCGTCTTAATATTTAGAGGTGGAGTTACTCGTGTATGGAAAAGATTGCTTATGAGGGCTGCTAGATTTATGGAAAAGTTCTTCTGAAGTTCGTGTTCATGCGTTATTCGTGTGATGTTAAAGAAAAAGATTAATCATATGGTTGTATGCTATACTTGTGCTGTGTTTGCGTTTTCGTATGGTACTGTTTGCGTTATTCGTATGCTATACTTGTGATGTTCGTATGGTACTGTGGCGCTCAACATCCTTCAAGAACTCTGAATTTAGAATTTAAACACAATTCTCCAGGCGTTTTCAACCACATTTTTATTTCGTTCAATTTGTGTTACGTGGGCATCAGGACATTTTTATTTTGTTCGATGTGTGTATCGTCAAGAAATCTCAGATGCTTAAACCGTTTATAAAGATAATTTATTAGATTTTTTAACGGGTGCATAAAAAGAGTTCCCCATCTCAACCATTATCCGCCCACCCACCTAAAACCTAATTTGTAAAGAGCGGCATGATGCACATTTTGGTTTGATTTCAACTTATAAAGCTAGGAAGCTAGATTCGATTAATAAAATCATGATGTTTGTATTTTAAAACTTTTATATTAATTGCATATCATATTAATTGCTTAAGTTTACATGCGCATGGTCTCTATTAGCATGCTTAACTTTACTTCTTCCCACCCTAGGAGTGTTCTGCTAGACAATACCTAGTGGGTCACCAAGTGAGCTTTCTCACCCAGGCAACACCATTTAGCAGGGACCAACACCGCCGTTGCCCGTGGCAAACATCCATCACCACGTATTGGAGCCCCCCATATGGGATAAATTTGCAGCGCAAAGTCGCCAAAGCAGGGCGGGCGCCGCCCGCGCGGGTCGGAACAAAACGCCCCAACACGCAGCGGGGGGGCGCGGCAACCCCACCAAGGCGCCCCAGCAAGCATCTTAACTCCCCATAAGAATAGCCAGCCCCTAGGGCGAGCAACGAAGTGCGCACAAATGTCACAAAAGCATCAATAGAGTTGACCAACTGGCCCACTTAAAATGTTGACGCCGCGCCGCAGGCTTTTACCCTGCGCCCACTCCGCGACGGTTTCTCCTTCGTAAAGATATACCTTCATTCATGAGCGCATATTTTCCAAGTTGCATCCTTCATCATTTTTGCACCAGCTTGGGTTGCATCTTAGCCACGGGTTCGCTCATTTTTTAATTTTTTTATATAACATGCTTATTTAATCTTCTTCGTCTCAAGTTTTATTTAAAACTTCACCCACATCTAATATTATTCCAATCCTGGCAGGATTAGATGATTTTGTGATCCATTCAATGGCTCTTTCGTATTGTTAAGTAACTTGACCTCCGCAACTAACCTCCTTGTAAAGGTGCCAATGTTTGACATCGACAAACATATTGTAGGTGTTCAACATATTCAATTATTTTAGATAGCTTGGTGCAATCTTTAAAATATATATTTTAAAATGTATGATAAGGTCATGAGAAAGTTTTTCAAACCCACTGTTAATTCTTTATTCTTTGGACAAAAAATGAAAACCATTACTAATTTCAAGATAAAATGGTGATCACATGTCGATAGAAATTTTCATTTCATTTCTAATTAATTACTTTCTCATATCTTCCCATTAACTATTACCACGCCCTTTAGATATCTATGACCACTTATTTGTGGTTTCTCAAAGATCACCAAGTTCTTATGACGAGTACTTCCCATGTGTTTTGTGCTTCATTGCTAGCTTATGATATCATTTTGTCCATTATTTTGTCTCACCATCCACCATACTTTGTTTTTATCTCAAATTCAGAAATAGATAAATTGCCAACAATATATGAGATAGTTATTTAGCATTAAAACTTTCATATTTCATCATTTTTTTCAATGTTTTTGTAGGTATTCTTTGGTACATTATTTTATTTCTCCATATCGAGAAGATATTCTTTCTATGTTTTATTGATATTTTATAAATTTCTACATCAAATGGTGGAAAAGTATTCTTCGAGATTTTCTAATTTTTTCATTATTTCATTCCAATTACTATCTTCCTTCACTCTTGATATTAAACATTTTTCTTCATGGCTATTATCAGTGAACATGCTTGATTTTTCTTTGTGTACTTGGTCTTCTCCTTGCTATTAAATATATGTTATGTTGATGGAATATCAACATTCTTATCAATCTCATTCATTGTACTTTAATTATATATTATAAAAATATTTATCTTCAAGAGAATATCATTTTTGGTGAACATCTTGTCTTAGTTTTTGCTAACATTGCCCTTGTGTCTTTGTTATCTATTAATTAGAAATTCCCATCAACATCATATTTTTATGTTGATTCTAATATTGTTTGCATAGTTATTATTTTTCATTTCAAGTGATGAACATTCCAAGTTCTTCAAATTAAATAATTTCATATTTTTTTGATTAATAGATGGAGAAATTGTATGAATTATAACTATCTTGTGAAAATCAATCAAGAAAATTGTATTAAATATATATTTGGCGAAGCCTTTATGTGGCGAACTCTAACTCCTCAAAAAAAAAATGTTTAATATATGATATACCAATTAATATATATCACAAATGTTTCACATTCCTATATGAACATATGGACCTTCCAATTCTTCATTGTAGATGTTTTTTCATGTGTCCAATTTGTGTATTAGAACATGGTGCATAATTTAACAATGGGTATTCCCAATACTTTTTTTATTCTTTTTCCTAACAAAATATTCCTCATGTAAAGCCAAGCTTCAATATTTTGCATCTTTAAGAAACACAATTCAAACAAATTCACTTTTTGTTTTCTTGCACAAGAATTTATTAAACTTGATTAGCATATTGTAGGTTTGGAGACTTTCTCATTAGCAAAATCTAATTCAATAATCTAATAAACTTAGTTACATATGAAATCACTCAAGATAAAAAAATGTATGATTGGTTGAGTGTATTATGAACAAATACATAAGCAACCAAATGGTTACCAATATTTGTGTGTGCATGAGTGTGTGTGCATCCAAATTTATGTGTTTCTTAGTTTATAATTTTTATTACAAGTCATAGGTATAATTATAACTCAACATATGTATATATGTACTCATATACCAACTTTAAGGACCTTTATAGATGTAAATACTTTTAAAATATAAATTACATATACAAAATATATAATTCATATATTCAACACATACAAATGTGCTCACACACACACACACCTATCAAATGCATATATTTTTAAACACATATACATATATATTTTTTTAGATATACCCAAAGATATGCATGCAACTTAACTAAGCTTTGTAAATATAGCTATAATAACATTCTATTTTATTTCTTAATGAATGTAATACATTTAATACATATTTTTTAATAAAGCATTAATTTCACTTTTGTTCAATTTCAAGAAGTTATAAAAGTACATAGCATATACATTCTTATATCACTACACACACACACACACACACACTAATTCACGTAATACATGTGTTTATTTTACTTAATTCTTACAAAAAATACATACAAAATTACTAATGATATACACTTTTATTTTTTTTTTAACTAGAATGTGGTTACATGTATATCTATTCCTCTTATAGATCATTAAGTGTTTATCTTAATATAATACACATTTCACCCCAATTTAATTTTTCATTATTAACTTATGTTATAATTGTTTTCTTTGAATGAATATGTTGTAATCATACACATTTTTTGTACTCACACACACACCCACTTACATGTAAGTTTTATATTTGTATTTGACTTGGTTTTAATTTATATTAATTAAATTACTTTGAAGAAAGAAAAGAAAAGTGGTGCTTAAGAAAACTATTAAAATGGTGCTTAAGAAAACTATTAAAAGTGGTGCTCCTTTTTACTTCTTGCTTCAATTAGAAGGGAGAAAATATGATGAAACTTTGCAACTGAGTAGAAGAAAATGAAGAGAATAAAGGAAATAAGGAATAGTAAAGAGTAATCAGCTTCCATTATTGCAAATGAGATATTATTTTCAATTAAAATTAAATTTAGGTAGGACAAGGTCTATTTGAAGACTTGACCATAAAAAACACGAGGGAAAGGGTGGTTGTGTTAACCCAAAACATGATTTTCAAATAAGTTTATTTTAGTTGTGTTTGACAAAATTTTCTTAATTTTTTGATCAAGATTACATTTTTTTAAAAAATTTTAATAAGTTTGGATGTTCAAAACTTTCATTCTTCTAGTTATTTTTAAAGTTATATTGCTCTTTTGAATAATTAATTTTAATTAAATTTTTGCTAAGATAAAAAATTTAATATTTTAGTATTTTTGCATTATATTTTCTTTCGCTTAAACAATAATTGATAATAAGATATAGACTATTATTAATAGCTACTTTTCCCATAGATGTTTGGAAATCTTTTAAATTTTTTTCTATTTATTATTTTTCTTGCAAGTTTTCAGGGGTTATACCTACATTCCATGCTAATAATGTTATGATATCTGATATTTATATCATTTACTAAAATTTTATGTTCTTGTTTTTCTACATATTTTCTTAATATTGATATGTGATATATGTCATTACTTTTTGAAAAACTTGGTGGTGAAGGAAGTGAGTAAGATACGTGATCCACTCTTGCAAAATTTTTGATTCGGCTATAAAATTATAGAACAATTTTTTATTTTCTCTAACAGTGATATTTTTTCAAAATATTTATTAGTCATGGATAACTAAAACTGTTTCATCTACTTATCCATATACCTCTTTTGTTTATTCAAGAATAATTCTAATTTTTTTTATCACTTCAATCATTTTCAGTCTCCTTGATAATTTTTTGTTCAAATAGATTTCTTTACTATATTCATTTTAACAAGTTTTCATCCTGATCATGGAGTTAAACTAATTTCTTTCGTGTAATGCTTCACAAGTCTTTCTATATCTTACTAATATGTCCAATTTCTTCATCTAATTGATGTTGATATGTTGTATTTTAGTTAATTACTAATAAGTGCAAATTATAATCTTTTTTGTCAAAAAGTAGATTTTATCATAATTCAAGACAATATACACTAAAAATACTGAATCTTACAATTTCTCAAACATAAATCTTTGCTAGTTGATTTAATAAAAAATTTACTAGTCATTATAAAATAAATATACTCGATCAGTTTGTCAACTATTTCGTGGAGAATATTTTTTTGAACTTGACACCATCAAAACTAATATGCAATCCATCAGCATATTCTCTAACATCTATTTTCTAATATTAAAAAGTTTCAAAAGTATTCGTGGGCTTTAAAGCTTTATCTTAAGCTATTTTATATATAACTTGGCTCTTCTTATTTTCAACCAATATATTATTTTCTACCAATACAATGATGAACAAGCTTTTCAAAATTTGATTCAAAATATCCACATTTTTTTAGGCACAAAGATATGATTTATAAAATAAAGAATATCATTTTTATATTTGTAGAACTTAGATGGTTTCACTTCGTTAATTCTTTTTATTATGAATAATCCCTTGCTAGAATACAAATTCTGTTTGATTACTACGAGTATACAAAATGTATTCCAAAATAGATGTGCTTATGATATTGAATTTCACTTTCTAGAAATCAAATGCTAATTCCTTTTGAATTGAATAATTGAACTTCTCCACAATGATTTGACAATCACATTAACTTTAATAACCTAGGTGCATAGGCCATAGTCTTGTTATTTTCTATTAATACAAATCCCAACATAGCATCATTATAAACTATATCTTGACTTGGATAAAAAAATTATTAACATAGGCACCATTATTAACTTTATTTTCAATGTTTGAAAATTTGATTCCATTTAATTGACCATTGAAATTTACATTCTACCATGTTACCTTGGTCTGTAGGGTCAAAACTCATATTATTTTGAAATGGTTAACTTTATTTGACCATTTAATTGACCATTAAAAAATATAAATTATATCTTGTTATTTACATTCTACCATTGAATCTTCTATAAATTATTTGAAATATCTAACAACTAATTCCAAGAAACATATTATTTTGATAACACTAGAATGACACTAATAGTTAGTAATTTATTCTAGTTTTGTTGGTACAACCAAAATTCTTAATTTGAATTTATTTATCCCACGAGTGTAACTTTAGTTAGTCAAACTCATATTTCTAGAATTTCCATTATTATTTAAACATGTCCATGTCCTTTAGAAGACTTATAA